>JAOTQJ010000102.1:139635-151339 GCA_025642045.1 Solanum sejunctum | reverse complement strand
TAACAGCCAGACGATGAAGAGAAAAAGGAATAGTACTAATAAAGATAGTACAAATATTACTAGTAATAATAAGAATAAGACGGAGAAGAAGACGAAGAAGAAGAAAGGAGGAAGAAGACGAAGAAGAAGATAGAGAAGAACTTAGCCTACTACTCTAATTCACGTCCTCCACTCCTTTTTATCTAAGGTCATGTTCTCAGTGAAGTTGAGTTCAGCCATATCTTGTCTGATCACCTCCCCATCAATATCACTTGTTCACAATTACATTTTCGATAAATTTGTATCTTTTTTCTACTTTATTAGAAACAACTTGTTTCTTATTTAATTTAATTTTAGGGTATTTTAGTTTTATTACTCAAGCTCTTCACATGTTATGTTGCTACTTTTTTCAATATGAGGTAGGGCTTTCTTTTCTCTTCTTCGAGAGTGTGAAGGGATATGTTTTGATATTGTTATTGAGATGAGAATACTTGTTTGTTATAATAAATTAATTTTTCCCTGATATTGGTTAATACTAATAATTGTCTACATGCTCTTTTATGATTTTAATTTGTCGTGGTATTTTTATTGGGGAAATTACATATATATACAAGAAAAAAGTAAAAAAGTTTATTAAAAAAAATAGTTCATGTTTATTTACATAAAAAATAGCCAAAATTAGTGAAAATATATATAACTATACAATATAGTTGGTCAAAAGTCATAGAAAGTATACACTACTATATAATGTGTATCAATTTTATATGAGCTATACATTAAATATACATTATGATACACAAATATATACTGATTATATATGCCTATACAACGATTTTTATTTTTTTTTGTAATTTTTAAGTTTGGTGTCTCTTGGTGTAATTTACCCATTTTTATTTGACTATTATTTAGAAAACAGATGAATTTTATTTGTGATATTGTTTCAATCAAATATCATTTTTTTATTTTTGAGTTTTTTGGTTGTTATTCTCGGACTTGTAAGTAATTTATTGCACACATATTAGTAATCTATTGCAACATGCTAATAATATGTTACAACAAATATCCTATTTTGTTGGATTCAACTTGTAGTTCTGTCTTAACTTTATCAGATAAAAAAACTAAATTCAATAGGTAAGTCATTTATTGCAACATATAAGACACCTGTTGCACCAAATTGCTACTCTGCTACGTCATATAACATACCCGCTGTATTCAATCTTTAATACTATCTAGAAGTTTAATAAACAAAATTAATTTAATATATGATGCAACAAATAATAACTAAGTTGTTGGATCAATTAAGTTAGTTTTCACTAGTAACGTAAACTATCTAACGACTGTTATACTATCAAAGAAGGAGGAGGAGTAATAGTTAGAATATATACTATTAATTATGAGTCTACACATAGTATTTTAACAATTTTCAAGATCAAACGTATAAGTGAGAGATCGTTAGAGTATATATTATTAACCATACATTTAGATTTAGTATGTTATAACAATTGTGATGGTTAAAAAATCTAAGTGGAAGATTATCTGGATATATACTATTAACTATAAATATATTCTATTCACTATGAATTTAGATATAATATTTATTATTTAATAATTTTATTCAATTTAATAGATCACATATTTATTTACGTGTCCATTTACTTATACAGTGGATGATTTGGGACTTTTAAAATCTTTTATTGGAGTTGAGTTGGACATGATATGGTAGACACAAAATAACACATCGAAATCAAAATGTTTTGATACCACAATTTTGATATTATAATATTTAATATTAATATTCAATAAGATATTTATAAAAATAAAATATCAATAATTAGCAAACAAGTGTATCATTATATATAAAATTTACAATATTTTCTCGTGACTGGCTTTCACTTTCGCCCCGTGAATTCCGGCCTAAACTAAAATAAAGAGGGGTAAATTGGTCATTTACTCTTCATCTCTACCGCCGTCACTCCAAAAAAATTTAACCTATTCGTTCTTTTATCCTCCGCCGGTCCAAATATATTCAATCTCAGTCATCCTCTTTCTCTCTCTAAAAATTTCACTCTTTCTCTCTCTAAAAACTTAGGGTTTTTTCTCGACCTCCGCCCATGGCTGACATTCCGAATGCAATTTGATGCATAGCGTATATGTTTACTGTATTTGTTGTCGGAGTTTGATTTGATTCGACCCGACCCGAATAATTCCGGTTTGAGGCAGAGTTATCAGTGAATGGAGTCAAATTCTTCGGGCAGCGGGAAGGGTGCTGCCGGAGAAGGAGTTCCGGCGTTACAGCCGGCCCCGGCGCCGATGCCTAGTGTGAATGCGCCGCCGCCGTTTCTGGTGAAGACGTATGATATGGTGGATGATTTGAGTACGGATAAGATTGTGTCGTGGAGTCCTACGAATAATAGTTTTGTGGTTTGGGATCCTCCGGAGTTTGCTAGAGACCTACTTCCGAAGTACTTTAAGCACAATAATTTCTCAAGCTTTGTTCGGCAGCTGAATACTTATGTATGCATTTCTAAACCTTTTTGCTTTTTTTATTGGGGTTTTGTTAACTTCAAATTGATCCAAATGCGTAGTGAGAAATCCAACTATCTATTTTGTGATTTAGACATGATTGTTGTGGCTTCTTGTTTGATGTTGTCTCTTGTTTTTGGTGATTGCTAATTGTAATGCTAAAACAAACTGATTTTAAAAAGTTAGTTTTGTTAATGAGGAATGCTAATGTTCTCAACCTTTGGATAAATTTAATGGACTATTGTGTTGAATTAAAGAATGCTGGTCTGGAGGACTTGTAAGGTCTGCATACATTTTACCCTCCCAAACCCCACATGTGGGATTACACTGGGTTTGTTGTTGTGGTGTTGGTCTGGAGGACTAGTGATTTGTTTTGATATGAATATCATGTACATTGTTCTTGTGCCCTGTCTCCTCAATTATCTATTTGAGGACACCTTTGAGTGTTTTGAACCTTACACGACCGACCTTTCAGAATTTCTCGATTATCAAAAATGAAGTTGTGGTTATTGTGTCATTAACTAGATAGTCTATCAGGAAGCATGTATATTACTTGTCCACAACAAAACTGATTGTGAAATATCTGCATCATGTTTGTACACTGGTAACTCATATTGTTATCACTGTTGTTCCCAATTGAATAGGGGTTGTGGCATAATAGCTACAGGTTGATGCTATGATGTATAAATATCTTTCTCCTTAGTGCACCTCAAGGCTTGATCTGATTTCGACTAAAGGTTAGTGATAAACAAGGTTCCTGACCTTGTTTCCAGTACTTCCTCCATCGAAAAGGTGGTTATGTTGCCTTTGTGGATTTAAGGATTGTGAAAGCTGATAATAACCTGCGTAGAGTGGGGGTGGGGTGTTTTAGGTATAATTGGAGCCTTTGATCTTTAACAGGAAATAATTGAAGATGCCGAAGTGAGTTATGAAAGTTTGGTGGAAGCAAATAGACAAATTTTGAAATCCAGTTAGAATTCTCTTATATCATAATTTGCAGGACCGAAAATGTCATCGTCCTAATACTTTTGGGTCTCACTAGTTTGCTCATCTCGAACCCTTTCTTTGTCTTCCCAAGAGCCCTCACATCTCCCATCACTTTTATTTTATCAGTAGAATCTTCCATCATGTCCCTATCACCTTTTTGGTCTTCTAAAAATCTTTTTCACGCTTCTTAGAAAAATTTCCCAATTCTTTAATTTTTTTTGAGTCTTCCAATGCTACTTCTTTCACCCCCATGTTTAATCATCTTTTTGTCCACTCAAGATATTTAATGCTCTCAAGAAATATTCCTTTCACTATAATCTTTTTGTTATATTTTCGTGTCCTCAATGCTTTCTCTTCTTTTCAAGAACTCTTCCTTTCACTGTTGCATTTTCTATCATCTTTTTGTCAACTTTTTGGGGAGACTTCCTTTTTCCTCTTCTGAAGAATTCGTTGTTCTGTGACATATCTACCACATTTATATCACAAGAAAAAGAGGAGAATGAAATAGCTCAAGTTAAGCCTCGAGTATTGGTGATTTCCTTAAAATTTAATGAATTAAGGAAAATCATTGAAGAAGAAAAGCTTTTACCACAATTCTTAGTCATTCCAAAGAGAGGAACAATGAGTCTTAGGAAGACAATAAGAGGAGATTAAGCTTAGGAGGTTCATTTAAACTAACGGAAAGATGTTAGGCATTTTTCAAACTTCACGCAAACACAGTTGTCTATCTGATCTAAGGATCACAAAGTCAAAGCAAAAAAAAATCATGGATAACATCTAAACAGAAATGGACCTTAGTTTTTTGTAAATTTGTTGTGAGACCAAATGAAGGGTGCAATATAGTGAAGCATAATCTCACTGGTTTTTAATATTTGTGTCTCTTGGGGTTTCTGGGAGGTTATGGATGGAAGCTCTTTGTAGAACTAGGTTGTGGGATAGAATCCCAAGTGTTAAGCTCCTTTGTATGACTATGTGAGTTGAAGTAGATTTCAATGTAAGAAGCTTTTCCCTCTCCATTGTTGTTCTTAGCTGATTGATAGAAGAGCAAAGGTTATTGAAACCTATTTCATTCCCCCTCTTCCTGTGATAAAAAGGTGATGGAGATGTAATGATGAAATTAAAAAATTTGAGGAAAAAAAAGAGTCTAGGGAAGACCAGGAGACAAAAAGGTGATAGAGATGTGTTGATGAAAGAAATGGAATGAGGAGTTCTCAGAGGACATAAAGGTGATGGGAGTTTTGATGTGTTTTGTTAATGGAAACATTACTTCATTAAAAAAAAGTGATGGGAGATGGGAGGAGTTGTTGAAAAGAGTGAAAAAGAAGTTTTGAAAAGGCAATAAGGCGATCTTTTTACATTTGTCCCCCAAAAAGGCAATAACGTGATAAAGATGAGATAAGTTTTTGGGAAGAGCAAAAGAAATCTTCTAACGACGAGAAGGTGATAGAGATGTGATTGGAAGATATGAAAGGTTCTTGGGAAGACAAATAAAGAGGGGAAAGGATATGGGTAATTGGTAGAAATAAGGTCCATGTTGAAGAGATGAAAATGATCTACTACCTTCTCTATGCAGATGACACCATCATCTTCTGTGAAGCTGAAGCAGAGCAGGTACTGAGGAGTGATACTATTGATTTTTGAAGTTTTCTTAGGTTTGAAAGTTAACTGGAGAAAGAGCTGACTATTCTCTATCAAGGAGGTAAGTAACATTCTGTCTTTGGCTGGCATCTTAGGTTGTGGTGTGGAAAACCTTCTACTGTCTATTTAGGCATGCCACCAAGAAATAAGCACAGTGAAGTGGTTATATGGGACATCATCATTGAAAAGACATGGAAGAGGTTGTCGCAGTGGAAAGCTCAATATTTATCCTTGGGGGAAGTCTCACTTTAATCAACTCTATCTTAGACTCATTTCCCACATGTGTTATCCCTTTTCCCTATCCCTTCCAGTGTAGGAAAGAAACTTGACAAGCTTAGGAGAGACTTCTTATGGAAAGGCAACAAAGAAGGGGGTGGATACAATCTGGTCAAATGGGAAGTGGCACACTTGAGCAAAAATCAAGCAGGTTAGGCGTCAGGAACCCACTACTAATGTCTACTAATGAAGTGGCTTGGAGATACAGTAAAGAAGATGCAACACTCTGGAAAGAGGTTATTGCCCACAAGTATGGCTCAGTCTTTGGGTTTCCAATGAGGTCAACAACACCTTTGGAATAGGAGTCTGGAAATCAATTAGGTCCTTTTGGCCCAAGCTTCAGTACAATACGAGAATCAAGGTGGAAAATAACCTTGAAACTGAATTCCAGAGGGACAACTGCATTGGACTCTACCACAAGAGTCTTTACCTGATCTCCTGATCTAAAGTAACAGTCCAAAGCCACTATTAATGAATACCGTCATACAAGGGTGGAACCTGACATTCAGAAGGAACCTTGATGACTGGGAAAGTATAAAGGGTGGCCAGCCTACTGATTGTGATGGAAAACTTTAGTGGCACAATGTAGGGCCTTAATTCCCTGAGATGGAAGCACATTGAAGATGGGAACTCCTCATTGAACAAAGTATACAAAAGGGAGAATAACATAGCTCAAGGAGTGAACACAAAGCTGTGAAAGAAGAACATATGGAAGAATAGGGCCCCCACCCAAATAAAATGCTTATTATGTTTGTTGGTCAAAAGGCTAGCCTCATGCACGAAGTACTTCAAAAGCAAGGAAGGACGGTAGTAACCAGATGCTTTTGTGTAATGAAACTGGGAGACCAACAATCACCTCATCCTGGGGAGTAGAAAGGGTGGCCAGCCTGCTATCTGTGATGGAACTGGCACAACACAGGGCCTTTATTCCCTGAGATGGAAGCACACTGAAGACGGGAGCTTCTCATTGGACAAAGTATACAAAAGGGAGAATAATATAGCTCAAGGAGTGAACAAAGCTGTGAAAGAAGAACATATGGAAGAATCAGGCCCCCACCAAAATAAAATGCTTCTTATGGTTTGTGGTGAAGAAGGCTTGCCTTGCACACAAAGTACCTCAAAAGAAAGGAAGGATGGTAGTAACACGATGCCTTTGTGTCATGAAACAGGGAGACGAACAATCACCTTTTCCTACATTATAAATTCACTGCTCAATTTTGGGATGTGTTCTCTCTCACCAAGACTGAATAGATAATGACTGAGCATACAGTTGATCTAATGAGCTGTTGGATCAGAAGAGGGGGAGGGGGAGCAAGAGTCAGAAGAAGTAGTGGAGGATAATCCCATCCGACATATGGTGGTCAGTGTGGAAGGAGAAAAATGAGAGATGCTTTGTGAAAGGGAACTGTCTATCCACTCTGATAAGAAGATCTTGTAGATTTCTTAGGCTCCCTTTAATCTATATGCTATTTTTACTTCACCTTGTAACACTTTTGGAAGTAGCCAACCGTTCCTTTTATGTTGAGAATATAATAGTTCCCCCCCAACCCCCAACCCCAAACCAAAATAAAGGAAAGAAAAATGAAAAATAAATTTTACATTTGCCACTTTAGTTGTGTGTTTCAAATTAATCCCTTTATATCTGTTTCTTGACAATTATGTATGCATTATTTTCTTTTTTAATCTTATTTTTAATGCAGTTTTAGAAGTACTTAGGAAATCAATAAATGCTGTTTTGATTTCCCTTCATAAATGATCTTAACTTATCTTATCTTAAGGAAGATATTTTCTCTTTTTGCATGAGTTAAAGCGAAACAATATAAATTCAAAAAATAAGATAACTTGAAAAAACAGAGGGTAAAAACTCCCAGGCACATTACTCAAGGTAAAAGCTTAGGGATCCTTTTGACCCAGAGCTACACCCTCTCTGATGGACTTCCTTCACTGGAGACTTAACATCCTTTCTAAAAGATAACACACACCTATTTCCTTTTTTAGATGGCCAATATAATTTATTTCCGTTTGGGGAAAATCTTATGATTCAACAAGATCATATCTCTCTTCAGAAACCTGGCTTGAATGGGTGGAGAGTGCAAGACTGTATAGGCACAGGATGAAGCTTAGTAGAGCTTCTCCCTGTTGGTTGTGTAAAAGATTTCAAGAGGCTTCAGAGATTAAAGGAAAATCTTTTAAAGCTTGGAGATGCATGGACTACCAAAATTTATTGCAATTAAAGTTCAATAAGTTCAGTAGGTTTTTGTTTGTTATCTTCGTTGACGAAGAAGAAAGATGTGTGATTATTCTTCTGGATAATGCATTTATTGAAGCGTGGACCAAGTTATTGCAAAAATTTGAGGCTGGCCAACTTACTGCGAAGGTTGGAAGATTTCCGAGACTCAACACTAATCCTGATGCAATCAGATGGAAACATGAAAGGGATGGGGAGATTTTTGTTGGAAGAATATACCAAAGAGACCTGGCAACACATCCTGGGGGCATTTTGGACCAAGTCTGGAAGTCCAGCACTCAACTGAATGTTTTGGATGGCCAGCGAAAGGTGATAAGGGTCTGCCTCGACTTGTTGCTCGCCTTTTTGAAGTGCAGCGCCAATTAATACCAAAAATTGAAATTTTTAATTGCATATATAAATAATCAAAATCTCAATAGCAATAACATATTAACTAATATTTTAATTCAACAACTAAAAGTAAATTGTAGATACTAAAACTCTAGAACTTGAACAAGAAAAAAATAGAACAAAAGTCAAAACAGTAGAAATAAAACTGAAGCAGAATTAATTCTGAAGTTCGAAGAAGGTGAAGAAGGAAGAAGAAACACAAGCAGAAGAAAAGAAAAAGAAATTAGAAGAAAAAAATGAAGAAATACATATTGGTTCGACTTTGGACTTGTCGTAGTCTAGTCTAGTCGACTGGTTGGAGTCGGAGTCTAAGAGTGCAACTGTGCAAATTTGAAAAGAAAATCCTAAAGTTATCTTTTAACTTTTAAAACCCTAATTTGGTCGCCTTTTCTTAAACGAAATACAAAATGGGACGCCTTTGTCGTCATGGCGTCGCCTTCTGAAAATCGTCTCGCCACAAAGCTAATAGGTGATGAAGGGTTGCCTCGTCTCGCCTCTCGCCGCTGATGACGAGGTGGTCATTTTTCACAACACTGCTCCAACTAAGATAAAATTTTTCACATGATCGGTATGCAGACTAGCATGTCTGACTCGACAAACTGAAAAAGAGAGGATTTCAGATTGTGTCTAGATGCTTCTTTTGCAATGAAAAGGAGGAACAAACAGTCATCTGTTCCTTCGTTGTACAGTGATTGCTCAATTATGGTATATGTTTCAAAGCCTTACCCAAGAACCCTGGGTGATGCCTGAGCATACTGCAGATCTACTGAACTGCTGGATGAGAAGAGGGGGGAGTAAGTGCTTGTTTGGATTGGCTTATTTTTAGGTGCTTTTAAGTCAAAATAGCTTTTAACCAATTTTGAAGTGTTTGGATTAAATTAAAAAAAGTGCTTATAAGCTCTTATTTTTAAGGCAAAATAACAAAAATAAGCCGAAAGTCATAAGTTAGCAATCCTAACTTATGGCTTATAAGTCATGAGCCAAAAATCAATCTAAACAGTCTCTAAAACCCAGAAAAAAATTGGTGGGATCTAGTTCCTTCTTTGCATATGGTGATCAATTTGGAGGGAAAGAGACGATAGATGTTTTAAGAATTTTACTAACCCACTGCATTAATACTCTATATTTTTGGTGTAAAGAAGAGGGTGTAGATGAAGTAGATCAGTTAGTGGGTGTAGATGAAGTAGATCAGTTAGTGGGTGTAGATGAAGTAGATCAGTTAGTAAACTTTCTGTTCTCTTTGTAATTGTGATTACTTGCCCTGTAATTTTTGTTTGGTTGCCAGCAAAACCTCATTGTTGATGAATAAAACTTACCATTCTCAACACCAACAGCCCCCACCCCCGCGCAACCCACCCACCCACCCGCACCCACCAAAAAAAAACAGAGAAAGAAAAAAAGAAAAACAGAGAGTAAACACTAGGTGTGTACATGTGGTCATAGGCTTGTTTTGGGTATTGTAAAGTTTACTTTTCTTTCAATAATGGATGTGTTTAGGCTTTTGCTTGATCTTAATTTATAGAATAACATTTTTTCTGACTATTTGACTTTTAAAGATAGAGCAAGATGCTTGCATTTTTAAGTGCATAGAACACTGAAAGACATCTGTTGCATTCCTTTGTGATTTCGTTTTCCTGTGGGAAGAATCGTGAATTGGCTGCCTTAAATCAGGTTCGCTTGATGTATTTCAATGATGAACCTCAAAATTGATTACTAGATACAAACATTGAATTTGTCATTGCAACTTTTATTTTGTGGTCTTGAATCCATATGTTTCAAACAACAAAACATTTAGCTTGTTTTCGAATTAAGTTTTTTATTACCTGGCACTCTCGCCTGTCCAGAGTTTTGTAAATTTTAGTGCTCCAGTGGACAGGCAAATCGGTAAATACATACAAAGTATCTAGTGAGATTATCATACCTGCTCTACACCTTAGGAAGAGGATCCTCATCTACTCAAGTATCAATTGATTGGTTTTTACTTTTTCACCGTTCAGCTCTGTTAATGAAGATGGACAGCTCGTGCATATCCAATTTGTGGTACTTCCACTTCCCCTGTAAAACTTAACCTTGTACAATATCTTTTGGTTGATTTAGCTTCTCATATTTGTTGGTTGAACCCCGACACCCTTTAGAAAGAGCAAGGGCAATTTCACGTAGACTGCTTTGTTCATCTGTTAGCCGAGAGCCTTTTTTTTTTTTCCAAAGATGGATTTTACCTTTTGATATCAGCTAAATCCACAACTTCATTGAGTTATTGTTGTATTTAGTATTAATGCTTTGTAGTAGATGGCCTAAAGGGTACAGTGTCTTTCCAGTAATTGAGACAGAGTAGATTCGGAAACTAGTTCAGAAAGTAAAGTGAAAGTTCTGTTTTGAATTTTGATTATCCATCGCTTTTTAGAACTTTTGACCTTTTTTCCAAAAGTGTCATTCAATTGACCTGTGTAACATGCCAAATTATGAAATGTGAATGAAGAGAGATTAGATTAGTTCTTCAAGTTTATTAAATATTATTTACTGGCACCACAGGAACTTCTCTAGTCTGAAAGGCATGTTCGTCACAAGAAAGAAGGTGAAATAACAGATTTATTATATTGCTTAGGCCTGTGGAGAAGGAGAACCTTCCAGATAAAATCAAGAACAGAAAGGCCACCACCCCTTCCTCCTACTTGATGTGACTCCTCCCAGTCTTCCTTCTCCATCACCTCCCTAATGTTCTCCAAATCTGTGAATGACCCTTGTCTCGTCTTCATCTCCATATTAAATCCTCTCTTATCAGTTCATGCTAGTTTGATTGAGCATAAAAATCTTCATTGTTGGTGTTCTCTGTTTTGGTTGATTTTAAAATTTCATTTGGTGCCATATGTGAACAAACTGGTATTTACAGATGGTAATTGTTTTTAGCAGTGTACCCATATCTTTTGACTTGTTTTCAAACTGTGTTGGTGCAGTTTTTTCTGTTTCCTTTTCCTAAATCTTTTTGTATGTGAGGTTGCCTTTTGATATTTACGCCATAATTCCTTCTATCATGTATAGCCATTTTGTTCTCTTTTGAGCCGAGGATGTATCTAAACCACAAAGGTTAGGCGTAAGGTCTGCGTGACAGCCTCTCTACACCAAGGTGGTAAGGTATACGTACACCCTTCTGTCCTCAGACCCCACTTGTGGAATTGCATTAAGTATGTCATTGTTATGTATAACCAATTTCTTATAATGAAGTGGTCCATTGCTATCCTGTTTTGGGGGGCAAGATATATCTCACTTGCTGCTGACTTTAATGGTGATTCCTAATTGTTAATTCTCTGTAGCTGTAGCCTCGAGTGCTAATGCTAAAGGTAGTGAAGCCCAGGACTTGGATAGGTGCACATCACGAACGTAACAGTGGGCTGCTGCGACTGTATCTATATCTGTTCTGCTTGCGTTGGTGTGATTTTTTTTTTTTTGGGGGGGGGGGGGCTTTTTTCTTGGAAGAAGAATATCTTTATTCTCCAAAATATTTCTCGTCTCCCTACTACATCTGTGCCTTCTGAATAACATGTATAGTTAATTATTAGTTGGATCTGGAGATGCATCCATCATTTTACGTCTCCCTACTACATCTGTGCCTTCTGAATAACATGTATAGTTAATTATTAGTTGGATCTGGAGATGCATCCATCA
>JAOTQJ010000102.1:120782-133992 GCA_025642045.1 Solanum sejunctum | reverse complement strand
GTAGATGTTGCCAACAATTATGCAGAGCATTAAAATATAACGAATGGAGTCAAAACATGATATTTGAAAATTAAATTTGTGTTCAACCACTAATATAAATGAGAAAATAGTCAAATGTCTCACAATTTAATAGCTGCATTTCAGTTACACATTAATATTTCATGGGGTTCTATCACCATCCCGAACCCTTTATCTACTTATACGGTGTTATATGCTATTCTGTTATAGATAAAAAAAAAATAGTTAACAAATGTTGATAATATGCCGTGAGGAAAAAGTTTCGAAAATAAGATATGGAAAGCTAATATTTGTTTCGTTGTAAGACACAATTCAGTGTTCAGTACTTGTATTGTAGCCCAATTAATTTAGATTCACATTGCGTATAGCTCATTCGAGGGGCACTTTCTATCAAGAACTTTTTTCATATTCAGTGCTCAAACATGTAATCTTTAGTTAAAAGAGAAATAGCCCTATCATATTTTAGGAATAATGAACATTTACAGCCTATTTGGAAAGCTCCCATGTAATTAGAATTTAGTATAATTACGTGTAATGACACTCTTTGACCTGTTTGGTATGTCAAATAATTAATTGGCAATAGAAGAATTGAGGGTAATTGAAGGGGTGTAAGTACACTCTTCAATTCCCAAGCGATGGTAAGAAATTGATGTAATTACACCATGTATTATAATTGAATGAAACTTTTTAAAATTCTTTTCTTCCTTTTATTTTTACTTTTTATTCTTTTTGTTTTGACTTCTTTTTATTTCTATTATTTTAATTTTTTTAGTATTCTAATATTTTCTAAAATAATTTTTATTATTTATATTTTATTTCATTCACATTCCCAACATTTATTTTTCATGTGATTCCATAGAAATTTTTGTATTTCTTATATTTTAATTTCTTCTAGTTTTATATTCATTACTATTCTAATTTTTAAACTAAAGTAGGATTCATTGTTGAAGTTGTACAGAACGGTCACAAGACTTCCCAAAATTAGAGTGTGTAACAACAATTCTGACCAAAATTGTAGAGTGTCTCAAGTCATTTTCCCATAATTTTCAATTTCAAATTTTAAAATTTTTATTTTTCAATTTCTAAAGTCTTTCTAGAAATTTTTTCTAATGACTTTGAATCAGACCATACAAATCTTCATATTTAAATAAAATATTTTAGGAAAAAGATCTAAGATATTATATTACAAACACATGTCTAATATCTTGAAGAAATATGTTAGTCACTTCCATATGAAAGGTAAAATGGAGGAAATCACAATTCTTACCTGGTAGAATGGAAAGATTCATAGTAAGTTAAAATTTGCAGTGTTATGAGTTCTCTTCCTAATACTAATATATTCCTAATTTTAAAAGATCGATAATTTCTTAAATTTTACAGTTATAATTACAAATAATGTGTGATGAATAAATCAAATTAATAGTTTAATCAATTAATTAATGCTTCTCTTCCTATCAATAGCTTGACCAATCGATTAATGCAGTGAATCTTGTATTTACTTATTCTTTTATCTCTAACAAATCTATGACAAATATAACTATTTGGAGGTGCACTTTTCATCGCAAAAATAGTATCATCTTTTTAATTTTTTTTCATTTATCTTATTTAAACTAAGAATTTTGTTGTTCACTCCCCATAACCATTTGAACTAATGAGTGCAGACAAAAATCTAAATATACTTTTTTCATAAAAAAAATATTCATGAATAAAATTTTAATTTTGTTCATCAAGAAATTTATAGAGAAAAGACACAATTCAATTTTTTTCACAAACTAAACACACATATTAAAATGGAAACAAAAAAAGAAGAAGAAGAAACTATAACTCAAGAGCCAAAAAATGGAAAATAAATGCTTGCTTCTAAGAGATAAAAAAAATGTTCATTTTATACTGATAAAACAACATAATGGTATTGGTGCGTCCTGAAATCAGCAGACGTAGGGATTGTGTGAGTCGAAATTCTATTAAAAAATGATTTTTTTTTACTGATATACAATGTGTTTAAAAAGCAATTTTACTGATTGACAATGTGTTTAGAAAGCAAAATGTGTCCAAAAAAAGAGAATCTGGTTATATACTTCATTAGAAAAAGTTCATGTTTAGTGAAAAGAATAAAAAGAAGTTTAGACAGTGTGAGCCATTGTTTCCTTTCTTTTTAAATTGTTCAGATGAGAGTCAAAAGGACATTTCCGATACTTCCTAATCAGTTTACTTTGGTAGACTCTTTTGTAGAGAGAGTTTATGTTTCACATCAAATGACGTTATACTAAAACATTCAATTCCCTTGTAATTGCGACTTGTCTTTCTAGCAAGGTTATAGCATTTTCTGGTTCTAGATGTTTGCTTTGTGCAGGTTAGAACTGCCAAGTTGTTTTGTGCAAATAGATATTCAAATTGATGCTTTCAATTTGTTTGGGTCATCATGCAGAATTACTAACGTTATATTTTTGGCAGGTGATGAATGCCCTCCTTATACCAATGTTGTGTGAAAGCTATACAGCGATCTTATCATCTTTTTGTGCTCGTACAGTCTTCTACTCTTTGTAGTTATTACATTGAAAATATAGTGTCGTTACTAAGTCAAGGACAGAAATATTTTGATGTCAAGGCTATGGTTGATGATGAAGCATTTATCAGAGTAATTTGGTGTTGAGGAATCCTTTGTATCATGATGTTTCATTTGACTTTTATCTATGGTAGTACACTTTCTTTTTTTCCTGCTGGGCCACGCAGTTACTGTTCTACACAGTCATCATCAGCTAATACCTTCGCGATTGTGAGGGCTCTTGCTCTTGTTGGTCCTCAATTTGGTTGTTGCTATTTACTACACTCTGTCCAATTTTATGCGTCATATTTCCTTATTAAACTTTTGTGTTACCTTTTAGTGAGATAATTTATAGAAACATAAATGTCTATGGTGTGTTCTAGATTTTTTTTTCTTTTTAATTTTGTGCCTAATCGAACTTGGTCACTTAAACTGAAACAGAGAGAGTGTTACTTTACGTGAATGAGCAGATTATTTGAATACTAATTTGGCTAGTGTTCGACATTGTTAGGGCTTGATGATAATTCCAATTCAACTATAATAAAATTAAAGTGAAAGCATGATATTTGAAAATTAGATTTGTGTTTAGCTATGAATGTCAATGAATTTTTTTTTTCAAATATCCTTCAATTTAATAGGAGAGAATTATTAAAAGCATCTTTAAACTTGGTGCAAATTATTAGTTTCATTTTTAAACTATTGACAGTCTTAGAAACATCCTTTATTTGACTAACTAAACTAAAAACACCCTTAATCTACCACAAATGTTAAAAACACCCCTTAATTTGGCAAGAATTTAGGGAGTGTACTTCATTCATATTGAAAGATCATGGGTGTATTTAAGTTCACTTAGTCAAATAAAGGGGTATTTTAATATTGTCCATAGTTCGAGGTCGAAACTATTAATCTGTGACGGTGTTGTAATACTCCTCTTATTTAATAACTAATTTTTAACTGCACACTAATACTTATGCATGAGTCTACCTTCTGGGCTTATGAGGGCCAGTTAGGTGTTATTAGTTTGTTAATTACTTTAGCTTAGTTCCTCCTACATTCAGGTACATTACTTTACTTTAGACTTTCGCTCTTAATCTCTATTGTGATTCATTCCTTCTTTGTATATTGCCTTTACTTATCCTGTTCAGCCGGTCTGTAATGCATATTGGGTACCTATTATTTTGATACTCGTGCTATACTCTGCATTTGTTTTCGTAATGTAGATCCAAGCACTAGTTACCAACGCTGATTTAGGCCAGTTGTAGTTTCCTTGGCAAGGGTGAGAGCACATGGCATCCTGAATTTGCCTGCCTCCTTCTGTATACATATAATTGACTACTCTTTTGCTTTTTGAGACGGTCTTTATTTCCGTGGTCCACTTTTGGGATGTGGCTTGTGTTTGTAACTTCCAAGTTTTAAGAGGGATTGTTGTATATATGTTTATGATTTGGTCTTTTTCGCTTATTTCCTTTGCTTATTCCTGTATTATTTCTATCCTTATACTCATTACTTGTAGTTCTGAGTTACGGGTCGACTTACATACTGGCAAGTTATAGTAGATGCCATTGTGACTCGAAAAGTCGAATCATGACACTAACTTCCATAACAAACATTTGAACTAATCAACTGTCAATTGGAAATGGCTAACTTAACTAACTAATAAATGGAAATTGGCTCTCATCTCTTATTTCATGTGACACATACTGAAGGTAAAAAATATTCGCTGGTTATACTGGTGTTGTCCTTATTGCGTCAGCTTTTGGGTGAACAAAAATTCTGCATCCGCTACTGAATGCACATACAGTTGCTGTGAAAGTGCCATACTATCACAGGAGAAGATATATACTCGAGCAACCAGCTAGCACCTTAACTATCGACACCTTTGACATAAGCACACGCATGAGGAACACGGATATCAATGAGCAAGATCCCCTTAAATTGGAATGTTTCTTTTTCCAGCTATTCATCAGTAGTATGTTGTTTGCAGCCTTTAGGTCCATAATGCTGGGAGCTTCGCTTCACCGTCTTCCCACAAAGGTAACAATAATGATTCTGGCATGCCCAGCAGAATATGTGATTGTTATTACCAGTCTGTGATCATGGCAACAAAGGAAAAAGGCAACGAATTAGCTACAGTACTAAACAGAAAGCAGGTTTATGAAGAGAATAAAACTGTTCAAAGCAGCCACAGATTCAAGATTTAGACGTGGTGGGTTATAGTAGGTTCTAGCATTTATGTTTAACCCTATATATCCTTGAATTTGACATTACACATATAATATTCGAGTTGGAAGCTGTCAGGACCCCCAGCGTCTATACTAGATCCCCATCTGTTCAAAGGCTGGAAAGGACTTTAAACTACAAAAGTAGATGACGATAAGGTTACTGCTTCCATGCGTTCCCCACTTCTACACGAATTAGTATGGTAAAAGAACAGTTGGATGTCAATAAAATTATGATTTCCAACATAAACTCTATAGATGGAACCAAAATTTGTTTCAATAAATGCAAGAATTTTCACACAGGGTACAGAGGCCTACTTACTGGGGCAATCTATTTTTGTAATTATGTGAATGACCTGTTATTCATTCTCCGTGAACATAGCAACTTCAAAATATCAAAGAGGCGCGCTACAATGTTTTCTGGAAAAGAACACTGAGCATCCATCTTACCTTTGCGTTCATTTGGCGACAATTAGGGCATGGACGACAACGATTAGGAAGCATTTGCGCTTGAATCTGACCGATAACTTGGCGAGCATTAACCATCTCTTCCCAATCCTGAATTGCTTCTGGTGGGAAAAGTTCACATTTCCCCTCCCTTTAACAAGAAAAAGCTCCTCAAGTATGAATACAAAACAAAACCTCAAGGTCATAAACTGAGGCCATGTGTGAAGCAACCTACACTTGAGACTTGTACCAACCTGAAGTGGTCATATCCCTTGATCGCCTGATTACAGCGATAGCAAAAGTATTGTCCACAGTTATCGCACACCATCTTATTGCAGCCCTCATCTCGTGAGATAGCCATCTTACAGGAAGGGCATTGCTTTGCAGAACGATTAATTTCCCGCATACTGAGAATTTCATTAATCATTTCTTTCTCACGCTGTCTTTGGCTCTCTTTCAATTGAGATGAATTCTGTCGCTCCTGATGCAATAGACAAAAAACACGAGTAAGAATACAAGCCACAAAATGACTTCAATAGACAAGTTATGAAAGTAGAACTATAGTCTCAAAGTGCAAAAACAGCCTCATATAAGAAAGCTACTCCAAGTAGACAAAAAAGTCTTTAGCACTTGATGACAATGATCTTGTACAATGAAACCAACCCAATTAGATCAAAAAGATTGTAGCACTTGATTGCTAGCAAGGATTTATACAGCCTACACCAACTTGCTTGGGATTGACACGTGGTTCTTTTCTTATACTAGGCTGTCATCAAGTGTGGAAGAAGTTCTCGAAACAGTCCTGGACCGTGATATTCTAGACAATAAGCGAAAGGCACAACGAATTCAGGTATTGAACCTTTTTCTGTTGTTGATTCTTACTGGCTTCGATATTGAACTTCATAGCAGAAAGAGCAGCAACATGGAATCCATACTCTGCTATCCTAAAGCTTATGTGGGTCCTGCATTTTTAGATTCACAATATTGTGCTCTCTCTATAGCAGCAAGATAGAACCCATCTCAACTGTTGTTGATTAAGTACGGAAATTCCAGGAGGACTTCAAAGAAGAATGTAATGGAATACACATTGCTTACTTCATCATCACTTCCAACGTCAAAGTGTCAACTGGTTGAACTATTAGGGTAATCAATGAGGCCAAAAGCTTTATTGCAGTATGTTGCAGTCAAGGTAGATTCAACATACAACATGGTACAATCCCTCCACCTTCAACCAATGAGGTTGGAGGATTTGAATGGGTTCGAATTAACGAAACAGCAAGCGGGAGACACAGTGTTGGCCCTGGGTGGTGGGTGGCTTATCATGTGCCCGTTAGATTTTATTCAGGACAGCATTCATGATTCTCTGTTTGACCCATATCCTCATGGTCATACTCGTAATAAAAGTTGACGGAGCAGCATTTTTTTTAATAACTGTGGTGTCCGGGACAGCTTTTCTGCACTTCGACTAATTCCACAGAATACCTGCCACCCCCCACTAGCAACAGGATACCTTACCTCTATAAACCCTCAGCTTGATAAACAAGAAAAAGAATTCGAAGCATTGCAGCAAGAAAATATGACAACAAAATAGCAAGACACAAAGCAAGTGAAGAAACATGTACTAATACACACACACACAAAAAAAGAAACAACATGACTACTTAATAATATTAGTAATAAGGAGAAAAGCGAAGGAGGAAAAAAGAAGATAGAGGAGAAAATATTGAAATTATGGCAAAACTAATACCTGCAAAATAAGAAGCTTCATTTCTGGTGTCATGCATGTAACTCCAACATGACGCTTCTCCCTGCACAGTGTACAAAAACTAAAGAAGCATTTTGGACATTGGGCATGCTCATCTTCATCCTCAATGCATATTGTTTCACATCTTGGGCAGTAGCAGACATCCTTCATTGATTCTAACGTTTTCTGTAACATCAATGATTCCCAGCGTTCAAACTCCACTTCACCAAGTAACCTCTTTAGCAAACCTGGAGGAATCATACCTCCACATTTTGCCTCGGGGCACAAAAGCTTGGTGATTGTACCTTCCTTGACATGCATGTCGGAGAAAGTTTTCATGCAATTCCAGCAAAAGAAGTGCTGACATGGCAACCTCACAAACTCCATACCTGATTTTTAAAAAAAAACACTTCAGCAACCATCACCACTTGAGAGGTTATTGGATATCTGATTTCTGATATGTTCATGCCTAATATGTATAAGCGAAGGATGGAACCAGGTATATATTTTTATGTGTGAATGTGCATGTTTTAAAACTGAAACATCTGCATAGTTGCATGTGTTATGTAGTTAGTGATCAGAATGAAGACTATCAGTACGAATGAAGATGAACGAAGAAGTGTTATGTAGTTTAGTTATCAGAAGAAAAGAGAAAGCAAAGTCAAATTTTAAGATGATTTGAAGTGTCTATTAGGAGGAGGAGTGTCTACTATGAATAACTATCTTAACAGATACCTAAAGGTATTATAAAAGCCTTTTTTTGGTCTCCATAAATGTCCGTTTTTGGTCTCTTTAACATACACAAAATCAGATTTGTCTAATGATTTACTTCTCTTCTTCATCCCAGAATATTAACACCGTGCTTTGGGGGAAATTTAAATTTTCTTGGACTTAAGTTTCATTTCGCTTTATAAAATACTGAAGGAATTTTGCCACAAACCCATGCAGCAAATAACAGAAGCTTAAATTCCTGTAAGGACAAAGATCATTTATCAAAACCAACAGATTTTCTGTTTCCCAATAATCTTTATTTTTTCTCGAACAATCTTAAGGAACATTACTGTGGGTTGGTTGACAGAGAAAAACAATGGAAAGAAATATATTGGTCTCTCTAACAAAGGAAGAAACAATCAAGCAAACTATGATAACAGTTCACAACTTCGCATTCTAATATAGCAATTATATCTAAGGCATTTAGCAAGATATATAGTGAAAATCTAGACATACTGCTTGAGAGACGAGACATAAAACAACCGCATATGTACTATATAGAACTATCAACAGTTATTTATGTAAGATCTTAAGAGAACTTTGCTCATTCATTGACTAAACGAGTCTCAAGAGTTATAATAAAATGATAAGTGGCGTGGATCTTGGAATATTAATTTATTCCCTAAGGTAGTAATTACTAGAGTAGTTAGTGATTGGAAGCTTAAATTTTGACATAAGCTTAAATAATTTTCTACATTAATTCCACATAAAAAATTCCTATGCTTGTTGGTTAGATTTCAGCTCTTAGGATATAAAGGTTAAAACAAAATTGCCAAAATGGCAAAAAATGAGCAGAGATAACAAGAGCCCATCCTTCTATTTTTTCCACACATAATAACCAAGGAGATAATGGTAACGAGTACCAAATATAAGCATATAAATTGACGACCTTATTTTCATTATAAAAATAGAAATATAAAAAAATGAGGGAAAGTCTGAAGTCTGAGCTGGTTACCGATTATTCGGCATCAATAAATTAATAGTGGCCAACAAACAAAAGTTCCTAAAATGGGAGAAACTAATATATTGTCACTAACTGAGTTAAGTTGTTCAAGTTTAGTATCTAAGTTCCAGGTATATTAGAATCACCCAATGGCTTTGTACAATATACTATTGTAAACAAAATTAATGATAGGACTCCAAAGTACCAGGAAATTCATTGAAACAGATGCAGCACTGATGAATGTTTCTACGGAAATTCTCATGGCGTTGTTCCTCGTCATAGCTCTTGAGCGAGGGGATATCAACCTCCGGTGAGACAGCTCCTGAAATTGCACGCCGATCTCCAATATGACTATCGGCACAAAAACCTAACTTTATTTCTCGATCAAACTGCAAATGAGAAAGAGAAAAGGCATGCAACCACTCCACCCACTGATATAAAACCTCTTGACCTAATTGTTCCTTCCAGATTGAATCAAGCATGGAGCAAAGAGAGGATATGTGTGCTGAATTCAACCACTGGACAGAGATTGTAAAGTGAGGAGCAAGGTGGCTCGGATATGATTTAGGTAATAAGCATGTCAACACAATCGGTGGTAGATGCTCAACTTTGAGGGAGTATGAGAACTCAGGTGAACTATCATTTGGTTTTTCAAGAGCACTAGAGGAACTCAGATTCACAGACAGCGCCAGCTCATCAGGAACTTCAACATGTACATGAACCTGCAAGAACAACATGAAATGGGCTTTGGCCTTTCCAGAGTAAATCATAGGTTATCAAAGCACTACAGAACCTGAAAATATCGTAGACCATTTTGTCTATCAAGAATGAAAACATCCTCACCAAAAATTGATTCCAGCGCTAGTAACTGCAAAGCACCATGTACAATGTCAAAATCTACTCTACATTGACAGAAGGAGAGATGAGATAGAAAGCAAATGAAAGACAACCATCTCAGTGTATCACACTATTGCAAACTCAAAAACACCAAGAAAATTTTCCCATACTGCCACAAACATTTAAATTTTCCCAATCATAATAAACCAGGACAGACTGATGCATATTGCATTTCCACAGCAGATACTATCAAACTTTGTACTTCGGATTCAATGGACCCAATATTTTTGACACCGTTCAGATATAAATGTAAAGAGAAACACAAACCTTCTACAAACATCAATCTGAACCCATTGTTTCAAAAGTACAATGAGTTTATAACTAAAATTCTTGAAGCTCGAACCTATTCAATTTTACTGGACACGGAGTTTAAATGTTTATTAGACTTATATTTTAGTAATAGTTCATAAATATAATACTAAATTAATGATTGCAAAGTTAGTTTGATCCATAAATACGACATAAGTGAGGCGAGCTAACATTCCATTCTAAGCAACTTATTTTAATGTCGAAACTTTACATCAGCCAAAGTTGTAACGAATTTGAATTCAAGCTGCAAATGCATAAAATTGTGTCAAATATCCCGAACAATCTTAAAATGGAAAGAATCATTCATGACAAGTAAAAGTGAACGACTTGAGTATATAAAATGAGAATATTCAAAATCCAAGCTAATAGGCTTTACCTCATCCTCCTGTGCTTGATCATTGATTCTAAGCTGTTCATTCGATAACTCCGGTTCCTCGGCACCCAATTGCAGCTCTTCCATTCTTCTCCAAACATCATCAACATCATCACCGAAACCAGACTCCTCAACTTTTTCTTCCACACAAGAACTCAGAACACCCACCACCTCTCTAGAACTTCCTTGATCTTCTGATTTCTTCTCACCACTATTCCTGGATACCCTTTTGGAATTCCTACAATTCTTCTGGGGTTTCTGGTTTTTCCGAATGGGTTCTTTCGAAAACTCAAGATTTTTACCTGAATCTTGTGATACTTGTTCTTGGTGAACAAAATCCGAATTGGGTTCTTCTACTTTGGGGTCAATTGAATTTTGACGGGGTTTTAAAACAGATTCAATGATGGATTTTTGAACTCCTCCCCTTACAGGTTGATGATTTTGAGCTGAATCCAAAGAAGGTAATGAATCTTGTTGATCAATTGGAGATTTAATTACCCAATTTCGATGAGCTGATTTTCCTCCTCCTCTTCCTCCGTGGATTCTTCCTCTTGAGCTAGAAGACATGGCGTCTGGTAAAACCTCTCACAGCTGAGGTTTCCAATTTGAGGATTTTGAGTGTGATTTTGTAGAGTTGGCATACTTTGGTGGTATATATAGAATGATGAGTTCAGCCTTCATTTATGATACTCTGACACAATTAGTATTTAAAAAATAAATAAAAAATTATTAAATTCTAAATTAGTAGAAAATATATTCATAATATACTCTAGCGATATATTTATGTCATATCAGTATTATATAGGAATGAGTTTAATCATCTGTGATACTCTGCTAGTATATGTATATCCTATTAATATATCATACAAGCAAGTGTTGACATCATCATGACATCAGGCGTATGAATTTTAATATTAGAAAGGTTGACTCGGATGAAGCCAAAGATTGACTATTTTTTGGTCTTGGAGTATAATAGAATAAAACAAAATTGCTCTTTAAACTATCTGCGCTTTTTTCATTTGTGAAGTAGCAGTTAGTCAATGCAACTTTCGACACTCATGGGTCATCTGGAAACAGCCGCTTTATGTTTTTAAACACAGGAGTTAGGCTGCGTACATCCAACCCCTTCTCACCCCGCAATGAGCGGGAGCCTTTTGAGGCACTGGGGTATGTTGTTGTTGTTGTTTTGTAAAATTTTAATAATATGGGGGCACTAAATGTAAAAGGTATATAAATATAAATAGTTTGATTTAAAGAGGCACAAGCTCAGTTTTTTCTAAATTAAAGTTACGTTAAATGTATCAAAATATTTTCTAATATTGTAGTTTAAATATATCACGTGAAAAATATTGTTGTGCTTAAAAACTGCACTATTTCCTACTAAGTTGCTCGAACTCCCTAAAAATATTATTGCACCCATGTTGAATTCTTAAAAAATACACTATTTTAAAAAAATTCAACACGCAATTGTTGATATTTCTGAAGAGTTCAAGCAATATAGAATTTTTGCTCTACTTTACATGAACATGTTTTGTTTATACATTCCTAGCATACAATTGTTGATTTAGGAGTTGCTCCATTAGTTTGTAAATGTTTTTCTATCTGATTTTTAGATAAAAGATCAAATGCTAAGGCTGCTTATCGGATGGATAATTATATTTAACAGTTTGACTTATATAATTTTAAATGTACTGATTCGTTTGTCAACTAATAAGATATCAATTGGTTTGGTATCGAAGCGGTAATTATCGTAATGTTAATGGCGATGTATTGACTCAATCATTTCATATTCTCTTTTTTCACTTTCACTCTATAATATATTGATCTCTACTTGAATTGGTAATTACGTAGTTTTAACTTATCGTAAAAAATACGTGAAAATCTAAATTTTAAAGGTACATGAACATGAATATTTATTTAACAAAATATTAAGTGAAGTTTTAGAATGATCATGACCTACATGATACATCAACAATAGAAAAAACATGAAACATATCATAATTTGAGCCTTGTAAACAACTCAATGACCCATATTAGAAATAAAATTTCAATGAAAAGGTATAAAAAAATTTAAAATTAGTATAAAACGTATACAATTATAATTACAAATATAATTTTTTTTCAATTTGATTTAATTCTATCGTCCATTTATTAATAAGCAAATTCATTTTTATTGATTACCTAAAACATAAAATCAAATCAAATACAATTCAAACAAATATTGACTTTTTAAATTAATTTTTATATTTATGAAATTATATATGTAACATTACTTCTCCATGTATACGTAATAGTAGATATTATATACAACTTAACAAAGGATGATCGACTATATTGGAATTGAGATATGATCCATGCTTCTATGAAAGATAACTTTAAGAAAGTATGATAGAATAATATCACATGCAAGTAAAACACTCATGTATCGAGAACTTGTTTCTCCTAAAAAGAAGCAATGCCGATATCTATAGAAAAAGTATCAACTAAAGAACACTATATATACAATGAAAAAGCGTGATAAAATAGTATTACATGCAAGTAAAAGGATCACAGGTGGTGAACTTTGTTTTTCCAAAAAAGAACCAATGATGATATCTTCAAAAAAGGTATCAACTAAATAACACTATATATACAACGAGCTAAAGTATGATAGCATAATATCACGTGCAGGTAGAAGGCTCAGGGATCAAGAACTTGTTTCTCTGAAAAGGAAGCAATGATGATATCTTTATAAAAAGTATCAACTAAACAACATTATATAAACAACGAGCGAAAGCAAGATAAAATATTATCACATGTATAGGTTTACGGATTGAGACTTATTTCTTCAAAAAAGAAAAAATAATGATATCTATAAAAAAAATATCAACTAGACGACACTATATATACAACGAGAGAGTATCACATACAGGTAGAAGGCTCATGGATCATTAAATTATTTCTC
>JAOTQJ010000102.1:103507-114362 GCA_025642045.1 Solanum sejunctum | reverse complement strand
ATTTTTTTTTTTTTTGGTGGGGGGTGGTGTTTGGGGGGGGGGGGTAGGGGGTAGGGTCACTATTCTCATTTGTGAACAGTATCTATATTGGAACTCGATTAATTTAAATTTGTGCTATGCATGAACCAAGTGTATTTGGTCAAATACTAACTAACATAAATTATTAATTTGACATTAAGATATTTAAATTGCCCAAAAATAAGTGGAGCAGCTGACTAATAACAAACAGACTTTCAATTTATTTGAATTTTTCTTCTGAATAAATAATGTGGGCTAAGATCTGAAAACATTAAATTAACCACCCAAAAAATTAAATAAATAATTCTATATATGCATTTTTTTTTCTTAGACTTGACTTCAAATTTTTTTTCATGACTAAAAAATAGACTTTCCTTCACCCAACAAATATAATTTCCATTAGGTTGACCAAATTATTTTAGCTCTTTTTAAGGAAACTTTTACTATGAACATTGAATTTTTTTAATTTTCTTATTATGTACATGAACATTTCATGGACTACCAAAGTGCACTCTAATTACTAATTAGACCTTATAATAATAAAATAAAAAGAAAACTATTAAAAACACCCCTGAATTTGACGTAAGTTATTAGTTTTATCTTCGAACTATTGAAAGTACTAAAAACACCCTTCTACTAACTAAACTAAAATACACCTCCCAAATTATTACAAGTGTTAAAAACACTCTTTAACTTGGTAAGAAATTAGGGTTGTGTTTTACTCTTGTTACATGATCAGGGGTGTATTAAATACAGTTAGCCAAGTAGAGGAATAATTTTAACATTATTATTCAAAGATAAAATTAATAATTTATGCTAAGTTTATCAGTATTTTTAATACTTTTCTCTAAAATAAATAAAGTTAGCTTTTGGAATTGATCCATTAGATTCGATGCATATTTCTTTACATGATTGAAAACATGTTCAATATTTGCTTTTTCCACACCACAAGTTTTAAATTAGTTCTTTAAAATTCCTAACATTTTTCTTTTGGAAATTAATTACTTTCGCCATCTCAATTTATTTGTATTCGATAATAGATGATGTGTTTTTAGGAAAAGTGCTTTTTAAATAAATATTATTTTAATACATTAACCAAAAAAAAAAAAGATTGTGCCTGTATTTTGCGTTGGCCAGAAAATCAGCATATTGTTTTGTTGTTGTATCAATAATTTGAGATAAATCGTATTGATACTGTTATTTTAATCAAATTTTTCATTGATTGGATCTGTAACTCTTAATTATGACGTCAATTACATATAATAAATATAAAATAGATGATTTTTTTTTCAAATTATTAAACTACTTTTTTTTTCTATTCATTGAATCAAACTTAGTTCGCTAGTATTATGACGTCATTAAATATGCATAAATAAAAAAAATTACAATCCATTCTTTGAATTTACACGATCTATTTGTAACTAAAATTAGTAATTCCAATAAATATTACAAATAAATTTTGATTTTTAAAATGATTTACCATCTCCAATGAATGTGGGACATACACATAAAGACCATAACAAAAATATTTTTATGATGGTTTTGTAGACTTCCCATAATAAATATAAATATTTATAAGTTTCAATAATTATTTATATCCTCATTAATAAATTTAAGAGTAAAAATCATTTTTACCTTTTAACTTTGCATTAGTTTTTTTTTTTTGTCAATTTTGAATAATAATCAAATTGTTTACTTTTAATAATAAGAAAAACGATTTTGAGCTATATTTTGATTATTTCTTTCCCATCAAAAATACAAATTCTCATATTTGATTAATTTTTTTTATTTTTATATAATAATAAAATATCAAGTAAAATTTTATAATTGAGGCCTGCAGAGGATAGAATATACGTAAACCTTAGCACTACTATAGAAGTAGAAAAGTTATTTCCTGAAAACTCTCGTCTCAAAACCTGTAAGTAAGAACGATGATGATGTTAATAAAAATAAATTATTTTCCAAAAATTATTGCATCATGATGGGCCCATCAATCCTCATGGCTTCCAAAGTTAGGTTTCACAAGTCTCTTTCACAAAAGAAGCACTATAAAAGGTCAATATGAATGAACCAATTGCACTATCTAATCTTTTCCCAATTTCCATTTATTGTTCTTATTCTATTTTCCACTAAAACATAACCCTTTTTATTTTTTCATATACTCACTTTGGACCCATGCAACTATACTCAATTGTTAATCCAACTTTCCCACTTTCCTTCTCATCCAAAAAGGTCACCACCATCTATCACATCATTCTTGGTAAAAGAATGATTAATTACTTAAAACTTTCATTATGTCACTTAATTAGTCAATCCACAAAGAATCCAATATTTCAATAGATTCAAAATTAGAATAATTATCCAATGGGTGGTTGAGGTCACTAATATTTTCTTTTGGACAAAAATTAAGCAAATAATAACATTACCTCAATGTCAAAGGCTCTTGCCCATTATAGGGTAAGGAGAGATTAGATGTACACAGTCTGATCCCTATATTTAAAAATATAGTGTGTCTATTTTTGGAATTAAGCATTGAACTATTATATCCAAGATCATAAAGTGAACAAAATCTAAAATTGTAAGACCACTGCAGCAATAACAATAATAATATATCCAGTAAAATATCATAAATAGGGTTTAACGAGAATAAAATATATGCAGATCTTATCACTATCTTTTAGAAATAAAGATGTCATTTACGAAAGATCCTAATCTCATCACCATCATCAACATAGTGCTTCGAAAGGCTCCCGCTCATTGCGGAGTGAGGGGGGGTCGGATGTACGCAACCTAACCCCTATGTTTAAAAACATAAAGCGGCTGTTTTCAGATGACACATGAGGAGTGTCGAAAGTTGCATTGACTAACTGCTACTTCAAAAATGAAAGAAGCGCAGACAGCTTAAAGAGTTATTTTGCTTTATTCCATCATACTTCAAAACCAAAAAATAGTCAATCTTTGACTCCATCCGAGATTGATGGAAAAAAAGATCCTAATCTAAAATCTAAAATTAGTTGGTGTACGAAATATTTTATATTTATGCAGAATTTAAAAAAGGATATGAAATATGTAATCTATTTTGATACATATTTTTCACAATATAAATTTGTAATTGGTAAATCATACAAAAATAATTTTATTATTGTTTTAAAACTTCCCTTTTTTAAGTTTTGAGACCTTAGATAAATTAAATTATTTAGTTGACTTTTCCCTCACTTATATTTGAATGGTCATTCATACCTTTCTAGTTAGCAAATTGAGTGTAACTAAATAATATTTTGTTAAAATTATAATTAAATACAAGATAATTTGCTAATAAATAAACACTAAGGGGTTGCTTGGTTCAAGAGAAATTAGGTAGAATATCCCTATAATGATTTTGAAATTAAATTTAATCCATATTGGACTAGAGATATTAACTAAAATCAATATTATTTGCATACCAAATTTTGATATAGTTTATCCCATATAATAAATAAGTCTAAATTCTAATTTTAATTGTAATCTGAGAATATTTCTATTTTGAAACTAATAATCATTAAGGACACGAAAAAAATTATTCTTTTTTTTAAAGAAAAAAATAAGGCTAGGGAAGAAAAATGAAGGTTTAGATTACAAGAATCGAAAATATTTTTATTATAATCCCACCTCAATACTCCTTGACCATAATTTATGAATAGAAAAGAAAATCAAACAGGATCATATTACAAAGAATATATCTTATCAACAAGATAAAAATTCAGATAAATAATCATTCAAACTACAAAATATAACGAAGAAATAGAATGATTTCTTTTTAGGATAATTGCCACATCAACACCCCTTAACTCAACCATAATTATGAATAGAATAGAAAAGAAAACTAGACAAAATCAGATTACGCGGAACGTACATTATCAATAAGATGAAAGTTCAGATATCCAATTATTCAAACTACTAAAATCTAATCAAAAAAATAAAATAAAAATTATTTTTACAATGATCACTATGTCAACGCACTTTAACTGAACATAATTATGAATAGAAAAGAAAACCACACATGATCCGATTACGAGGATCATAACTTATCAACAAGATAAAAATTTAGATAATCAATCCTTCAAACTATTAAAACATAATGAAAAAATAAAATAAAAATATTTTTACGATGATTACCACGTCAACACTCCTTGACTCAACCATGGTTACTTTATCAAAACCCTAACCCACTCCCCAACCCTCAAACCCCCCGTATATATACTCCCAGCTCTTCTCCATTTGTCCTCTCTTCTCTTTTCTCGCCATTTTTCTCAAATTCACAAAATTGTGACAACACATAACACTAACGTATGCATATGTCTCGATCATATCGAAAACCCTAGCTTAAAGTCATCAATTCACAATCCAAATTTAGGGTTCTAAATCGGTGAAAATGTGGTATTTTGTTGAATTCATACATTGAATCGGTGTAAAATTTGAGTGACTTTTGTGGTTTTTTCTTTTTGGTTTTGATTTGTGTGTATCAATGGCGGAGAGAATGAGGAGATTTGGAGTAGGTTACGCTTTGGCACCGAAGAAACAAGCGAGTTTCATACAGGTATCGCTTGTTAACCTTGCGAAGGAACGAGGAATCGATCTCGTTAAGATCGATGTGGATAAGCCTTTGATTGAACAGGGACCGTTCGATTGTGTTCTTCATAAGCTGTATGGTGAGGATTGGAAGCGGCAATTGGAGGAGTACGCTTTGAAGTATCCTCATGTGTTGATTATTGATTCGCTTGAGGCGATTGAGCGGTTGCATAATCGGATTTCGATGCTTCAGGTGGCAACTGAGCTGGAAATCAAGTGTGAGACGACGTCGTTTGGGATACCTAAGCAGACGGTTGTGTATGATGCGAAAATAGTGTCGGCGAGCTATCTGGAGAGTGAGGGATTGAAGTTTCCGGTGATTGCGAAACCTTTGGTGGCTGATGGAAGTGCGAAATCGCATAAGATGCTGTTGGTGTTTAATAAAGATGGGTTGAGTAAGCTGAAACCGCCTATAGTTTTGCAGGAGTTTGTGAATCATGGGGCTGTGATTTTTAAGGTTTATGTGGTCGGTGATTATGTCAAGTGTGTGAAGAGGAAGTCATTGCCTGATGTGATGGAGGAGAATTTAGGGAAATTAGAGAGTTATTTATCGTTTTCGCAGGTTTCAAATCTGAACACTTGTGAAAAAAATGATGATAAATTCTATAAGTTGATGAATTTGGATGATGCTGAATTGCCCCCATTGAGTTTTCTGACTGAGATAGCAAGAGGGCTCAGACGAGCTACGAAATTGTATCTGTTTAATTTTGATTTGATTAGGGATAACAGGGTTGGAAATAGATACCTTGTTATTGACATTAACTATTTCCCTGGATATGCAAAGATGCCGAATTACGAGAGTGTGATGACAGACTTTTTCTGGGATGTGTTGACTAAGAATGATAAGAGTTTCGAGAGTTTGCAGAAGGGTAGTTGTGAAAAAGAGGTCAGGATGTTAGTTGGGAATAAAGGGTATGGTGAGGATGAAGGGACATTACCAGTTTCACCTCTTAAGAGGGAAGAAAAGGAGAATACTATTCAGGTCTAAGAAGGGCCATTTGTGTGGCTTGCGGGGGTCAGCCAGAAGATTTGGTCAAGATATGGACTGTTTTGCAGGTGTTATTGGTAAAGCTCCAGGGATTTCCTCTAGGTAGGTAGTTAGTATAGAAGTGAATAAGTAGGTTCCTGAGATGTCCTTATGAAGGCACTAGATGCTGTTCTTTGTTGAAACATGTACATTCTATCTTTGCAGTCGAGAGAGGTACTTGCAGATACTCTTTTTCTAGGAAACTTTGGTTTTCGTGAAGGCAATTGTATTTCATTGGTAACACTATTTCAATATGTGCCTTTAACAACTTTAATCAATGAAATTTGCTGTATTCTCAATGAGTGTCATACTATATTTCCATCATTTTCTTCTATTTATTGCATTTGTTTTTTGTATCCTAAATAGTGACTTCTTTATGTTTATATATTTCACTGTCCTAAGAGGAATATAGCTGGGTGAACAATTTTTCCTCTTTGGCGTTTACATGAATAACTCTTTATTATACTGTCTCGTCATTGAAGTTTATGTGAATTATGTCAGCAAGACTGCAAGAATATTCCTTTTCTGGACCACAACCCAAACAAGACTGTTCAGACCAAGATCATATTCATTAGCTTTTGTAGCATAGCAGTTAGTCCATATTAATTGTCAGATTCTTATGCTATATTTAGGGATGAGATGCAACTTCAACTTACCATAGTGTTCATCTTTATTGATTTGTCAAGTTGAAGGTTAATCCTACACTTGAGAATTAGATTCTCTGGTATTAAGGCTTGGCATGGGGCATTTATACCTTTTTACGTAATTTTTATTTGACTGGTTATCATTTACTTTCACCATTGAGTTTCTCTTTTATGCTAGGGTTACTGTGTTCTTTTGTGCTAGGGCTACTGCTCATTTTGATAGTTACGAGTTACAAATGTGAAGAAACAGAAAAGGAATTGTCACTGCCTTTTGTTTCCTGAAATTTGTGGCTCATGCTTTTGCCATAGGAGAACTATTTTTCAAAGGTCCACATGATCTTATTTGTTGGTCTGATTCTTGAACATGAGAGCACGAATGAAACAATACAAGGAGTTTGGTTCTCACTGTGTTTATCGTTGTAATGATGTCCTGCTGACAACTTGCTGAAAAGAGAACTTAACCTTCTTATGATACTAATGATCATTCAATGACTGCCAATCTTTTGTATTCTTTACTTGTATGACTCTTTTGTGTGGATAGACTCATTGAGTTGCTATTGATCAATCAGAGCTGCTTGGGGAAGCCATGGTTTCTGCTCTTACACAGTTCGCTTTGAATTGGGCTGTAGTAGTTCTCATTTTCTCTTTAACTACTTCACTATTGTTGAATGTATGCTTGTCTTGTTCGTCCCCCTATACATCAATTCCTTGGAGACATTAATGACCGCCAAAAGGATGAACAGAAACACGTCAATTCCGTTGTGGTTGCACTTCACTAAATTTTAAAGAGTAGATGATCTTCACTACTTCACTATTGTTGAATGTATGCTTGTCTTGTTCGTCCCCCTATACATCAATTCCTTGGAGACATTAATGACCGCCAAAAGGATGAACAGAAACACGTCAATTCCGTTGTGGTTGCACTTCACCAAATTTTAAAGAGTAGATGATCTTCTGTGGATCTGCAAGCCTTTGCATGATACACTCCTTTTCTCTGCTACTTTGCTTCTCTGGTGTATTTCTAATTTTTTCTTGCAAGGAAAAAAAGAAAAGAAAAAAGCTTGACAAAAAACAGATCCTATGAATCTCTTTCAAATCACCTAATTTATGAGAGCATTTCACTTGTTATGGTTGGAGAAGGTATATCTTCCATTATCTTGTTCTTTCTCTCAAGTTTTTGTTGGTCCATGAGACCTTTTTTACAATGCATTTTAGAGTATGTTATCATTTCTGTTTGGTAAACACTTCTTTCCATTTAGAGGATATGCATGTGTACAATAAGGAAAAGAAATGAGTTATGGTGTGGGATTCTATTTATTGGATCAATTTGTCTCTTAGGGTTCTAACTACACTTAATATCTCTTAGTGATGTATTTGTTTTCAGGAGAGACGCTTGTTTTTGGTCATTGTTTTGACAAAAAGTATCTCAGAAAGTAGTCTGCATTTATCATCCTGACTTATTATGCAAGTTTTAGTCCAAGTGAGTTGATGTTGCTGTATTTATTACTCCCCCCATTTCATTTTATGTATATTAGTAAGAATGTTAAGTATACTTTTGAATCTATCTTAAACTAAAGGTATGCATAACGTACCAAAAATGCCTGTTGATCTTGTGTCTTAAACATACTATGTCATTCCTATGCTGAATCCATAAGTTAAAACGGAAGGAGTACATATTAGGCACAAGGATCTGAAGAAGGTTTTGGATTATGAGTTAGCTTGACACTTTTGGGCTTCATATCTTTAATTTATGGACATTGTTCCACTTGACATGCATCATTGCAAATACATAAAGGCTTTGCCTTTTTTGTTTGCTACTCTATTTGTTAGATAGTAATGATAAATGTTTTCAGCTTGATATAGATTGACTCTGTTGATGAAATAACTTTCTTCTTTAGTTACTTAACTGTGCAATATGAATTGGCACAACTTTTCTTGCATGATTTTGACATGACGGCATTTACATTGAGTTGCATGGATTGAATTGGCAAAATCCCTAGTGCTGGGAAACTGTGAAATGCATCCATGTCTATACTTTGTGTGTGTACTTATATCCAGTAAGATATTCTGCATCACATGTCACATGAGCATCTTGGTTATGTACTTGTTTTAACTGCATGCATTAAATCAGATATTTTCTCATTCAGGGTAAACTTCTAATGTTATCTTCCCTAAAGGGGAAGGTTACGATTTAAGGAGTTCAATTTGAGCACCTTTACTATTTTGTGTTTAAGATGTGCTCTTCGGTCTTGAGCATTGTTCAGGGGATAAGATGCATGATGCTACATTGACCTATAGTAATATCTGTAAATTTCACTGCCCTATATTTCATTATTCTTCCCTTACCCTAGGACACAATTGTATGGTTACTTCTCAGCAGTCTTGTGATGTTGCTTTATCTGAAATTTATTGTGATTTTCCTTTAATAATTTTCTCAGATACTGAGTAATGGGAAGTACAAGAGCATAGAGCATCGAGCAGTAGTCAATACGAAGGCGGCGCGTATCAAGGACAGGTAGAATACTTGGCCTTGAGGTTCTGATACTGATATTTTGTTCAACTTTTGAAGGGCATCTAACCAGATAACAGTTACACATTTTTGTGTCTTCTGCTTGGCCTCAAAAAGACTAGGAATTATGTCTGTCTACGTACCCAAAGTGTCTGACATAGCACATAGACATAGTTTCTCAAAAAGAATGTGGACGATCAAATCAGACCAAAGACCTACACTTCAACTGGTGAAAGTGTTTATTTCAACTGGATTTCACCACTTTCTATAATGTCGACTAACTGATTGGTCGCACCTGTTGCAAATGGCATCATTCTTTCTGGTGTGGCATCTTTAGCATACTAGATAGCTTGGGTTTTGGCTCTGTAACTTGAGTAACTGTAGCCTTAGTAGAATTGGAAATGGCATTTTCAACACAACATAGGGCCTCTTGTGAACCTTGAAACAACGCCGGTGCTATACACTAATTTGCTTATCATTGCTGCATTATTGTATTGGTGTTTTGCTTGATTTTGGCTGCTAAACTTATGCAGACAGGAGTTTTGATGAAAACATGAAATGAGGTTTCAGCCACCGTATTCAGTCATACCGGTGTAGCCGATGGTGCTCAGCTTCATGCAAACTTCTTTCAGTTAATTGGAGCCAGGTTTGATCAGTTGTTCTGCTCATGTTAGCTTCTTTAACTTATTTACACCGTGTGGAGTGTGTTAATTATGGCATAACAGCTTTACCATTTTGAAATATTTGTATATACATATTTCCAAAAGGATACTTATACATATTCAAATATTTGTATATAATCAACATACTTATACATATTCAAAGATGTATACATATACTCTGGTTATATACATATACAAATATTTGTTATATATATATGTACAAAATTGATTACATATACAAAAATTGTATGGTGAAAGTGTGTTAAAGTCTACTAAAAATACATATACAAAAAATTGTCTATTCACATACAAATATACATTGTCAAAAATTTAGCTACAAATATTTGTATACAATCAAAAATACTTATACATATTCAAACAGGGATTTCTTTTTGAATAATTAATGTATATGTGTATGCTTATTCCTACTTATACAAAGTACATTTACCAAGAAAATAGATTACATATAGAAAAAAGTAGATTTTTTTACTGGGTTTAGACTCTTTTTTAGGTAAGAATTGCAATTTCCAAGCAATTCTTAATGTCTTAGCTACTAGTTCAACAACAACAACATACCCAAGTGCCTCAAAAGGCTCCTTCTCATTACGGGGTGAGGGGGGGTCGAATGTACGCAACCTAACTCCTATATTTAAAAACATAAAGGAGTTGTTTCCAGATGATCCATAAGGAGCGTCGAAAGTTACATTGACTAACTGCTACTTCACAAATGAAAAAAACATAGATAGTTTAAAGAGTCATTTTGCTTTATTCCATCAAACAAGTAATTGACTCCAATCTATTACTGGATCAGCCTAAATCTCGCCTAACTCAGATTTCGTTCGAGTCTAGTTTAGTCTCAAATTTCTAAGTTGTTATTCGAAAGTTTTTTGACCCAAATTTCTTTTACGCGGACTTAGCAGATTGACAGAAATAGGTCGTTACACAAACTAAAACGTATCTAAGTAATTAGTTCCCAACTAGTGAGATTTTTGTAATTTCTTCGATTAACATTCACTCTTATTTTGCAGCAATTCAATATTAACATTTTTTTTAAAAAAAAGTACAACCTTGAAAGTTTTTCTTATTATTGAGTCACCAATTCAATAATGATTTAAGTTTTTTTTTTAACAGGTGAACTGATAATTCGATAGTACTTTAAAAATAAGGAGAAAATAAGTGAAATAAAACCTCTGAAAAGAAAAGGTCAAACATACAAACACTATTATATACATTATTATAACATTTAGTCCTTTCATTTTTTTTCTTATTTTCAATTTTCACCCTCTTAACTTTTTCATCTTGCTAACATTCTATTTACATTATTGCTCTTTATAGACAAAAATAACTATCAAACACTGGCCTTTTTGGGGAGAAAGGCACTAGTATT
>JAOTQJ010000102.1:41157-64800 GCA_025642045.1 Solanum sejunctum | reverse complement strand
TTTTTTTTTTTTTTTTTTTTTTTTTTTTTTTTTTTTTTTTTTTTTTTTTTTTTTTTTTTTTTTTTTTTTTTTTTTTTGAGCTTCATACCTTAGCTATTAGTTGGATGAGTTTCCCCTGTGAACTGTCACCAACTATTTATCAAAATATAACTCAACTATGTCGCCTTTCCTACCATAAGATCATCATTGTTCAGGTACTATAAGTGAGCAATTGATAGTTGAGTTGTGTTTTGATGAAATAGTAGGTGATAGTAAACTCATATACCTGATAGTTCAGGTATAAAAGTAAAAAAATCAGGATACTTTAGGTGCGTTTTTGACCATTTGCTCTTTTTGTTTCAAATATAGTGATGGTTACGTCTGGCTAAAAGGCTTGTATGGCTATTCATTCTCACTTGAAAATCTTAGTTTGACTCTGTAACTTGACTCCTAGTCCAGTAGTTGTTTGCCTTAAGAGTACTACATTCAATAATTCAAGTAGCTTTCACTTTCACACCATGCTTTACTTGTGATCACTTACAGCGGTACTTTCAAGGCGTCAACCTACTCCCTAGCATATGCATATCCTTCTTCCACAAAGAACGAATCCATTGTCCTATAGTTTAATATTATTGCTCAATCAGATCTTTTAGGCAGGCATCGTTTCTAAAAAAAAAGATATTTTAGGCAGGCATTTCTTGGCTGACCTAAATGGTTGATGGACAAATTTCTCTGTTTGATTAAAAATTGTTTTTTCTAAAAGTTTAGTTAACACCAGAAGAGGAGTAGGAACTGTAGATAAATTTTTGTTTATGCAACGTCATGTGCATTTAATTCGTCAACTGCCTCTTCTAGTTTAGAGAAACTATAAGAGTGCAGTGTTGCTGACAGCAGATTCAACTCTTATGTAAAGTTATGAGCATCCAAACCAAACTTTTAAGGCAATGGGTGAAATGCCCCAAGACCCTCATAGATCTCTTAGGAAGCCTTTGCACAATCAATGTCTGACAATAACTCAACAACTCTTTTACATCAAAAAGAAAAAAAAATCAACAATTTCTTGTCTTCCTTCACCTTATATGTTTTCACACACTATATGACATTTATGTAATGCCTTTCTATTAGATTGTTCTCTGCTCTTCAAAGCATTTAGTTAACCATCAATATTATCTTGAAGAAACTTGTTTGATGTGCTAAATGAACCATTTTCCTTCCTGTGTTCATACCAAAAAGAAGATTTTTATAGTGGGCTTCAGAGCTTGATTGAAGAGGGGTTAATTCTTGGAACAATCTTGTTATCATGGCGATGAAGAGGCCTTTGCAATGTATGTTGAGAAGCATTTGCGTGAAAGGAAGTTTCAGAAGTTTTAGTGCTCTTCCTGAAAGCAACCCAACTTCCCCTTCTCAAAACCTCATCAACCTCGAGTCCCACTGCAGTGCCCACAAGTAAAATTATCTACCATAAGTTTTCTTGGTTAAATCATTTCGTTATCTGGGTCACTCTTGTTTTTTTCTTAAAAGTTCCAAATCCATTTTCTGTAAATTTATTTCACATTTGGGCTTCTTCTGTTTCGCGAAATCATTCCTTTTTGTTAATTTTTTCTTTTATTTAAGAGTGTTAATTTTTGTTTCACAAAATTTTAAAATCTTCCTTTATTTTATCAAATTCCATGTCAAACTAGAACCGAATGGTATGATTTAGGTGATTGAAATGAAAGTATGCTTAATATCATCTGTTAGTCTCTACTTGCCATCATATCGTAGTTAGCTTTTGTTTTATGGTTCTTAAGCACAGTCTGAGCCAAATTTTGAGCTTATGGGTTCTATTTTCTACAGAAGGCAATTTACTGGGTTGTGCATAAATTGTTTATAAATATGAAGTGAATTTCTTAACACAAACGAGTTTGGGCCAAAATTATTGGGTTCTACCGAAACCTGTTAAAAGATCTGTAGCTCCACCACTGTTTCTAAGAGTTGATTATGGTGTTTGTTTTCCCTTGAGAACTTGGTCGTTTCAGTTTAACATCCTGTAGCGTGTGTTTTGATTGGGTTAGGGAATTCATTAAATGTTAAGTGTCATTGTTGTTCCCTTCTGCTTCTTGTAAGTCTATCTGCCATTATTTCGAATGTTGTGTAAGTTATATTGTTATGGGGTACTTCACATTCCTAATGCATCAATTGTGTATGCCCTGTAATTCTGAGCTTAGGCTAATGTACGGCACAGTCATCAGCCAATAGGTACTCCCAAGTCCTTGAAGCTAACTACTTACAGTAGATAGGTATACTAGAAGTTGCAAAACTGCAAGTACTAATGCAAGTCAGTACACTTCAACATTGACCAAAGAATTAATTATCTTAATCCTAGTCTGCTTCAGTGCACTTCAACATTGACCAACATGACACTGAAGCGAGTATCATCAGGAGCTGGCTATTCATAAAGAAGAAGAATGAAGTATGGGAATGCTTCCTGAACTGAGTTCTTAGTTCTGTGAAGTTAAAACCTTGTTATATTGTGAGATTTCACTAAACCTTAATTGCTTGGATCTTGTAATGGGAGATAAGGGAGATTTCGAGTGATCCCATCACCTCTCTATCCAGGGATGGGTAAATAAGAACACCACGGGGTTGACAATATATAAGTGGTTTGTTGTTATTACGTGGTCATACTGCTGCTGTTATTTTCAATGAGATTTATTGTAGGAGGCTATCTGCTGTAGTGAAAAGGAAAGAAGTAAGCTGCATTAACTTTGTGGTCAACTGCTCGTGCTTTTAGTAGGATAAGGATGTCGTGTTAATTGTGCACTTAATAAGTAATCATATCTCGGATTTCTCGCTGCTGTCTTGCAAATGGTGTTTCCATCTAGGAGTGCTTCCATGACTAGAACTTAGTCAAACGGATGCTTATAAGAGAGTTGAACTATGGGAATTACTGCCTCGTCTCATGCAATATTTGAATCCAGGATTCATGTGGTTTCTGAACCACTAATCTTTTGGATTGACTCATTCATGTGTTCTGATGCAGCAGGTACAAATGTTTGCTTTGGTTAGGATTAGGAATTCAGGTAGTCTGTACTTAACAATTAAGTCAATAATGACAGTAACTAATGCAAATAAGAGGTGCAGTTTGGTCAATAAGATAACCTGTGTCCATGGTGGAGAGGACCAACTCACTATTTCATCAAGTATACAATAAAGCAAATTAGAGAGGATTCCGTCATATATATGTAGATTTTATCGTATTTACATTCTTTCATGGGTTTTTCGCTATTAGTCGTTCTTTCTGTTTCCTTTTCTTTTTCTTTCCTTTTTGGTCATATGTAGCTTGTTTTGCTTATGGGTTTTTGAGACGAGGGTTCCCAGGAAACAACCTCTTTACCTTGTGAGGTATTGGTAAGGTTTGCATACATTCTATCGTTCCTGGACCCCACTTGTGGGATTCATTGGGTATGTTGTTGTTGTTGTTAAATAATTATAAATAATATTTTCCAAGGGAAATGAATGTATGCCCACCAAAAGGGGAAAATGTCTTCTGTTAAGGTGCGATCTTCAATTTTTTTTAATTAGTAAAGGTTTTATTTAAAAGGTACACCTAGCATCTTACTCTTTAATCCATTACCACCTATTATCCCGTAGCAAGTACAACAAGTCCAAATATTTATCCATCTTATCTAAAATACTGCTATAGCAGCTAAAGTATAGATTTTTAACGCATTTGTTTTTACTCTAGAAATCTATAGCTTCTTCCTGTCATGCACCACATTATGCTATTGGGAATATCTCTCTTTGTTGACTTTAAGCCCTTTTTAACTTTCTGTGATTCCTGCACTTCCAACAAGCTACTAATTTTCTCTGTTAACACGAAAGATATGCTCAAACAACAACAACAACATACCTAGTAAAATCCCATAAGTGGGGTCTGGGAGGGTAGAATGCACGCAGACCTTACCACTACCATAGAAGTAGAGAGGTTGTTTCGTGTGAACCCTAATCTCAAAACCCGAAAGCAAGAAAGAACTAGATATGACAAAAGGAAGGGAAGGGAACAGAAAGAGCGACTAATAATGATAGTATGTAAATAAGATAAAACTAACACATAATACGACAGATAATGGGAATACAAGATAAAAGAACACCTAACCCTTCCATTAGCCTACTACTCTAATTCGCGACCTCTACTTTTTTCTATCTAATGTCATGTCCTCAGTGAGATCAAGTTTCGTCATATTATGCCTAATCACCTCCCCCCAGTACTTCTTCGGTCTACCTCTACCCCTACAATACAAGTATCTCCCAAAACCAACCTCTCGTACTTCCTAACAGGAGCATCGGTACTCCTTCTCTGCACATGTCCAAGCCATCGCAGTCTCGCTTCCCTCATCTTTTCGGCTACTGGGGCCACCTCTAGCTTCTCTCGAATGGTCTCATTCCTAACCTTGTCACTCCTGGTGTGATCACACATCCATCGTAGCATCCTCATCTCTGCGACATGCATCTTCTGCACATGTGCCTTCTTAATTGACTAACACTCCACTCCATACAACAACGATGGTCTAACCACCATTCTGTAAAACTTACCTTTGAGTTTAGGTGGTGTCTTCTTATCACACAAAACTCCAGATGCAAGCCTCCATTTAGTCCATGCTGCCCCAATACGATGTGTGACATCATCGTCGATATTGCCACTACTCTGGATGATGGACTCCAAAAACTTAAAGTTGTCTCTCTTGGGGATAGGTTGAGTGGCAAGCCTCACAGCAGAGTTTGCCTCATCCCTCTCAACACTGAATTTGCACTCCAAGTATTTAGTTTTGGTCCTGCTCAATTTGAATCCTTTAGACTCCAAGGCGTGTCTCCAGGCCTCCAACCTATCATTAACTTTAGTCCGAGTTTCATCAATCAGGACTATGTCATCTGCAAATAGCATACACCATGGTACCTCCTCCTGGATAGATCGCGTCAGTTCATCCATCACCAAGGCAAACAAGAAAGGGCTCAACACAGATCCTTGGTGGAGTCCCATCTCAACAGGAAAATACTTTGAGTCTCCTCCCATCATTTTTACCCGAGTTTTGGCTCCATCGTACATGTCCTTAATCGCCTTGATATATGCCACTGGGACACCTTTCACCTCAAGACACCTCCATAAGACATCCCTTGGGACTTTGTCGTATGCCTTCTCGAGGTCAATGAACACCATATGAAGATCCTTCTTTCTTTCCCTATATTTCTCTACTAACCTCCGAACAAGATGAATTACTTTCGTAGTCGACCACCCCGGCATGAATCCAAACTGATTATCCAAGATAGATACTACTCTTCGCACCCTCGTCTCCAAACGAAAGATATGCTCATTATGCTACAAAGTTCGCAGCATTGTCTTGAGAATCTGCAATGCAAGAAAAGATAGTCATCTTGTTTCCTCCTCTGAATGGCAAAAATAGCATCTACTGCACAAGGAAAAACCTCTCCCTGTAACTTGTGCTGTGTTTGGCAAGCATCGCTAGCTGCTATCCAGTATAGAATACTGTAATCCACTGTTAATCTCCTCCAAGAAGCAAATCATTATCATTTGCAGACATCCCAAACGGACATAATATTGTGTATTGTCAACTTTTTTAACTCAAAAATATCATCAAAACACTATTATTTTAATTGTATACAACTATTTATATGATTACTATAAGTTAATGCATACTTTTGTTCGACCAGACATGGAAAATGGACATTAAAATGATTTTTCAAAATAAACCATTTTCTACGAATACATGTCCTTCACAATGAATGCACCCAAAGTATCAACTCTGGGTGGTCAACTTCTTTGCTCTGTTAATTTTGAAACATGACGACATTAGTGCATTTCTGTAAGTGTAGAACGATCTTTTTCTCTTCTTTTCAAATTGGTGTGAGCCTTTAATGATCTCTTCACCAGACATATTAATACTTTGTTGGAATAGTGTGTTCTGCATCTTGTTTCTGTTTCTTTTTACAATATAAAGAGAATCGACTTACTTTTTATGACTTGTGAATCTTTGCAGGCATATTGTGAATAGGATAATGAATTTACATGCTCAAGGTATGTCGAATTTTTTTTTTTCTTTTTTTCCCCACTTTTTCTGCAAATGAAACTACTTTTACTTTAGTCAGCCAGTTGACAATCAAATTTGTTGCCAAATTAGAATGGTCTGGCGAAGTTCGGAGCATCACTTACTCATTAGATGGCAAGTCGGTCTCAGTTGTTTATCGTGTGACAATATATGGAACTGATGCAGAGGTATTGGTATCTTTGTTACTTATGCTTGACAGATTGTTTCTATGATTAAAATGTTCTTTTTGTGTAGTGATAATAAAATTTTTCCAAGGCAAGCTTGTACTTGTTTGGGTGTAAGGAAGAACATCTCTTACTCTTCAAAAAATAGAATAAACAATCCAATGACTTAATTTGTTTATTCTGTTTTGACTTAGATATATCGAGAATCAACTGGCACTGCTTCAGTAGATGAGCCAGGTTATGGGGATGCGGTGCAGAAGGCAGAAGCAATGGCATTTCGTCGAGCTTGTGCTCGTTTTGGGCTGGGACTGCATCTTTATCATGAGGACATGTCATAGATGGGTATATTACCTAGTTTCTTTTTGGCATCTTGGTGGTAAAAAGACATTACCAACATGGAGTCTGGTTCTTGATACTCCTTTGTATTGTATACTTTGCTCTCCAAGTCTGCTATTTTGCAAAATCCCTGTGTGATGAGACACATAATGATCTTTATGCATTCTATATCTTCAACATAAGATACTTCCAAATTTGATGACATACCAAAAATATGTATTCCAGAAAGAAAAGAAGATCCAGAACTTTATGTTTGGGAGTTAGAAAAGTTATTTTGGGGATGAAAAAGAAAAGAAGTCTTATGGGTTTTTAATAATCTCAAATTTGAAAAAGAGAGTGTTATACGTGTCCAAAGGTGAATGGAACACTCATACCAACTAAGCTTAGGGGAACTGGTAAATATTTTTTTAATCTAATATATTGTAAATTTTTTCAAACTTGTTAATTAGTTGACCCAGATCTACTTTCATCATTAACCTAAATTAGATATTTGGGTCAATCCAACAAGGAGGGAATTGGGCTTGCCCACAAGTATTTGTAAGATAGCCTAATTAGCCCCAAAAAAGACCACTTGTAACATTTTTTAGAAATTATTTTTCTTTCCTACCAAACACACCCTAAAATCCAAAATACGCCATCAAAATCTTGTTGGCTCATAAAATTAGCTTGAATGTCCAGTTTCCGGATCCACTAGTTGAGACAGTCATTTTAAGGTGAAAACAACATTTACATAAAAATATCCTTTGTAATTCTTATAAACTATTGTTATTTCGAGTAAATATAAAGGACCAAAATATTCTAGAAAACAGTCTCTCTACTTCTATAAGGTAAGCGGTAAGGTCTGCGTATAATCTACCCTCTCTAGACCTCACTTATGGAATATTATTGGGTATGTTATTGTTGTATAAAGGACCAAAATATTAGGCAATAATGGAGCATTGATACTCTAGGTTCTTGACAAACCACGTTTGTTCATGGTAATGCTTGGCTTGTATTTAAAGAAAGTGACCTTTTTGAGAAATGACTCAATACACCAAAAACTATGACACATATTTGTGTCCAAAAATTGCTAACTTCTAAAAATCTATCATTTTCTAAGAAAAACATGAAAAGGACGCCTATATGATTAGTCAATTTTTCATTTCACTCATTCTTTCTTAATTTACCATGTTATAACTAGTTTAATGTAGTCCTATTTTTGTTCCTTACAACATATTCCCTCCATGCCCTTTTATATATTGTTTTTACTATAAATGTATGATCCTTAATACATAAATTATACTCTTCTTCCTATTTTGCCCTTGATAGTTAATGACTTTGAAAATACATATTCTTTAACCAACTAAAAGAACTAAAAAGACAACTACTATTAAATAAGGGCAAAATGGTAAACTCATATTTTTTCTTAATGCAAGTGTCATCCCAAAAGACGACATATAAAAGAAATTGGAGGGAGTATTTGGAAATTACTTCCCAATAATTTCATTCCTATTTTAGTTACATTAAATTGAGGAGTCCATTTAAGTGTAAAGGGGAAATTCTCTATGATCAATTGAGGAACCAAATTTACGGCAATATTGCATAATGAGGAAAAAGAATATATTTGTATTATGGATTGTTATACATAGTAATCTAACAAGTTGCGTTTCGCCGAGGAAGTTGAAGTGAACCCTTGATACCTACATAAGTTGCTTTTAGAAATTTATATTTGTCACTCAACGACAAAAGCTTATTTTTTTTTAGAATCAACAAATTGAATGATAATTTTGTTTTAATTTTTGCCTCTTCTTCTCGTTGAAGCATTGATAGATTAAAAGTCACAATCAATTCTTTTTTTTAAATCATGCTACAACTGCAGAAATCTTTTCTGCATATCACAAATGACATATAAAAAAGATCCATCTCATTAAAAAATATTTTCACCTGCTTAGCTTTATCTCCCTTTAGAGGTACTTTAGACATGTTATTCTTTTGAGTTGGAGAAAAAATAAAGATGTAATATGAGGTAATCGATATTATTTTCAATATAAAAATCAATGATGTATTCATGCCACTTCTTTTACAAGAAGAAAATGTTTGATTTAAAAGGTGTATTCATGCCACTTCTTTTAGAAGCAAATAGTAGATGAAATTGTCTATTTTTTCTTTAAAATATTATTACACAATAATATATTATTCAAGGCAAAAACAAAAAAGGACAAAAAGATAGTGTTAATTCTTAGTACAATATAAGCACATGATGAATTCAATGCACTCTTAATAATTCTGATTGGTCATTTATATATCATTAGGATTATTTTTCATAAACCATGTGCCAATTTGCATATTTATTGGCCCACCATTGGATGGATGTGATCGTTTCGTCTTGGACAATATCTGAAAAAAAAAAAAAGAATTTGTTGGGATCATAATATTTTTAATCAATCATTTTTAAGGGAAAAAAAAAACCATCTCCACCCTAATCATATTTATAGTTGTTGTCGGTTTTTTGAGTGCATATAATAATAAGATTCTCTTTTAAGTCTTGAGTCATATATTTATTCTGAGAGAATTATTGAAATTTTTCCTTCTCCTTAATTAAATATCTTGATTTTGAATCTTAAATTAGAATAAAAATTAATCTATTCATAAGAAATATTTATCCACTTGACTTAGGACGATTGTGATTTTTTCTTTCTTAACTAAATTTCTCAATCTCAAACCTTAAATTAGAATAAAAAGTTCATCTTTTTTCATAGTCACCCCATGTAAATTCAATAAGTTCGATCAGTGTGATTTGAAAAATCAAATCATTAAATTTAAAGAATATCTTTAACCACGATATGTATGATAACTTTTTTTTACTATTTTCCTTTTAAGGAAACAACCTAGTCCTAGTAGCGAGTTGGATTATTTGACTTGATAAATAAATTTATGGCAAATAAAGAGGGGGGGCATACATGAATACTAATAGATCGAGCAAAGAAATATGCCAAAATAGTGTGTACTATGTTTTGTATGATAAAATATGTGCTGTATAGCATTTTAGTTAAACATCTAAGTTTGTGAAATATTAGGACAACTTGTCTTACGATTTTTAGTTCAAGAACTTTATTTTTTCGAAAATAGCATGGTCTAAACTAACGCATATTTTTTAGCAAAACCAAACTTCTATTAAATTCATTGTAAACACTCAATGAATTAAGTGTTAAACTACAAAGTATAAGTTTAGATAAAATGTGCATATGCATAAGAATTGATCTCAGTAGTAATCAAGGAATCAATTATTGAGTATCTCTTCCATCGACAGATCGATGTGATGGAATGGTTTTGATTGTCATCTTTAGTAAGAAGTTTTAATTTTTAATCTTGAGATTGAAGAACCTTTTAATAAGAAGTGCATAATAACATTCTTCTTAATGGGCCAACCAGGAACGTATCCAAATTAATCACGTTAGGAAGTTTCAGATATTGAATGTTCAAAAAGAATAAATCAATATTTTTCTTTCTCTAGAAATAATATATTTTTTTGTATTTTCATTTGATGTCTAATATCTACTTAATTGTAGAGTGTGCAAATAAAGTACAATACTAATAGGTAAAAAAGATATTGAGAAAATCGTGCAAGCATTTTGGCTAAAAGTGAATAATATCATACTATGTTACAGTATCTTTGAATTATTTAATTTAATAATTTGTATCAGAGCTAATGATTTGGTAATAAAAAATATGGAGATGGAATAAGGACCAGTCACCCTATGCGCATTTATGAGCCAATTTTTATTGTTACTTATAGTTATGAAGTCAGAGGTTCTAGGTGACTATAAAACTCAATTGTTGTGGATGACACACAGTTAATCTCTAAATTAGTCCATAAATAGCGATGGATCATGTGAAACTTAGTTCAATCAAGAAATATTAGGGTGTGTAAAGAAAATTTCATAACGATAGTTGAAAAAAGAAGTTATATATAATGTGAAAAAGTATTTTTAATATTGTGGGGCTTTTAGGAAAAACTATACTACTTGAACAAAAGCAAATAATATCGCACCATATTAAACATATCTTTAACATGTTTTAGTCCAACAACTATGACCCGACTAACTTGATTTTGTATCAACAAGTCTCGTTCATGGATAAGGTAAAACTCTCTATCAAAACCATCTACATTCTCATATTCAAATTCCATATTTTAATTCAAAATAAATAATATTTATTAGTCTATCATTATCTTTTATTGTAAATTAGAACACATATGTAACAATCTATCTTAAAATGAGAAGTCATACTCGGCAAAGTACTAGAGAGATGCTGGTATATAAGTAAACAAGTCTTACCTACTATTGACACATTTTAAAGTCGTGCGGGCCTACGCCCAAAGCAAACAATATCACTAGCGGATTGAGCTATTACAGATAGTATCAGAGTCACTCCTGTATCAGCCTTGTTGATATGATTTAGAAATCAACTGGGTTTAGGCGAATTCCAATGGAGCAGGGTAAACCTCAATGCTGAGTTTAGGCGAGTCTTATATAGTGGGGAGAGACAAATCTCAGTGAGGACGCTAAATCCATAGAGGGGTGTATGTAACAACCCATCTTAAGATTAAATGTCTCATATCGACAAAACACATGAGAGATACTAGGTGTATAAGTAAACAGGTCTTACTTACTAGTATTTAAAGCTGGGCAAACCTAGGTTCAAAACAGACAATATCACTAGCAAATTAAGTTGTTACAATAAACCATTAAATTATAAGCCTTTTATTTGTATTGATTTTTGTTTAATCTATATGTGGCTTCAAAAAATATTTTGATAATCAAAGTAGATTGAATCAAGTTGTGTTAACGATAATTTCTTTTTTGGAACTACTAATTCTTCTTTAATTGTATAGGGTAAGATTGTCTTAGGTTTAAGTCATATTTCATATTATTGACGGAGTAATGAAATGATTGAAAATCTCTTTTATTTTAATTAAAAGTCTCAAATTTAAACTCTGAGTTAAAATGAATAATTAACTTTTCAATTAGGTACATTTGATCACCCCTTGTGATTTTACTCATGCAGTGTTAATTTGAATAAGTTGAATACTGAAATTTGAAAATAGAATCCTTAGTAAAAGAAATCAAAGAATCTTTTGGAAATCTAATAAGATTTATTTGTTCTTTTCTCTCTCTTGAAAAGTCAAAATTTTATTTGAGCTTGAATTCTATGAGAGGTCCACTAAATTTAAAGATTCGAAATTATTAAAATAATAATAAAAAATTTATTCATTCGAGAGATTGAAAATAATAAATAATTACCATACTGATGATAGTTACTTAACAAATAGCATCTCAAACCATTTTATCTAATTAAATTCAAAATGTGATAAAATTTCGAATAATGAACAAAATATGGATAGTTTCAATAATTTTACTCTTAAACAAAAATTTTTTTCATTTCATCACTTTTATGATTCCAATAGAAGATGATACATATTAACACTATGTATTTGTAGAAGAGATAAAAGTCATACTCTACACATGACATATGACCGATTGTTTTCCTTTTTTAAAAAATAAAAGTTCAAGAAATAAACCGACATTACATCAAAAGAGGTAGATAATGGCATTAGATTTTTTTTTTAGTATTGTTATAAAAATATTTAGTGATATTTAAATTAATATCTTTGCATCCAAAGTTTCTAAAATCTTTAAAAATACTTATATAATATTAATTATAAATATTTATATATATTATTATCGCTAAATCATCTATTTGCTATAGTGCTAGCATATAAATACTAATAGAACAAATGAATATGCTATCATAATATAATATATAGATATATCATTTTAGGCACATATTTAGCATTAGAGAAAATATCAAAGTTAATGTCCTTAAATATATAATGAGTAAATATGCATGAGATTCTAGCAATTAATAGGATTAAAACGATAAATTTATTATATCAATATTTTTTAATAAGTGTATTAAGTTAAAATTTAATAATTAAAAATGAATGAAAAGAGTATATTATTGTTCAATCTTTCTCTATATAAAGCAATCACCATTGATTAGTAAAAATTAAATTAAACTTATATAATGGTCTAATAAGACTGTGCTTGATATCACTTGTAGGAAAATTTTAAATAATTCATCCAAGATCAGAAGTAAATCATTAGATAAAAATTTGAAGTCATAAGAACAAAAAGGGAATTAACGTTATTGCATTGCATTAACTTGTTTGATCAAAGAGGATAAGATCTTCTAAATCTTGATATTGCTCTTATTTAATGTTTCTTCTCAAAGATATGGGAGAAAAGAAAAGAAGCATAGTATTTAATTCAGAGAACATATCCTTATATAATTCTTTAAGTACCTTTTTAGGTTTAAACACTGTCTTTTCAATAACTCTTTATCAGGCTTAAAAAAAGGTTAATGAGTTTTCAAGTTATCTAAAATAAATTCATATTAATATATATTATTTACTTTTAATACTCAAAATTTTAATATTTTATTAGATCATACAATGTTCTGCTTTAATGATAACATATCTATGTATAATATATTTATTTAATTAATATGTGAGTGTACGAAAATATAAATTAGTAACAAGCATTAGTTGGTATTCTGTTATACTCTAATACTAGTTAGAGTCCTAGGGATCCCATGTTTGTCCATAAACATTAGTTGACTACAAAATTATATGCTCAAATTTCTAACCTAGGTACTACGTTGTATCATAGAGGGTTCTCTATATCATTTATTGGATTTTGATTCAATTAATGTTGTGGAAATAGTGCTACTTGGTATTCCTAATAAAAGAGCTGTAAATTTTTTCAGTGAATTAGGTTTAATTAATTACCTAAAGAGATAGGTAGATAAAGGTGAACTAGGTTTAAGATAAGGCTCAATTATCATAGAATTAACTATATTTGGTATGTATATGTTGATTTTCCTACATTGGATTCTAGTACTGAAAAAGAAATTCAATTAATTTTTCTTGTAGAGGTAAATTATTTAGAAGTGAAAAAGAGTAGCATGTGTGAACCTTTTCACATTTAATTACTAATTAAGCCTTAGTAAACTTTCGGTGTTATGGGTTGAGTTGCACAAATAGAATCTTTTGGTGCCATTATATAAAATTTGATATTGTTAAGTAAAATAATCGTTTACCCAAACATCGGACTAGTTATAATATCAAATCACAAGACTTGCCTTGTCAACAAATTATGGGGATCGTCAGGATTTTGTACACAAATTTTGTTAGATCGACATAATCTTTTTAGCACTTGTGGCCGAATCTTAGCAATTTGATAGGATTTTCATCAAAATTTAACTAGCAATCGTGACAATCATCATAACTTATTTTGTAGTAAATTTCAAATAAATATTTAATGTTGGCTAAAATATCCGATAAATTGGGCTCAATAGTAATCGTATTTCTTCCGCTGAGGGATACGATGAAGTGATTGTAATCCTGTCACCCTGCCTTTCTTAACCTACACATCTTAATGAGTTATCGAGAGTGAATTCAAATCAATCAAGTAGGAACGTTTCAAACATGAAATGGTTGAAGACGAAAAACTCATATCTCATGCAACACGTATGTAGAGTGTTTTTTCTCCAAGAAAAGCATAATAATGCTAATGGCTAGGTTGGTTAATGTCAAACATGCCAAAGGCCAAAAATAAGACGAGTTAGGGATCTAAAATGACTTCTTGAGTAAGAAAGACGTATTTTGGATCAATCTCTTTAGAAGCAGCAAGTTAGATTAAGCTACCTCAAAAATAGACTACTCTTGTTGCCTACTTTGAAGGTGAAATCTGTTTCAAGGTAAATTATGATATTCAAAGTTAGATGACGAGATTTCAAATTAAATTTATTATATGACTTAACAAACTTTTAAGGCTAAATGTAGGGGGACCAAACCATAATTAACCTAACTCAAATCATACATGAATCTACTTGTAGGAATTCTGTTTTAGCTAGAGTCTTAGGGATCCCATATTTGCACATAAACATAAGTTGGCAACAAATTATATGCCCAAATTTGTATGAGCTGTAAAAATTTCAATGAGTTAGGCTTAATTAATTAGCTAGAGTAGGTAGATAAAGGTACTCAAGGTTTTAGAATAAGGCTCAACTATATCTTTGGTACATGTATGTTGATTGGGACTTCTAGCATTGAAAGAAACTGTTGCTTGGCCTAGAAAAAGAAGAACAAAGAATTAGATTCAAATGTGATATTGATAATCTAACATATATTTCATCAGTTTCTTTTGTTTATCAACGAATGTTTGATATTATTATTACGGTTCATCTAAATTTATAGTAGCACATTACTTAATAAAAGCAAGTTCAAATTCAAAATTTTGTATTAAAAACAAAGAAGTATTTATCACTCTAATTTCTTTGAATTAAATTAACTCCAGCTAGCTACTTCATGTGACCACACACTCTTAGACGTGCCTAATCCTAGTTTTGTGGTCTAATGCTTAACATTATTTTTTAGATATGAAGCTATTTTTCTTTTAGGCAGCTATTCATTATTGAATTTCAAATCCTAAAAAGATTTTATCATTGAGAATCGAGATTATTATTTACTTGCTTCGATGGTTGGTTTTTTCTTTTTTTTTTTTTTTTTTGTGAAAGAAAGGATTAGCTTTGATGGTTGTTATTGATTGTATTATGTTGTGTTTATATTTAAATATAAAATTTATTTTAATTGATATTTGAATTTTATTGGATATTGTAGGAATTATTTTGTTTCTTTGATTTAATTTTTATGGGGTCTAAGATCTGATTATGTTAAATGGATTAATAAATATAAAGACATCTAATTAGGCGAAAAGAAAATTTCTGTTAGTTAAGTATATTTTGAGGAAAATAGAGATAATTAAGTGATGTTGTAGTCCTAAAAGAAACAGAATTGATTTTAGAAGGCAATTCTAAAACACAATTCTAATTTCAAACAATTTCTTAGTTGAAGATGTTTTTAAAATAGTTTGTCTATCCATAAGAATATATATAAATATATATATATATATATATTTTACTCTTTCGACTTTCACTTCTTGAAATACAATGTGTGTTCTAATTATTGTTATAATAAACAATCTAGATATTAAAACTATTGCATGACTAGTCCATAAATCAAGTGACCCTATTATTAATTGTACTTCTTCAATTTGATGTCAAACTTCATCTAAAATTGCTTAAATTTGAACACCAATTATCACAATTATTTCTCCTTATTGAATAATAATTTAGATATTAAAGTATTAGCAGTTTATAGAGTTGGTGATGGTCATCACAATTGCATTGACAAGAGATAAATATATAAAAAGAATTCGAAAAAGCTAGCTTAACTTTAAGCTGCCTTTAATTAGTCTTAAAGATTAATTAAGAATAAATAAACACTCCAAAGCACATGGCCCATGACTAATCTGCATTAGAATCAATATTATAAAAGTTTGAAGCTCTATATACTGAAGCACGGTATATTAATATTTCAAAATTATTTCTTGAGATTTAAAAAAAAGTACTTCAAATTATTATTTTTTGACTCAAATCTGTTTTAAATTAAAAAAACGTAGATATTTTAAAAATTTTATTGGCAAGAATAAAATCAAGATTGAGACATATAGCTCTGAGGATTAAAGCATGTGACGATAAATTTTGATGTCGAAATTTTAAATCTCTCCTCATCTATGATTTGCTCAAAGAAATTTTGACAAAATAATCAATTTTTAAAAATTGACAATATCTTTAGATATGAATTTATCTTATTTCGAATAAAAAAGTTTGTATTATATCTCAATTTCAATTCAAATTTGAATTTGATACACACAAATACTGTAACTAAAAATCATTATCAAATCAAAATAAATCTTAGATAAATTATTTTCTTTTTTGACCTTTTCTCGTTTTGTCTTTTTCTCCTCAAATTAATAAAGTTGAAAAACTTTTTGACCAGAAAAAAAAACTAAAAATACACAAACAAACAGAGATCATGACAATTATTATTTAATTGCAATTTGTCTGGCATTGTAATGGTGATTCACATGTCAAGTTGCTATTATTATAGTTCTTATTAAAATTTATGTTATTTTCACGCTTGGCATCCACCAAAACGTGCTATTGATAATACTTTTATATGTCCAAAACATATCTACAAATTATATTATTATATTAATAAAATATATTTTATCTTGAACCAAAAAACAGTTAGGAGGACCCAATCAAATGATTCCACAACGTGACGCCAACCGCGTATAATAAGATTTTTTTTACTGCGATAAACATAATAACCAAATTAATGTAATCTCATAAGTAAATTTAGTATTTACATGAATTATAATAAAATAATAATTAAAAAAATTCTTAATAAGTGATCAATCGAGTTTCGACCCTGAAATGAAGAAGTTATAGTGGAAGCAACTACTCAAGTAAAAAAAATAATAAATTTTGAGAAGAATAATGTATACGTACGCAATCTTATTCTTATGTAAAAATTTTATTTTAAAAAAAATATTGATCTTTAATTACAAGGGACTCATATTAACAACAAAAAGTTCATGTTTGTGATGAGTATTTATGAAAAAATTATGATATGACAAAACAGGGAGGAATATTATGATGATATTATAAAGGAAATCATTAATATGGACGAAAATTTTCATGGACTGATAATATTAGGATTATTTTATTTTTTTCATTACGAATTTTTGTAGCCTTTCATTATGGAATGAAATATTTGTTTTCAAATTAGTTTCAAAGAATGGCTGGTAATAGTCTTTCAAAAAAAATCTTCATGAAAATCAATTCACATTTCAAGTTGGTTGAATATTTTTTTTAAAAAATAAATAAAATAAAAATTGAGATCAAGATAAAAGTTTCCAAATGAATTGAAAGAACTAAGCTCAAAGTGTTTAACAATTAGAGAATTTACTTTAAGTTTAAGATAGAGTAATTTGGTTAAATAATCTTTTTTTGGCGAGTATTTGAGAATATGATCACCGATTAATTGGATTGTTGCTGACTATTTCTTGGAAATTGAAGGTACTAATTTACTTTTTTTCAAAAGAAAAAATAAAATTACAAATAAATTATCATATTTGATAATGTTAAGAGTAAACATACATTATGAATTTAAATTTCTATCGAAAATATGAATCTGATATTTAAGTAGATACCAGTACAAGCATAAGTGGAGTTTTAGGCAAATTAGTGATATTTAATAAGTTCAAAATTTAAATTCATTGTAGATAAAGATATAATATTTAAGGAGGACCATTAACTCTAAAATATGAATAGAATCTACATATATTGTGTTATTTTTATATTTCATCTTGTGAGACTACTAAATACCTTACTTTATTATTTTTATAATATATGATCAACATTTCATTTATTCTCTCTCCATATATAGAAAATTATTCCATCAGAGCATAAAGCGTGCATGTAGGAGATATGCTAATTATTTAATATTACCTGGAAATTAATTAACTTGTTTCTCTTTCAAAGTTGAAACATCGAACCATTACACATTAATATTAGCACTTTAATAAATATACTTATCAATGAAAATTTTCTTCTTTAACAATATTTTCCCAATTTAATTCCTTAAGTATTCATTGATCCAAATTATTTTCACAGATTTGTTAAGTTAAAAGTATATTAAACAAATTAAAAATAGAGAGAATATTATTCTCTTCATTCAATAATAATTATTTATTATTAATTTAACACAAAAATTAAGAATCAATAAATAATACGAATAAATTATCAAATTATTATTTGCATATAATAAATATAATATTTTTAAAATATGATAGAGAAATAATTATTATTAATAATAACAGTAAATGAGAAAGAAGGGAAGAGAGTAAGAAAAAAAATAATCTTTTACCTAAGTTTAAACTAGGACTCTCTTAGTAGTGTTAGGTAAGTAAAAAATCTTATTAATTAAGTCCTAGGTAGTTAAAAAAAATAGTACTGGTAATTAATCGCGCCGGCTTTCCTTATCCTACGTATAATTTACCCGATTAAATCGGCCCTCCTTAATTAACCCTTTCTTGGAAACCTCTTCGCTTTGTCCACTCACTTTCCTCACACAGTAATTTTCAGTTCAATATATATATATATCATCACTCTCATTTCTCACCTAACAAACAAAATTCCTCTCTTTTGTAAAAAAATCATCAATTTTTCTTCAGTTTCATGGAACTGACGGAGTATAGATTGTGGAGTAGTAATACAAATACTATTAATTCATCTGATGATAATATGATGGATGCTTTTTTATCTTCAGATCCACCCTCTTTTTGGCCCGGAGGGAATACTACTGCTCCCTCCAATCGAACCTCCATTTCTCCGGCGCCGGAGAACGGCGGAGGAGACACGATGCCCTTTTTCAGCCAAGAATCACTTCAGCAGAGACTTCAGACTCTAATTGACGGTGCTCGTGAATCCTGGGCGTATGCTATCTTCTGGCAGTCGTCGAGTTCGGTTGTCGATTTTGCGAGCCCCTCAGTGTTGGGTTGGGGAGACGGGTATTATAAGGGTGAGGAGGATAAGAACAAGCGGAAAACCAATTCGTCTTCGACTGATTTTTTAGCTGAGCAGGAGCATCGAAAAAAGGTGCTCCGGGAGCTGAATTCGTTGATTTCCGGCGTACAGACCGCCGCCGGTGGGGCTGATGATTCTGTAGATGAAGAAGTGACGGATACTGAATGGTTCTTTTTGATTTCAATGACCCAATCGTTTGTTAATGGAAACGGACTTCCCGGCCTGGCGATGTATAGTTCAAGCCCGATTTGGGTTACTGGAGCTGAAGGATTAGCTGCTTCACAATGTGAACGGGCCAGGCAAGCCCAAGGATTCGGGCTTCAGACTATTGTTTGTATTCCTTCAGCTAATGGTGTTGTTGAGCTTGGTTCCACTGAGCTGATATTCCAGAGCTCGGATTTGATGAACAAGGTTAAATATTTGTTCAATTTCAATATTGATATGTGCTCTGTTACGGGCTCAGGTTCGGGCTCAGGAGTTGTACATGCTGAGCCCGATCCATCAGCCCTTTGGCTTACGGATCCATCTTCCACAGTTGTGGAAGCTAATGTTAGCAAGCAACTTGTGTTTGGAAATGAGAATTCTGAAAATGGTGCTCAGCATTCTCAGCAAACACAAGGATTCTTCACAAGGGAGTTGAATTTTTCGAGTTATGGATCTGATGGAAGTAGTACTAGGAATAAAAATGGAAAGACTTCGGTTTCTTGTAAGCCGGATTCAGGGGAGATATTGAATTTTGGTTATGGTAATAAGAGAAGTGGGAGCTTGTTTTCGGGCCAATCCAAGCTCTGGCCTAGGCCTGGACTCGTGGAGGAGAACAAGAACAAGAAAAGGGGAAACAATGAAGAAGGAATCCTTTCGTTTGTTTCGGGTGTGATCTTGCCAACTTCAACAACGGGGAAGTCCGTTGGAGGTGGGGATTCGGACCACTCAGATCTCGAGGCCTCAGTGGTGAAGGAGGCCATTGTAGAGCCTGAAAAGAAGCCGAGGAAGCGAGGGAGGAAACCAGCCAATGGAAGGGAGGAGCCGTTGAATCATGTCGAGGCGGAGAGGCAAAGGAGGGAAAAATTGAACCAAAGATTCTACACGCTTAGAGCCGTAGTTCCAAATGTGTCGAAAATGGATAAGGCATCACTTCTTGGCGATGCAATTGCATACATAAATGAGTTGAAACTAAAGGTTCAAAATTCAGAATCAGATAAAGAGGACTTGAGGAGCCAAATTGAATGCTTAAGGAAAGAACTAGCCAACAAGGGATCATCAAACTATCCTAGCCCCCTTCCATCGAATCAAGATCTCAAGATTGTCGATATGGACATAGACGTTAAGGTGATCGGATGGGATGCTATGATTCGTATACAATGTAGTAAAAAGAACCATCCAGCTGCGAGGCTAATGGCAGCCCTCAAGGACTTGGACCTAGACGTGCACCACGCTAGTGTTTCCGTTGTGAATGATTTAATGATCCAACAAGCGACAGTGAAAATGGGGAGCCGGCTTTACGCGCAAGAGCAGCTTAGGATAGCATTGACATCAAAAATTGCTGAATCGCGATGAAACTATCTCAGTAGTGAGCCCTGTATAATGTACTAAGGAGCTGTTAAAGAGAATTTTCTCTTAGTTTTCTGTACATAAATGTGAAACCAATACTAGAGATATCAAGTTGAGGCTTTTTAGTTCATGCAAAATTAGAGATACTTTGCAGCTCCATCCTTTTGTATCCAGGCAATAAATGAGAAAGCAATAATTGGTGGCTGGTGAAAATGATGTTATTAGCAATTTTCATTCAATTGGTGCCACTTTGGGGATTTTTGGATCTCTTTCATAATGTTAGCGTTCGAATTAACTTGTGTATACCTTACTTTGATCATTCCGTTAGTTATCTTTTGTCTTCCACCATCACCGATACCATCTATCATCATTCAACTATTCCATTAGGTATCAGTTGTTTCTCATCATCACCAAAGGACAACACTATCACCAACAACACAGTCTACGCGATAGCGTCGCTCGACTTTCGTAATGATCAAGGTTAGTAAGTTCATCCTTCCATACCATGGAAGATTTAATAAATGGTCTCTACTAATTCGAAATGTTGCCGATAAACCAATATCCTTGATTTGATACTTAAAGAAATATAAGTCCAATTATACTTTTTAACACTAATTTTGAATTAAACATTTCATTTAAGTGTCTCTACAACCACAGCCCCGAAAAAGAAGGCAAAGTGGAAGATAGTAATTAGCATTACACCGGCTGAGCTACATTTATTCAAGGGTGGTCAGATGAAGAGGCTTTATTGAAAAACTTTTTTTAATATATAGGTTAAATATAGATATTTTGATATATATATATTGTTGAACATTCTTAATACAAAAATTACTCACCCATATTCTAAAAATATGAACACTCTTGATGAAAATCCTAACTCCGTCACTAATTACACCTATCATAAGTTGTGGCGACTCAAGTATGAAACTAGTAAAAAGAGTTCAAAGTTTACATTTAAAAAAGAAAGCAAGCAAAAATATCTACCTTTTACGAATTGAGTGGAGTTGTATGTATTATCTATTAAATTTTAACGAAAAAAAATATAGTTTTTGGGTCAAATTTAGAAAAAAATTTTATTCAATTATGATAAATATATTAATTATCAGATATGTTGTCAACTTTATAAAAAAATATTTACTTTTTAATATAAATATAAATATATTAAACTTTAATACGGATATCAAGAATCAGATGAAAATAAATAAAAGATAGATGTATTATCAGTTTACTTGTTTTAGTCTAGAAGAAAGCACCAACAAAAAGATAGGCTGCATTTCCATTTATAGAGAATTCATTGAATTTGGTCAAATCTTAGTTGTATTCATTGGACCAACAAATATTTAAAACTATATATTATTGTTACAGTGTCCTGAGTATCATTTGAGTTGACGTGACACAAACTTTTTAAATGCACTTAATTTAGGCACAAACTTTGCTCTATTCTCTCCGTCCAAAATAATTGTTACATTTTACTTTTAAAACTTTTTACTTAATAATTTTAAAATTAAATTAATACTTAGAAAATACAATTTAGATATGTAATATTATGTCAAAAATTACAATATAATTCAAATTTATATAATTTGATTATTAAAAGATTATTAATATATTTATTATTTTAATACTATAAATTGTGTGATAAGTGAAATTTTGTTAACCAAATAGACAAGGATTGATAGATGTGACAAAGATTCGTTTTGTTTGAGGTTCTATAAATATTTGTATACTTTGATTTTATTTTACTTCTTAACAAAAAATATGTAAAATTCAGTAACAAAATAGATTTAAGTTATATTATATATAACAAATAGTTATTACAGCCAATTTTTCTCAAGCCACAAAATCACTTTGTAGTTAAGTTATAGTGTAAGAATATAAGTCAAATCTCATCTAGCAATTTTAATATTTTGTTACTAATATAGTGAAATATACCATCGTAAGAAACATCTACTATAACGTAATATGAAAATTAAGTTTTAAAAAAAAAATAAATTGTTATATTTTATCATACATAGTATTTATTATAGACAAATTTGATTGTATATTATCATAAGTTATAACTATATAATCCGAGAATACGAATCTACTAAATATGACTTGAAGATCAAAATTGAATTATTGAATATAATTAAGGGATTAATTTAGAAATGGTCATGTCTTGCATGTGAAATTCATTTTTGTGTATTTTATTAAGTGTTCAGATTACTTTATTTACACTCTGATGGGTCCCTTATGTGTTCAATTATTTTGTTTATACTAAACTCTCCATAGAAGAATAGACAGATCAAGAAGTGAAGCAAAAGAGTTGGTCGATAGTTGAATATTTTGTCTAATTTTTTTATTTATATTATGATTATTATCTCTCCTATTATTTATCTTCAAGTTTATTATTATTATTTATTTATTTTATTTGAACTGTCTCATTATTTAGTATTGTTTTTATTTTCATATTTGATTTTAATTACCCAACATATGATGTTGTGGTCATTGTACTAAACCTTTTTTTTTCTATAAGCAAATGTATAATTAAACTATTTTAGTAAATAGAAATACAACTCTATTTAGTCCATGAACGAGCCCACAGTATAAAATATTCTCTCCGTTTTATTTTATGTAGGGTATGGGAGGTGGATACATATTGTTTTTTCTTTCATTTTATTTTATGTGATACTATTGATTTGACACGATATTTTAAAAAAAATTATTCCAATATGTGTTCTAAAACAATTCATAGATATTTTTGATGTTATAAATCATTTCATTAAAGATAGAATAAAAATTTTAAAATTTAATTATAATTATAGTAAGGTGTCCTTTTTTTAAATAGAATAAAAAGAAAAAGAGACATATAAAATAAGACAGTAGAGTATTATCTTGACAAGTACACGTTCATCTTTAACTATAGATTTCAACTTATGAATCTCCTTTGTTAAAAAGTATTTTAACCCTCCAATACGAGAATTTTCAATGTA
>JAOTQJ010000102.1:30592-40985 GCA_025642045.1 Solanum sejunctum | reverse complement strand
TTAACTATAGATTTCAACTTATGAATCTCCTTTGTTAAAAAGTATTTTAACCCTCCAATACGAGAATTTTCAATGTAAATTTGAATTTAGTCAAATTTCTATAAAAATTTTCGATATCTAGTGAAAAATTAAAATAATTTTTTTTGTATAAACATGAAAATTCACAAGTTAGGTCTTGTCATAAAAGGTAAAGTATGTGCACATTTATTCTTTTTGAATCCAATTAAAAGGGGTACAAGCCCCAAAATTTTAAAATTAAGAATATATTATCGTATCCAAACAAAAGCCTAATATTTAAATAAAGATGAGCAAAGAGACAAATTCATTATTCACCGAATTTTAAAGTTGTGCATTACTGGCTCTCGAGAATTTTTCGATTAATAATAAGAATAACAATAGCCATTACTCTAAAGGTTGATTCACCTTTATTTTAGGATATAAACCAAAAAAAAATAATGGACATTATCAACCCAAGACATTTAACATCTCCAATAAAATGGGAGGGGATATTTTTAACAAAAAACAACCCTTTACCTCAACATCCTCAAAAGACATTAATTATTACAAAGTTATCCTTATCAATTTCTATGCATTTTTATTTACCTTGTGAACCTCTTCTTTTCTTCTTCTTCTTCTTTTTTTATACAACAATGACTCTGAATTGCTTGACCAGGCAAGTTCTAAAAAGAACAAATTCACATGAGGAAAAAATAAAAAATGTTGAAGGGAAGTCGAATTTTCGCCTTTTTTCAGGAGTAGAGAGAAATTGGTCGGGGAACTTGGTAAAAAACCCGAGGGGTCGATCACTAGTAGGACAAGAAAATAAGGCGAAAAAAGGTTCTCGGAGGATTCATAATAGCGGTCCGATTGAGTACCTGCCTGATTCGCCAAGGTTGGCCAGGAGCCCCGGGATAAGAAGGGATTGGAGTTTTGAGGATTTGAGGCAGGTGATTAAGGGTTGATTAATATGAAATCATGATCATGTACTTGATGAAACTATGTAATTATCTTTACCTGTTCTGCATTTCATTGTTTGTGTGACATCAATGCAGATATTATTTGCATATATCTTAAGATTCTAGGATGATTCAATTTCTTCTCATTGGTTTAAATTTTAATCGCCAGAGTGACCAGATACCTATGCTGAAGAAAAAAAGTCATATAATGGACCTACTAAATTAGGATTGAGACGTAGTTGATTGATTGATTCATTGGATTGATGACTAATAAGGCTACATTGGCGTTCGAGAACATTGAATTATGTATATAGGTGAAAACTCTCTTTTTATCTGCATATATAAAAACTATTGAAAGTTGTCTTCTTGTGATATGTCATGAGTTCGAGCCGTGGAACACATCTCTTGGAGTGCAGCCATTCGTTGAATTCAATATGAATACGGAATGTTTTGTGTATTTTATATAAACTATTGAATATCCTTAATGACACCAAATCTTTTTCGTAATCACGAATTTTCTGACTCTACCACAAAATAAAGCCTGACCTAGCCCAATCATATGCTATAATAGTCTTTGTGTAATTATCATCAATAAATACTTCCCCCAAGCAAACTCAGAACTATATGCAAAATTCTAACGAAATGTTTCTTGAACAAAAAACCAAAGAAAGCAACAAATCATGAAGTATAGTTTCTTCTTACGAGACAAATCAGACTACGGATGATTGATCCACAGACAACAGAGGCAAACAACAACATACGCAATGTAATCCCACATGTGGCGTAATCCACATATAACAGATATGTACAGAAACACATGGTCAGTCTAATGAAACACATGAAGATTCGTTCCCAACCACTTAAGTTCTAGTAGTAGAAGAGTATCCTAAAGATGCTCCAAAACCTAAATTTCTTACCTGAAAAAACCAGGACACTAGCAATGGTCAAGATCTTCTCACTTGATTGAACAGAAACAAAAAACTAAGAGCCGTGTAAGTTGGGCATCCGATATCTGCAATTGCATCAGTTGGTGAGTGCATGAAAATAAACAAACATGAAGAGCACCAACATAGATAAATGCAACTGGAAAAGGTCCAAATTTACTCTACTTTACAGTATCAGGCCATTCATACCTTTACCATTACTTAATCGTCTCATTTTGCCCTTGTCTTTATCGAAGCTCCAGCATAGGTTGAGTAGATTCCACTTGTCAAAAGCCATTGCTAAAATGGTCCAGATTTACTCCTCTACTTTTGAATATGGTTTGAAATTGTCCCCCATTACACTTTAGGTTGGACCTCTATTTAAGGTCAAGGACAAACACGAAACGATTTGCTAACAACAGGGGAATGAATGGCAGGCAAGAAAAGTATGGTAGTGTAAAATTAAGATGTTTCATATAGTAGACCAGTATTTTCAACACTTCTAAAGGATTACAAGAAACATTAAAGGGGGGAAGTAGGGATGCAAAACACTTACAATATCATCCGAAGTTCATCGATCCTTCCAATGTTGTACATTAAGAATTTAAAACAACGCTGGTAACAATCAATCATATTCAGTGATATACTTGACCTTAACTTATTGTCGACGATTTCAGCTCTTCTTATTTCTAGCTTCTGCTTTCCAGTTTCTCCTGCTGGGAATAGATTTCGGTGTTCCATTATTTTCCGATGCAGTCACAGGTGAAGAAATTACATTACTCAACACGCCATCTGACTGTTCAACGTGGGGTAACAATGTGGCTTTACTTTCACCAGTTGCAGCTAAATTCGGTGAAACCGCACCGTTAATACTAACTTCATTCTGTCTCACTGCATGGGCCTTTCGGGCATCCCTTTTCCAATTCCGCCCAGAGTAAACACGGGTGACAGGCTCTTGGGAAGCATAGCGTACTGGCATCACACATTCTCCAGAACCAACATCCACTGGCATTACATATGCCTGGGGAGCAACATTCACTGGCACTGACGAGTCCACCGGAGAAACTTTTACTGGAACTGAAGAGTCCAGAGGAGCGACATTCACTGGCAGTGTGCTATCCTGGGGAGCAACAATCACAGGCACCTCCATTGGCAATGAAACTAGTTGGTTTGTGGCCACCACCTTCATTGTATCAGCTTTAAGACGTTTCCTTTCTCTATATCTGCGTTGACGCTCCCGGTTTTTTAGCCTCTTAGCCAAAATGGCATCACTGATTAAGGTTTTCTGCCCATTATCCTGAGGTCTCTTCACAGGAACATCCATTCTTGAAGTTCAATTGTCGGTTCAAACTAACAAGAACCCAGCATTCGTGGACAAACTTCTTCAAACTAAAATAGTACAGAACTCTCGGGTTCGTGGTCTTCAAGAGAAACCTGTATTTGGCAATCTTATCTGATATATAGCACAAAACGACAGAATCTCCTAGGGATAAATACCCTCAGATGAATACACTTAAGTATATTCAAGAGAAAATCATCAATTCCACGGACACACTGCCATATAGATTAAGCTATTCATCTTGCAAAACATACTGATATGATAGCCAAAGAGAACTATTCCCCTTTTAAAAACCCAATTGACAAAATACTACAAAACAATAATCTCTTGTGCAATACAGCGGTTGAGGCCAATGTTAGGTAGTGTGCAATTCTTCAACTGTTTGAGCAGCGTCTACAGAGAACTAATATACATCAGCTTGACAGGCGGACTTCAGACACATCCTGTACAGGAAAAAAATTTAATCATCACATTCTAACCAAAATTATCTTGCATGCCAGTACACCTTCATATGGCTAAACAGAATACTGATAGTAATTAAATGTTGACGCACTGACTTAGAGCTTGTCTGGGTTGGTTTATTTTAGGTGCTTTTAAGCACTTTTGTACTGTTTGGATAAGATAAAAAAGTGTTCTTAAGCCAAAAGCCATGGCTCATGCTTATAAGCATAAGTTATAAGACCATCCAAACAGGCACTCAGACATGGAAACTCAATTACTAAAACAGTCAAATGACAATGATTCAGAAATCAAAATTCACCACTGGGAAAAATACAGTTGCCTATCATACTTCCATTTATTTATTTATTTATTTAAAAAAAAAATAACAAATTCCCATTTTTCACCTGCTTCCAGACTGCCAGTTTTATATCGATTGCAGTTCTGTTTTAAGATGCTCAAGCATTCGTCCAGATGATTTCACGAGAATCTCTTACAATCTTCTATAAATTGTATACTTACTCTTTCCTTGAATAAGCAGTTGACACTCCTCATATTCTTGAAAGACCAAATAAAATAATAGGTGAATTGGGCAGATATTACACCAAGAAGCAATTAAGAACATCACTATCTCTTGCAGTTTCTACCATGGCATCACTATAAAACGTAATCAAACACTTACCCACAACAGTAATAGAACAAGAAACACCCTTCTAGAAATGCATGATTCATCTCCTACGACTTCTTCTTTTCTTTTTTTTTTTAAAGCTAGAACGTCAAAAACTTCTTACTACTTCCTGTCCAGTTATGCAAGGTAAATAGCGTTTTTGTTTTACAAGAATTTAGGACAATTTCTATCAAGTAAATTGTACTGGCTCATACTTACATATATAGCACCACTTTCTCCATTAATTTTGGAAATATATTGTATTGAGATGAGTTACCATATCAGAAGACTTTTAGACGTATGTTATTAATTCTTTCACTTTATAATCGTAAGAGTTTCCATTTGCTTTACATCATAAAAGCACTATCCAACTGCACAGATGATCTTAAAGAGTTTGTTCAACTTACACAATGTTGAATCAATAGCCAGAGTTTGCAAATAAAGTTTGAGAATAGGAAAAGAAAACACATCACAGCATAAATTAATCTTACGCACCACTCCCTCCCTATTGCTCTCTCATTTCGTTTCAATAAGTTCCATTAAGATCCTTGATTCGAATCCTAAAGCATTTGAATCAAGCCCCAATACTGCTAAATTTTATGATTTGTGAAAAAAGATAACTTTTTTATTTCACATGCATAGCATAACAACCTAAATAACTTAAGAAACTCAGCTCAAGGTAAGTGAAAGATTGCAACTCTTCATAGAAATAAAAAAGAAGAAAAAGTTGCAATTTTCCGCCTTCTTTCTCACTTCTTTTCCATTTATTGGGTGAATAGGGGCAAGTTCAATTAAAGAAAGGCAACAAATACAATGGACATAAGCAAGAGAATGATACTTAGGGAAAAAATGAACTCTATAAAAAAGCCAAAATTACATCACAACATGAACAATATTTGAGTTTAAGCATGAAACAGCAACCAAAAGAGCAAGGACAGCCTAGTGCACAAAGCATCGCATATTAGCAGGCTTCGAGAAGGGATGCACCCCAAGGGTCATGATGTAAATAGTCTAACCTAATGCACAGTTACAGCACATGACCTATATGCCACACAAAGAAAACTTTATCATTGCTCCAAGACTCCCCGTCTACCACAAGAGCAAGTGTATCAAAAAAACAAGGTAAAAGTTGTAAATCATAAAGTACAAACTACACTAACATACTGCTACCTCCCATTGTTAAGACACCTGATTAGAATCCTCAAGCATTTTTAATCAAGACAGAATACCTAAAGAAACTGAGCTCATAATTAAGGTAAGTGAAAGTTTGCAACTTCACAGTGAAAGAAATATTAAAAAGACTCCATTTTTGCCTGTTTTACTCACTTTTTTCCCGTTGAATCAAAGACAGAAATAATACAAACAAAAGAATGATACTTCCAAAAAATAAAGTCTATAAGAAGGGCCAGAAAATGTACCTGAATGGGTTTGTTTGGTGATGAAAAAGAAAGATCTGAAAACCCTACACATGTAAGAAGATAGAGCAACAACAATGGTGTATTGGGGGAAAAATTCTTGGCCTTTTGACTTCTGAATAATATTAATATTGTGTAAATGGCAAATCTTAATCAATCGGGGTGGTGGCGCAGTTGGCTAGCGCGTAGGTCTCATAGCTTTCGAGTAATCCTGAGGTCGAGAGTTCGAGCCTCTCTCACCCCAGTATTGTTGTTTTTTATCAGTTTCTCCTTCGGGGTGTGGTATTTGCTTGAGGCCTAAATTAATTCAGACTCGCGTTGGGAAATCTCACTCAGAGAATGAAGGTATTTTATTGTCATATTCAAATTTTTCTTAAAGTACATGCACATCTTATTTTTATTTTATTTTGCTTTTCAATTGGTTTAGGGTTCGTGCTTGATGTCTAAATTAATTTAGATTCACACTTGGAATTTATTTGGAGGGAAAAGCATTTGATATTGAAGATGTTTTTATTTCAAGATTTGGACCAGAGACCTTTCTAAAGTTGAGAATTAGAGCCTCCCTCTTATCTTTTGTAATTCTTTTTTTTTTCTTCGAGTCAAACCTGAGACCTTTCAAAAGTCAAAAAATTGAGCCTCTCTCATCCCCTATAATTTTTTCTCTTTTCTCGAAGTACATTCACATCTTTTTTCTTTCAATCTTTGTTTCTTAATTATTGGTATCTAGTATTTCCTTTGGATTTGATTAATTCAGATTCGGGTCAAGAATTCACACTTTGGGGGGTAAAGCATATCAAAGGAACTTCATTTTCTTGCATTCGAACGAAACATCCAATTTAAGATGGAGGTCTATGTAACACCTCACATTACTCTGATTACATATAGCATGTCTAAATAGATCCTCAGAGAAATTCGACCAAGTAACTTTTGTGTGATATAAATATAAAATACTGATTTTTTTCTAAGCATGATTTTGAGCACATAGTACAACTTAAAAACTGCATCGTAGTAGTTTAAAAAAAAAAAAGGGAGGGATCCTATAAACTAAAGCTTCTACTATGTGCAGAATCAAAAAAAAGACTTAACCATAAAAGTTTGTTATATGCAATCTTACCTGGAGTAAGAATCAAAACAAGATTCCCCCCTATGATCAATGGGAACTCAGGCAGGGCCAAGAACATTAAAGTAGGAAAAACCAGAGATGTTGAAGCAGTAAAGGGAGATTAGTCTTCAATTTTTGATAATACTGATTCTAGGTAACAAAAAATGAAGAGTGTTTAAACTAAGCCCACCATATATAAATACTTGCACCAAAATAGCAGACTAAACAGAGGTTAACAACTAAAATCACCAACACAAGAACCAAAGTTCTTAAACTAAACTAAACTGGTGTCACAATCCCAACAGTGATTAAAACTCTAGAGACTACAAGAACCATCATCATACATCAAGAGGGGCCAAGCCCTATCGTTTAGATGGTCTCTCGTCATCCTCTCCACCATCATCATCATCAGAGTCATCATCTTTGCTTGATCTCTTCCTCTTTGGCGGGGCCTCCACCTTCCCACTAGTGTCTTCATCATCATCCTCTTCCTCTTCCTCTTCCTCCTCAAAACCCTCTTCCTCACCATTTTCTTCTGGTTCAAAGTCACTAGCATCTTCTTCATCCTCAGCACGTGCCACTGGCCTAACAAGATACTCGGTGCCCAGATCCTCCTCTTCCTCACCTTCCTCCTCCTCATCGTCATCGTCCTCGTCATCATCATCGTCGTCGTCATCGTCACTGTCACCTTCATCGTCCTCATCATCCTCATTGTCCTCGTCATCCTTATCATCATCTACAGAGTGAATTTGTGGACCACTACCAGAGCTCTGTATGACCTCTTTATCCTCCTCCTCCTCATCTTCAGCATCCTCTTCACCATCATCATCTTCATCCTCGTCATCATCGTCCTTGGCGCCCACTTCCTCGTCTTCATCAACCTCTTCGAGTTCTTCGTGAGTTTTTTCTTCCTCGAACTCACGTTCATCGCTGACGATAGCCATGTTGGAGAAATTCACCTGAGACTTTTTTCTATGAAAAAGTATAAATTAGATCTTCAGAAATGTTTTTCTTAATCTTGAATTACTACATGCAGATAGCAAAAGAAGAAGAAAGAAAATTCACAATATATGAGAGAGAAGAAAATTCACAACATCTAATAGGTCAATGCAAAGACATGCATATGCTATCCATTTAGTAGTTGCTGCACAAAAGAATTTGGTACGAAGAGCAGCAATTATTCTAAAAAAATTATTTGCATCTTCACAATTTTTTATAGGCAAATTCAACGAAACAAAGGCAACAAATAAAATGGACATAAAGAAGAGAATGATACCTCGGAAAAAATGAATTCTGAATGAAGGGCAAAAATCACATCACAGCATAAACAAGATTGACTTAATGATTTTAATCCAAAGAAGTTAAATTGGAGAGCGAATAATGGATTTTGTACAAGTGCTTAAAGCAAGAAACAGCAACTGAAAGGGAACATATCACAATACAAGGTACAACTTGTAAAACATGAAGTACAAACTAATCCTACATCCAATTGTTCTCTTGTTTTGTTTGGAAAAGTTTCTTTAAGACCCTTGATTCGAATACCAAAGCATTTTCAATGAAGAACAAATATTCCCAAAAATCATGGTTAGCGAAAAAAGAAACACTATTTTTGCACATGCATAGCATCTACAACCTAAATGACTAAAGAAACTCAGTTCAGTGTCAAGGTAAATCAAAGATTTGCTACTTCCCAAATAAAAAAGAAGAAAGGACTGCATCCCCCCACCCCAACCCAACAACACACTCAATGCAATCCCACAAATGGGTTTTGCCAAGGGTAAGATGTACGCAAAACTTACCATTACCTTTATGGAAAAGGGAGATTGTTCACGATAGACCCACAGTTTAAAATTGAAGAAGAATTTAAAAAACGATTATAAGAAAAAATGAACTCTATAAGGGAAAAAAATGACATCACAGCATAAACAAGACTGAGTTAATAAGTATGGAGCAGCAAGCAAAAGGGCAAATACAGCACAAATACAAAGTACAAGCTATAGAACATAAAGTACAAACTACTCTAACATAACACTACCTACCAGTGTTGTAAGTTCCAGTCAGACCCTTGATTAGAAACCTAAAGCATTTTAATCAGCACCCAATAGCATTTACAACCTAAATAACTAAAGAAACTCAGCTAATAATTTAGGTAAGTGAAAGTTTGCAACTTTTTACTTGAGCCAAGTGTCTATCGGAAACAATCTCTCTATTTCTACAAGGTAGGGGTAAGGTCTGCATACACTCTACCCTCCCAAATCCCACTTGTGGGATTGACACCAGTTATTTTGTTGTTGAAAGATAGCAACTTTCTGGTGGAAAAAAGACTCAAACATCTTTACCCCTTTTCTCAGTTGTCAATTTATGGGAAGAATAGATGGTAATTGAATCAAAGGAAGGACTCTATAAACAAGACAATGATACCTCAATAAAAAAACAGTGGGAAAGTCAAAAACCACATCACAGCATAAACAAGATTGATATAAAGCATGAAACAGCAACCACAAGAACAAGTACATCACAAATACAAGGTACAAGCTTTAAAACATAAAGTATAAACTACTCAAACATAACGCTACTTCCAACTGTTATAAAGTTCCAACTTTGGTCGACTCAATAACTAAAGAAACTAGCTCATAATTAAGGTCTGCATACACAGAGTGCTACACAACTCAGACCCCACTTATGGGATTACATTGCCTATGTTGTTGAAATTTTGCAACTTTCTCAGTGAAAAAAAAGACCATAAAAGTTCCACCTTAGCCCCTTTTTCCACTTTTTTATGGGGTGAATAGACCAAAATTGAATCAAAGAAAGAATTCTATAAACAAGAGAATGATACTTCAAAAAAAATCTACGGGAAGGGCAAAAATCACTTCACAGCATCAACAAGATTGAGTCAAAGCATGAAGCAGCAACCAAAAGAGCAAGTATATGAACTACCCTAACATACCACTACTTCCCATTGTTCTTAAGTTCCAATTTTAATCAAGATTCAACAACTTAAAGTTAAGTGAAAGTTTGTAACTTCCCAGTTGAAAAAACACTAAAAAGACTCCATCTTTACACCTTTTTCTCACTTTTTTCCATTATAAATGAAAATTGAACAAAGAAAGAATTCTATAAACAAGATAATCATACTTCACAAAGAAAAGATAAACTATAAAAAGGGCAAAAAAATTGTACCTGAACGAGAGGGGTTTGTTTGGTGATGAAAGGGGGAAAGGTCTGAAAAACCCTAGACATGTAATAAGAAGATAGAGCAAGATCGACGCCGTTTTATTTGGTAATTATATTTTATTATTATATATAGTTTAGAGAATATAAATGAATATGTTGTAAGTATTTGTGGTGGTGGTGTAACTGGCTTGATCTTTGGTGTCATTTTTATATTTTGTTTATCTTCAGGTTGAGAGCTCGAGCCTACCTAACCCCATTATAGTTTTTGTTCATTTCTCATTTGATATTGGTATCTACTTAAGGAATAGAAATTCTCACATTGAGAATATAATGTTTTCTACCTTTTGTTTTTTCATAAAGTATATTTATGTATTTT
>JAOTQJ010000102.1:14899-27388 GCA_025642045.1 Solanum sejunctum | reverse complement strand
TAATGAGATGAATATAATTTTTTAAATTTGAGTCATGAAAAAAAATTTAGAAAATTCAATGATCTTTACATAGCCAGAACGATTAAGAAATAAAAGTTCTAAAGAAGACTAAGATCAATGAAGTGCGTGCAAGTAAGCTTCAATTGTGAAGCATAAGATAATTCAAGTTTGACCTAGCGTCACCTAATATCCTAGAGCTAGTGGTGATAGCTTTATTGTGATATCTTGAAAATTGAGAATTGATGATAGAGTTGCTAAATAATAAAACTTGATCGATTTAAATTATAACAAAATATAAAAGAAGACCACAAGCATGTATAAATATTTTAACAAATTCACGTAGATACTTAGTCGGGATCTCAAAACAGATACAAACGTTTAATATAACCTAAAGCCTAAAGTTAGTAGTAACATGTTTAATGTGATATCTCGAAAATTGAGATTGAATTATATTTGTAGAATAGATCTAATAAGCTACTTAATAACAAAAACTAATCAATGTAAACTATAATAGAATATAAAAAAAAGCGACAAGCATATATAAACATCTCTTTAATTCATATGGACACTTAATTAGAATCTCACAGAAAATCTTGTATAAGCAAAAATAGATTAATATAATTGTACCAAATTAAAGATGATAAGTTTCAAGAAATGAACTTACAACAAGAGAATCTAAGGGATCCATTGTAGAGAAAGGAAATGATTTATGTGTTACTTATCTTTTCTTGTTTAGTTATGCACTTATTTAAGGGGTTGTTAATTAAGATATAAAACAAATCTGAATTTATGTTGAGACTTTTTCCAAAACTGTTTAAGATTTTTCCATACATCTCTCCTCTCTTTTTGAACAATTCTATACACAACTAGACCAATTATTTTAGGGTTTAGCTTATATTTTCAGTGCAAAAATTCATCATTAAATTAATTGATTTTATATTGGCTGACAGTCTTATTATATCTTTCAATAAATAAATAAATTGAAATTAATTTATTTAGTTTCAATAATAATAAAAAAATTGTTGTACAATATTTACATTTTTTCAAATTCGTATATTGTATTCTAAGGGGTCTTAACTTGTTGGTGGGATAAAGCATAACAACTCTGCTATAAATTTTAAAAGTAATTTATTTCGTACTTAGTTATAGAAATTAATTTTAATCTTGATAACCATTTTATACTAAAAGGATGGAATTGAAATAACTATTCTCGTAAGATATATCATCAATAGTAAAAAACTTTTGATTATCCCATTCCCCAATTTGAACTAAATTGAACTTCGGTGTATGTTTCAATTATTTCAACTTTTTTTTTTGTAGAAATGGCAATAACTGAGATTCTTTTATACAGTTGATGAAACAGCTATACCTAGTTTATCATTTCTTGTGTTGTTAAAATACCAACAAAAATTGATGGCCAAATTGTGACTATGATTATTTTGGTAATATACAAACAAGGCCAAGAAATTTCTTAAAGACAATTGTCAAATTATTATTCAATAGATAAAATTGTCATTTTTGCTCCATTATTTATTTAAAATAATAATTATTAAATTATTATTTTAATATTTAAGACTTTAAAAAAATTGATTAAAATTATGATTATCAAATTTTACTTATTTGTAATAGGTAAGAACTCTTAATATTTAGTAGGAGTACTTTAAAATAGTTAGCATTTTACTTATTAAATCTTTTCTTATTTAAAGTACATTAAAATTTAAGACTTTTAAATCAACATTTTTTACCTTATACAAACCTTGCCAAATTATGAAAAATAACATAAATAAATTCAAGAATTAAAAGCATTTTAGAAAGAGGTTTATGTTTTTTATTTTAACACTAATGATTATTGAAAAAATTAAGTTTGTACCCCTTTAAAGTAAATTATTTATATTCATATGTCCCTTTACATTTTGTATCCCCATACTATTAAAATTTTGTCCCCCTAATATTAAAATTCGCACACTGACGTCGTACCGAAGTCAGCACATGATTGTATGTTATATACCAGTAGGGTATACATTTACCAACAGAGTATCACAGATGATTAAGTTCAATCCTATATGATACCGATATGGTATAAATATACCAACAGAGTATATAACGAATATATTTTCTACTAATTTAGAGTTTAATATTTTTTTATTTGTTTATTTTTAAAAAATTCGATGTACCAATTGGATATCAATATACCACCAAAGAATCACAAAGGACTGAACTTATTCTATATGGTACCACTATGGTATATAGATACCGTCAGAATATATTTTATAGTATTTATGCTGACATCAACATGCGAAATAAAAAGTGATAAATAGGTAGAAAGGTAAATAATTTGGGTAATGAGTCTATAAGGATAAATAGTTTAAATTGAGTCTATTAAAAATAAATAATTTTAATTAGGTCTATTTTATATATTTTTTCCTAAAATATACTACCATAAAAGTACCATATATATATAGAAAAATTAGGAAAATGATTCTAATCATTATTAGGAATTTACGGCCCTCTTTTCTACTAAAAGAGTGTATATTCCCTCGGCTTAAAAAAATAGTTTAATTTTATGTGACATGAAATTTAAGAAAATAAAGAATATTTTTTTATTTTATGGTCCTAAATTAAAATTATATCAAATGTATTAAAATATTGATTAATTTGGTATTAAACATGTCATGTGAAAAAATAATAATAAATGTTATCGAAAAAGGAAATAAATCCTTTTTTTACATAGACTAAAAAAAAAAGAAAATAATTCTTTCAGAAACGAAGGGAGTAATATAGTTTTTAACTATAAGGAGTTAACTATGGTCGGTGCAGAGATTTGTGGGATCGAAAGTTATTCCTAGAAAAATATTATAGATTTTGAGTCATATTTATGAATAATTAATTGTGTTGAATGATTTTTCTAAGAAAAAGGCCATGGTTTTTTTTGATTCTACGTTCAAGGAAGCAACTTCATATTATTAGTCCTATTAGAACTAATTCTTAGCTAATAGCTTGTTTGGATTGACTAAAACTTATGATAAATCAAGAGTCACAAGTTGAAATTTTTAACTTATGATTTTTGATTTATTTTTATTATTACGCTTTAGAAATAATGTTTTATTTTAATTAATGCAATTAGTTATTAAAATTTTCAATTCTCAAAACTTTAACCTATCATTTAGGTTATGATAAATTGATTTTTAAAATTTTCAATTCTCACGAACATATCGTTTACGTCGCGCATCATGCTACTAGAACGTTTTAGGCATGTTTTTTGAGGGGTGCAATTTTCTTGCGTAACACTGTTGTTTTGAGCTTCCATGGGATTCAATGAATTTATATAATCCTATAAGTGGTTAAAATTCTCTTTCTTTATTTCCATTTGGTTCAAACTCTTTTCAACAATTTGTTTTCGAAAGTCAAAACTTATTTTCCTTTTCTTTCTTCTTATATAATTATTTTCTTTTTAACTTTAATATTAATTTATTGTATGCAGTATTTCACAGTAATCAATAAAACTATATATAAGAAGAATAAAATTATCAGAAAATAATCATAAGAAAAGTATACAAAATAAACTTAATTTGAAATTATTTATCCTTAATAGACTTAATATAAATTATTTACTATTAATGGACCCATTATCCAAACTATTTACCTTTATATCCCCTTATCCCTTTTATTTCGCATGTTGACGTTAACATAAATATCCTGAAATATACTCTGGTAGTGTATGTATACCATAATGGTATCATATAGAATGAGTTTAGTTTTTTCGAATACTCTGGCGTTATATTGATACCCAACGAGTATATATGATTTTTTTACAAGAAACAAATAAAAAAATTATTAAACTCTAAATTAGTAAAAAAGTATATTTATTATATATGCACTGTCAATATATATACCCTATCGATATCATATAGTATTAAGCTTAATCATTTGTGATACCCTATTGTATATATATACCCTATTGATATATCATACCAGTAGATATCAACATCATGCTAACATCAATACATAAATTTTAGTATTTGATGAAATAAAATTTTAATTATATATAAATACAAATATAAAAAATATATAAATATAAATATTTTTATTTAAATAGGTACAAACATAGTTTTCCCTTCTATTCTATCCTCCAAAAATCTTCCACTATCCATTTTGTCCAAGAATATTACATTATCTCCACGTGGCACATATTCATTGGAAGTTTAGATATCCCTCTTAAGTACATATCAAACAACATCTCAATACACCCCACCTTTACACTCTTCGTTAAATCTAGACCGTTCATCACACCATCAATCAAATCAGAAAACAACGTTGACTTTTAAAATCAAAATCCACGGCTGCTATTTAATTCAATTTTTTTCGTCGTTTGCACAAAAAAAAAATATTTCATTACAATATGCGTAACGACGCTGAAGTAGAAAGGAGCAAGCCGAGAAATTGAAGCAACTTTTCGCCGTGAAACGGCGCCGGAAAAGCAGCTGAAACGACAATCTTATCGCACTGAAACTTCGTCGGATAATCAGAGGAAATAACTTTCTGATCGTGAAACGACGCTGGATAAGCAGCTGAAACAACTTCTAATCGAGAAACGACGCCGGAGAAGCAGCTTAAGCAACGACTTTCTCTCCGTGAAACTACGCCTGGAGAAGCAGCTGTAACGACGCCGTTTTGCTCATTTTCCGACTCGCTTTATCGATTCGGTTCAGTAGTCACTTCCGGTTTAAACCGGAGTGTTTGTAATTATGGAGTTTCCGTTGTTAGCTCGATGTACGAATACTCCATCGACGCCGTCGTTTTTGGGATGTAAAACGAGTTTATGCGATTTTCCTATTAGGAATAATCGAAGTAAGAGAAAATATAATGAGAAATTTTCGGTGGTGAGAGTTAAAGCAATGGCGGAGAAGTCAAGTACCGGTGAGCCGTCATCGGTGGAACTTCGGGAAAGAGAAAATGGAGGAGGAGGATTCACGGGGTCTACTATGGAGGTAACCACATTCAATCAGAGCTTCAGTGATGCGCAGTTACCAGTTTGGGAAAAAATCGGTGCTGTTGTCAGACTTAGTTATGGAATTGGTGAGTTCGTTCAATTCAAGTCTGTTTCCATTTTCTAGTATTCGGTATTCAGGATTTATTGAATCGACTCTGTTATAGAGAATTCCATTGTGTGACTCTAACTTGATAAATAGAAGAAAATCTAATATGTTTTGCTAGAATTCTGCATTTTAGTTGAAAATCCAGTTAAGAATAAGTATGAATAGTTTAGCACGAAGATGAAGGATTAAATAATTAAGTTACCTGCAAGTTAGCATTAAAAGGAAAAAGAAGAAAGTGAATTTACAGTGATAGGGAAATTGCAAGTAAAGGGACAGGTTTTTCTGGCATGTACATTTCTACATGTGTCATAAAAGTGCTTCTAAAATTGGAAAGGCTAAGATTTTCTTCTCTCTTAACTTATATAAATTGGGTAGGACAACTATGAGGAAAAAGCTTTGCAGTAGTTACTTTAATCATTTTTAGAATAGAATGATTTTCATGTTATCCTCATAAGGGAATTTATAACAACATACCATTGAAATCCCATAAATGGGTTTTGGGAAGTGAAAATGTATGCCTCATCCCATAACTGGGTTCTGTGAATTTATAACAACGTCATATCTTATCACTATCTCATATCTGAAAGACTCTTATCTCAAAAATATCAACACGACAATAAAAAATACTAGGTTCGAAGCAATGATTAGAGTGGACAACAAATGAAAATTTATAAAGACAATAAAAGTAACAAAATAAATCACGGACAGTAACAACACAATATTCAATGACACTACTATATCTACTAACCTACTATATTACAAGGACTGACATCATCTTACCTCTACTAGCTATCTAATCTTCTATCCTAATACACGATCTCCGCTCCTTTCTATCTATCTAAGGTTATGTCCTCGATGATTTATAATTACATAAATATAATTTAAATATAAGTTTTAAAAATCTTTCTTTTTTAAAAAAATAAAAAATTGTAACTGCCAAAAGTGCAAAATATAAATTGGGACAGGGGAGTACTTTGTTGCACGTCAGGAGTAGTATTGTAAGAAAGTAGTAAAGAGGTAGTATAAATGAAAAGCTTTGGGAAAGAATAGCAGTTAAAATTTTTTAGGCTTTTAATCATGCTTGGCTATTGATATATCTCTGAGTGGGGAAGAGATTTAAGTTTTTTACCAGCAAATGAGGCAACAAAGCAAGAAGATTATAATACTAATGAGAGGTAAGAACTAACCCATATCCAATAGTAGTGTATCCACAATTTTTATGACATTTAAAACAATATGTCTGGTGTATTAGGCATGAAGGAAAATGTTTTCATGGAAATTTTTTAAGGAAAATAAGCGGGCTTCTTCCTCTTAGCTTTTTGGTATGTTTATTTTATTATATTATATTTTGAATTCCTTTAGTGAAAATTATGGCTCCCCTAAAGTTGGAGATTCCTTCATGTTTAACAAAGATCTCTAATTTGCTCCTGGAAATCAGAGAACGTTTTCTTTACTCCCTGAATGGGCTTAACGTGCATGAACTCGGATTAGTCATACAAGTGAGCTTTGAACTTAAACCGAAAAAGTTAAACAGTCATTTCTTTTATGAGTCCCATCCCATTAAATCTTTTCTTTGGTTTAATGTATTTGTGTGTTTCTTACATATATTTCTTCCAGCCTTCTATGAGTCCCATCCCATTAATCTTTTTTTTTTTTGGATAGCTTTACAGATGAAAAATAAGTCCTGCAATCATTCTCTGATGTTCAGTTTGTTTATGAACTCAGGCATCTATGGAGCAATGGCTTTAGCCGGAAAGTTCATATGTTCAATATCTGGAATCGACTGCACAGGAGGGTTCAGTCCATCATTAGATGCCATTGTTGAAGGACTAGGATATGCAGTTCCACCCATTATGGCTCTTCTATTTATACTAGATGTATGTTCAACTTTCCCAATTTTTTTTTCTGCCACAGTAATATTATCTTATAAGCTAGTTCTCGGGGCTGAGTTAGTTTAAAGGTCCTTTTTCATGTTGTATAAGAGCCAGAGTCTTCTTACTTTTGGTTTTTCCAATATTAGACCTTTGTGTTATATTGTCCACGACCAGATTTTGAATCTTGGGTGTGCTAGAGGTGTTAAGTGTCCCACATTAGGAACCGTCTGCTGTTTCCTTGTATAGTTTTGGCCGAACCTCATCTAATAAGCTAAGTTTTAGTGTAAACTTGAGATCCATTTTCTTCAGAGTATCTAACAACATTTTCAGCATAAGATCCATTCTCTTCTATCTAAAAATTCCTTCTCTTACTCTTAATGTGAAAATGCAAAAATGTTTCCCTATTGTAGCCATTCTAGCTTTATCCATCTGACACTCATGGATTTAACAATACGTATTTTATAACAAATCACATGTGTTTATAGGATGAAGTTGTGAAGCTTTCTCCTCATGCTCGAGCAATCAGGGATGTCGAGGATGAAGAGCTAAGGAACTTCTTTTATGGAATGTCACCTTGGCAGGTAAAATATCTGTTAATTTCAGCATCAGTAGTATGTTGTAAAAAAGTTAAAAGGTTAATAGATTGTGTTGCAATTTTGTAGTTTATTCTGATTGTCGCTGCAAGCTCTGTTGGAGAGGAGCTTTTCTACCGCGCTGCTGTTCAGGTCCGTGCGAATGTGTCTTATTGCACACTGAAGGCTCAATTGACTTGTAAATTTATTTTAAAGAATTTTAAGCGAATCAATGTCCAATCACATGAAAATTAGATGTATTTACTCTTGTATGTGAACCCTATAAGAGGGGAAGAGTAATTTGTTCTGCTGCTTTCTCTGACCATGTTTGCAATCACAGGGAGCTTTGGCTGACATTTTCATACGGAGCACTGATTTGGTGACTGATGTTCGAGGGATGGCATCATTGGTAGGGATTCTATTTCTAGCATCCTTTCCAGCTGCCGCTCAGACTCTCCAAAAATGTTTTGACATTTGTTACTTATCCGCCAAAATGCCCTACTTTTGGAGGATCTGACATACATTCATCGACGTTTTTGAAGAGTCCGAGCAACATACTGAGACTGCTAGTTAATATCCAAATTATTCTGATGCCTGGACATGTTTTGCTTTCTGAAAATGTAGACTGGTGTTTTGCCACCTTATGTACCATTTGCTCAAGCATTTGCAGCTGTAATGACAGCAGCTCTCACCGGTTCTTTATATTATGTGGCTGCTTCTCCAAAAGGTCTGTTCTATAGGCTGCATTTTGAGACCATTCTCTGTCCTCTGCTCTTGCATGCTTAATCACAATCACTTGGCTATTTGTTGTTTTCATTTTCAGATCCTACCTATATTGTTGCACCAGTGCTGAAGTCGCGTTCAGGTCGTGAAGATCTGAAAAAACTTTTTGCAGGTTTGACCCCTTTTCTCTGCCCGTGGCCAAGTTTATAGACCGTTCTCAGTAATGGTGTTTAAGCCCAATTAACATAGTGCTATGAGAACTAAATCTAATGAGATATAAAGGATTAGTACAACCGATATCGACTAGGAATAGAAGACATGAAGTATATGACTTAGCCTTGTCTGTATCCATCAGCTGATCGACAAAAATAAAACAGTCATCACTTAGTTTGAATCAATAAAAAGGCAAAGGATTTGTCAGCAAGCAAGAAGCTTTCTATCATAGTTACGTCTCAGGATTCTGAATGCGCCTCCTAGTCATTGGTTGCTGCATCTTTCCCATCTCTAGGCACCTTTGGAAGGCAAGGAGTGTGACAAAGTACATGCTTTCCTTTATTCCATAGGGCCTTCTCAAGCCTTTCAGTATAAGAATAGCTATCTAAACTATTATAAATTCATGATATCACTAAGGTCTAAGGCTAAGGATAGAACTCTCATAAGGGACCTACTTCTCATTCTAGGAGGGCATTTGATACTGAGAAAACCATTTTCTAGAAAATTTTCCCATGCTTGGTAAAAAATTTTGGAAAACATTTTCTATAGAAAAATAAGTTCTTTAATTAATAAGAGGAAAATAACTTCTCTAGTGACAGTAGGGAAAACTAGTTCCATAAGTGACACTCTACTCCTCCCCATCCCTAACCCACCACTGATCGCCCTCACTCTCAGACAGTAAGGAAAACTAATTCCATAAATGACACTCTACTCCGCATTCCTAACCCACCACTGATTGCCCCCACTCTCACTCTTCACGGTGTTGCCTAGATTATACACAAACATTTCTACGAGGGTAAAAAGATATTTTCTAAGAATACATTTTCCTACATACCAAAGACACCCTAGATGTTAACATATATGGAGTCCCCTCCGTGTATATCGTAGTAGGTGGCTTCATGAATGTCTCCAAAAAGATCAAGGAGAATGGATCAAAGAAAAATTGGTTTTTGTTTAAGCTTATGAGCCGGAGCTAATTATTTCGAGTCTGTCGTGTTGGATCAAAGAAAAATTGGTTTTGTTTAAGCTTATGAGGCGGAGCTAATTATTTTGAGTCTGTCGTGTTTAATGAACATAATCTTTAGTAGTTAGTACACGAAACATCCAGCTCATATTATCGTGTGATATGTTAATGTTTTCCATCTACCTGAATGTTTTTACAGCTTGGTACGAGAGGCGACAGATGAAGAAGATTTACTCTCCTTTACTGGAAGCAATACTAGGCCTTTACCTTGGGTTTGAATGGATCCAGGTAACATGAATTTCAATTTGTTTTTATTGGCATTATAGCTAGTCTGATACTCAGAGATGAATGGAACAGTTTTGATGGGTTTAACCAATATGCTGTCGTCGATATGGAGGGTAGTCACATGCATGAAAAAACACCAAAATTTCAATGAATACTAACTTCTGAACTCATTGTTTCTTAATTATGATGAGTTCAATGCTAAAAATCTTAACATATTGAACCTGTCAAATTTAAATACTGGATTCGCCTCTGTTGATACTTGAAGATAGTGTTTATATGAAATTTAGGAGGTTAGATTGACAGAGGCGTAAATAAGGTGGGGGGTTGAGGGTCTGGATGAATCTAATAGCTTTTCCATAGATACTGCAATCGTATTAGAAAAATATACTTTGCAGTATTTTTCTCTTGTTTAGAACTCTAAACTCCTAATCCTGGCTCCGCCTCTAGAAAAGCCACTATGCTTCAATGAATGTTAAGTTCTGAACTCTGAGAGTTGCAATTAATTAGTTCAGTGCTAAAACCTTAAAGATTGAACCCGTCAAGTTTAAATAATGGATTCTCTGCTACTACTTGAAAGCAGTGGCGGATGTTCATGGTCCACTATGGGTGCTTAAGCACCCATTGATATCTGTGACAAACGCTATTATTTATGTACAGAATTTTCTTATTCATTAAAATATACTAATAGGGTACCCACTCCATATAGCAATTTCCAAACTAAAAATAACTGAGCATCCATAATATAAAATTTCTGGATCCACCACTACTTGAAGGTACCGTCTACGTGGAACTTGGGAGGAGGTAGACACATGTTAAAAGTTTCAACGAATGTCAACTTCTAAACTCAATGGTTAAAAGTTACAATGAGTTAAGCATTAAAATCTTGAAGGTTGAACCTTCAAGTTTAAATGTTGGATTCGCCTCTTCTAATAGATGCAATTTTGGTAACTATAGCTTATTTGTTCTTGTGGATGCAACAGACGAACAACATTCTTGCACCTATAATCACACATGGGATATACTCTGCTGTAATTCTCGGACATGGACTCTGGAAAATCCACGATCATCGGAGAAGGCTACATCAGAGAATCCAACAACTTAAACAAGAAAACAAGAATTCGAGTAACTTGTAGAGTGCCTACTATATAGTGAGAACAAATAATTAGTGTCGTATGCAGGATTTTTCTGAATTGTACTCTGGGAGAGAGGTTATAAATACTGTATAAAAATCTATGTACCACATAAGAATAATAATAGTGCATGGCTTTAGTTAGTTGTATACATTAGGCTAGCAAATATGTAAGTTAAAATTGTACCTCTTGTGCATTTTGACCTTATAATGAGAAATTCACTCAACTTTTGGCTTTAGTAATTGCAGATATATTATATGCAATTGTATTTGCAGTACAAAAACTCTATGTTATGACAATTACTTAAGTCTACTACAACAACACACTCGGAGTAATTTTAAAAGTGGGGTATTGGAAGGGTAGTGTTGTAAATCCTTTGGGAAGATGGATAAGATTGCTTTCGATAAACTACGTTCGTAGTCGTTTTGCTAATCCAATGGTGTATTTTGCTCTTTTGATCCATAAATTTTCAGATTCGTCTTCTTTGTTTTATTTAATTTGCTAATGTCCAAAGTTGAATAGGATAGTCTTGTCGTCCCTACTTAACAAACACAACCAAAAAAGTAAAACAAATTACCTATTTCCTGACCAATAACATTTTCCCTCGTACCAAACATACTTGGTTTGTCAAAATATAGTATAATTCTTTTTTCCTAGAAAAACCATGTTCTTTAAAACCTAAGAAAAGATTGTCAAACTTATCTGTACTTTTGACTGTAACTGAAAATTACCCTTAAAACTATAATTTCATTATAAGCACGGGTGGAGCTACTCTTGTCCGATGGGCCGAATGTTAAGCAACACACTTTAATCAAAAAATTATATTGTATATATAGATTAAAATTTAATTTTGAAAATATATATAATAGGAGGTTGACAGCTCTTGACATAAATTGAATGTTTAGTGTAGTGGTTAGACTCAAAGAGGTTACAAAAATTATTTGAGATCATATATAATTTTATTTTTACATATTTTAATAAAAATTTTGATTCTATCACTTATTATAAATCAAAAAGGCAAAAAATTGAAACTTTTTTCCAACAATGTGTAAGATGAGTTCCTAACAGCGCTTCAAGTTCTATTTTTTTTTTAATTCACAATTTTTTTTCTTTGATAACGTTAAAGTTTATTTAAAAACAAAATATTAATCAATAATAATAAGGATAGTGTATTGACATGGCCCGCGCCCAGTATGCTCCACATCATGATCATGAATGAGAAAGAACGAGTATTATTATTACAAAAAGTTTTCACGTGAAAGATATAAGTAAAGTATGTGAAAGTACAAAAATTTTCAAGGCCTTTTATGACAAATTGACAACTTAACCACATGATCTTCATTGGATTGTGTGCCACGTGCATTGCACGTGAGCACATTGCACACCCTGCCCTCGCTGTCCTTGTGATGTTTGATTTGATTTGTTTTTAAATTTTACCTAAACCTTAAAAAAAGAAAAGGCTAAAAACATATATAATTTTTTTAACTTGTCCGTAATTTTATTTGACATTCTAACTCAATCTTATTTTATTTTAATTCTTAAATTTCATTTCTCATATATTATTTAACTACAAAGTACTAATTAGACAGATGGTGAGGGATCCTTTTTAATATTAATATTCAATTTTTACAA
>JAOTQJ010000099.1:23669877-23684393 GCA_025642045.1 Solanum sejunctum | reverse complement strand
GACCCGACGGCGGCGGGATAACGACCCAAAAACTCAAAGGAAACGAAAAACCCTACCGGAAAATATGACCGTTTGAAACACATTCGTGGGTATACTTATTAGGCTCTGCCTATTTGCATTATTTGTATTTGACTTAGTGGGATTCGACACAAGAGTCGGGTCCATCTAGGACAGGTGTCCCTTTTTACTTAACCTATATGTGCATCTTGTGTGTTATTTGCAATGTTCTTAGGAAGGCCCAGGTTGCTGACCGACTTTAGGCTACCTCTCCAAAATTAATAGAATAATTTCTTTTAATAATTTACCTCCGCAAAACCAATGATTTAAAGAGCTCGGTATTTTCATATGTGAATTAAAATATATTGTCATCTTTTTTATAAATCTATCTTTATTTTTAAAATAAATAATAATAATAATAATAACAATAACAATAACAATAACAACAATAACAACAATAACAACAATAACAACAACAACAATAACAATAACAATAACAATAACAACAATAACAACAATAACAATAACAATAACAACAATAACAACAATAAGAATAACAACAATAACAACAACAACAATGAACCGGTAGATATGTGAACATGTTGGGAATAGTTTGGTTAATGTTGGAAAGGGTGTGGATTGTTGATATCTAAATATAAAAAAAGGGTGTAACGTTACACTACCTGATTGTGTGTTGTATGGAGTTGTTATGCATTGCACATCATAAACTATTGTAAGCATATTGTGGAACTAAAACAATCTTGGATATGCTATATATATGAAAATGTGTATTCTATAAATGCAATTAGAGAAAGAAAGGTTGAAAGAACACTCTTAGGTTGGTAATTACGGGCTTGTTGCTCGAGTATTATTTTTAGGTAAGATTGGAGTGCTAAAACATGTTTATTAGCTACTAATACTAGTTTTATCATCTACTCTATTGTAGATAAATATTTAGGAAGAAAGAAGGTTACTTCAAGGTAATAGCAAGGTGGTACAACAACATTTGTAAGGCTACTTGATATTCTATTATTTGGCATGAAATATAAATAAGGGCCAAAGTATAATTAATATTATGCAATAAGTCCCTAATATTTATACATTAGTCTCTCTCTTATTCTTTCACTAAATTCTAGAGAGACTAAAGACTACAAGGTTATTCTACACTAGTTTTAAATATTCCAAAAAGCTTCTAGTCTCTCCTGCAAGATCTACAAAGTCTCTAGAATTCTAGAGAATTTCAGAGTGTTACCTTGCTCTTTCTAAGGCATTTTTGGGCGGAACTTGAGTGACTCATCACAAATGGTACGTGAGAAAACAAAAAAAGATTAGGTGGTGACAAAAAAGTGGAAGAACTTGTCTTGTGACCAGTGTAAGATGCGGGAGCACAGATGCTTAGTTATATACCGTTTGTAATAAGTGTACATATATAATTACCTCCTCTCTTGATCAGCACAGCAAAAGAAGTATTGATCATGTCTGCGACCTTATTTTTTCCTGCCGCCTCTTCTTCTTATCTTTCAGGTTTGCGCTCTTTTACTCAGCTCCACTCAACAAGTTTTCTTTTTTCCTTTTTCTCCCCCCACTTAATTTTGGATATATGTATGTAGTTGTTAAACATCAGATTCGTGATACAAGTACACTCACACTCAACACTGTTCCTAGTCGCCGCCCCCAACCTGGTAAGTCCTACCACTTTACAAGGTGATTATATAAATCTCTCTCTCTCTTAAAAAATATTCTTTGTTTTAGCAGCTTGTGTAGTTGATGCTACTCGAGGACCGGAATTTGCTCCTCAGGTATGATTCCCCCTCATCTGTTCAACCTAGCTATGAATATATGTTCGTTTGGTTCAGATGATTAATCTTGTGAATTAATGCAGTGCAATGAAGCGACCAAAGAAAGAATTAGGAAACTATTCCATAAAGTTGAATTTTCCGTTTCTTCGTACGACACTGCCTGGGTTGCAATGGTCCCTTCTCCACATTCTGCTAAAGTCCCATGTTTTCCTGAGTGCCTACACTGGGTGTTGCATAATCAACTAGAAGATGGATCATGGGGGCTTCCGCATCACCAACCCCTCCTACTTAAAGATGTTCTTTCCTCTACTTTGGCTTGTGTGCTTGCCCTTAAAACATGGGGCGTTGGTGAACAATTAATCACCAGGGGTGCGTACGGATTAGAATCTTTTTTTACCTGTGACTCCACTTTAATTAGGTTCCTGCATATTGTTGTTGCAGGATTACGTTTTATCGAGTTAAATTTTGCTTCCACAACCAACAAGGACCAATATTCTCCTATTGGATTTGATGTCATATTCCCTGGCATGCTTGAATATGCTCAACACTTAGGTTTGAAGCTTCATTTAGAATCAACAGTCCTTAATGAACTGCTTCTTAAAAGGGATATCCAGCTCAGAAGGTATATCCTAGATTATTTCTATATGAACTAAATGTGGTTTCTAGTCCAGTTATATAAATCTGATGTAGCATTTCTGTGGTTGGGTCTAGCTAAGTGTGTTAAAAATATAGTGTTGTTCAAACTTGCCAAAGAGATGGGTACCATATAGAGTCTCGTGACTAACTTACTATGCTTCATTGAGAAAAACAAAGTTAGTCAAGATAGAAAAGCAGTTCTGAAGAAAACATTATTGGGTTCTAATTTTATATTGACACCAGCTTATCCTTATTCATGTTAGGTTGTATGACAGCAGCTCGTTGGAGCTTAATGCTTACCTCGCTTATGTGTCAGAGGGAATGGGAGAACTTCAAGACTGGAAAATGGTTATGAAATATCAGAGGAAGAATGGTTCACTGTTCAATTCACCATCTACTACAGCTGCTTCTCTTATTCACCTTAATGATTCTGGTTGCCTCGATTACCTTCGCTGTGCATTGACAAAGCTTGGGAATGCTGGTAAAATTTTTGCACATTTATTTATTTGTGAAAGTTAGGATGGCATGTTGAAGCAACTTGTCTAATGCCTATCTTTCTTTCAGTTCCAACTATCTATCCAATAAATATACATGCACGCCTTTGTATGGTCGATAATCTCAAAAAACTAGGAATTTGTCGTCATTTTGCTGAGGAAATTCACAATGTATTGGATGAAACATACAGGTAGCCTTTAAAACCACAGATATCCTTGGGATTGTAGAAAAAAATTAACCCTGTTAGATTGAATTTCTCCAAAACTACACATATGTAAGTTTTTATTTTTACAAGTCATGACATTAGCCACAAAACAAAAAGATGCTGGCTGCAGGGGGAAGAAGAAATCTTCAAAAGTGCTGCCACTTGTTCCATGGCATTCAGGATATTGCGCGGATATGGATATAATGTCTCCTCTGGTACCTCACTCGTTTGTAATTGTACCACGTTTTTTTGTTATAATGTTTTCTGTTGTTCAAATTGTTTTGACGAGTTTGTCTGCATTATAGATCCTATAGCTCAGTTTCTGGAGCAAGAACAACATTGTGGGCATTTGAATGACGTATATACCATGTTGGATTTATATCAAGCTTTAGAAATGATTATTGCTACAGATCAACCAGTTTCAAAGACATTGAACTCATCATCCTTACAATCATTGAGACAGAGACTATCAGGCGATTTTTATCATCCAAACGGACTCACCAGACAGATCCATGCACAGGTACTTGCCATAAGTTGCACTGTGTTTAGCTCATAATATTGTTATTGCCTATTTGGCCTAGAGTCAACTGCTATTGTTGCTTATTTTCTAGGTGGATGATGTTCTTAAGTTTCCTTCTCATTCGAACTTAGAACGAGTAGCCAACATGAGAAATATAAAGCACTATGATGTAGATAGTACCAGAGTCCTAAAAACTTCGTATAGGTAACTTCAAAATTTCTGAGGACTGATTTTGTGATTTTTTTTTCATTATCTCATCCTCCTTTTTGTCACTTACTCTTTTTCATCACATTTTGGGACAGTTCATCAAATTTTGGCAGCAAAGATTTCTTAACCCTGGCGGTAGAAGACTTCAACTTTTGCCAATCTATTCACCGCAACGAATTAAAACAACTTGAGAGGTTCATATCTCTTTGAACCTTGATAACTATGTGGAGCCAGTTGTCCCTGAGTTGGTTTATGATAGTTACATCAGAGGTGGTATATTTGTTGAAGAAAACTGGAAAGCTTAAAGCACATATTACTGCTCCCAAATGTTGTTCTTCCCTTGTTTGACCTCTTCTCTTTCAACAACTTCTGTACTTGACAAATATGGAAGTTGATCTCAATCCAAATGCTACCTTTGGCTCATAAGTTTTCTGATTTTGTTTTCCTCATTGCTTGCCAGCGGATTGGTCTCTATCCTGTAGGAAAAGTTATGATATCAAAATGCGAAGAGCTTTCTTCTTGCTATAGCTTGCCTGATGTGCAGATTTAAGTGTTTTGTGATCACAGGTGGTTAATGCAAAACAGATTGGACAAACTGAAGTTCGCCAGAGAGAAATCTGCATACTGCTACTTTTCTGCTGCAGCCACAATTTTTCAACCTGAACTATCCGATGCCCGCATGTCATGGGCCAAGAATGGTGTACTTACTACAGTGATTGATGATTTCTTTGATGTAGGAGGTTCTATGGAAGAATTGAACAACCTAATTCAGTTGTTTAAGAAGTAATGTTTTCCTTCATATTTTCTTTCTTCTTAATATTCCTTGATGATGTCATCTGTCTTTTGATTCCAATCCCTTGGTGTTTTTGGTAGGTGGGATGTAGATGTTAGCACTGACTGCTGTTCGGAGAAAGTAGGCATTATATTTTCGGCGCTTCACAGTACTATCTGTGAGATTGGAGACAAAGCATTGAAGTGGCAAGCACGTAGTGTGACAAGTCACATAACTGATATTGTTAGTCTCCTTATCCAAAAGAAATGTCTCTTTGCATTTATTGACAACTAATAGAGATTTGCACTCTGACACTCATATTTCATTATTCTCCCACATATTCTACACTGTTTATAGCATGGCATGCCAATTGAGGTTTTCTGCTTTTCTGCTTTTCTGCATAGGGATCGTAGGGAAAAAATTTTACTCTGTCGGCATGACATGCCAAATCGAAGTGTAAAAGCAAAAAAGAAAATGTTCAGTTACACTGAGCTCCAGTTACTTTCAAATACTTATCTACCAGCTCACTAAGGATCATGATAACTGTTGATATTAAATTACTCTTTGCCCTTACAATCTTATGCTAGAATTGGTATGGTTGACTTGGTTAAATTTTGGTCTAACGTCTGAAATTGGTTTGTTTATTTTTGGAAAACAAATAATTCAAATATAGAACCACGTAAACCAATTACATTCTTCTCAACTTAAAACTGATGAAAAGATAATCAAGATCATAAAAAATTAGGAAGAGTATTGTTGACCATATGGTAGTAATTGGGTCAAGTGTTATGGAATTGACCGAGTAATCTTTAGAGGAGTGTATAAATTGAGAAAAAGACTCTTTAAGACTTGCAGATTTGATTTACCATTGCATATTTCATAAAGTAAGTTATAAATGCCCATATGTTTTCACAAATGCATGATTTCTTAATAAGTAGTCCTATTTTATGTAATTTTAAGGATGTCTATCCAAAATATTTACGGTTCCTTGTGTTTATAATCTGTCATGACTCATGAATCAAATGCATCTGACATGATGAGTTGATCCCAAGGTACTATTTTTCAAAATAAATGTTAGAGTTAATCGAATGGGATATAAATATGAAATAAGGACAACTGGGTATTTTGAAGTGGTTGGTCTGATTACTCAAATCCGATGACTGGACGCACTCTTTTTTTGAAATTTTTTATTAAAAAAAATAATTGGTATGACTGTCAGACCAACTCTTTACCAACATATGTGGTATATCGCCATGAAATTGTAGTAGGAGGGAGGCTATTGCAAATTTTGACTTTAAGAGGGAGATCTCCATTACTATGTATATCTAAAAGGGAGGTTAATGTGGTTAGCCCTTAAAGGACACAGATAGAAGAGGCAGCGTTAAAAATGAAAATATGCCACTTAATGTAGTATCATCTTTCTTCAGTAGACTTCGCTTCCCTTAACATCTACAACTTTACCTGATTGGTTTTCAACTTGCAAAACTTGGTCCAACTCATGAATTCAACAACATCTGCATTCAAGGATAACTGTTCTCGGCCTTAATAAATTTCCCAGGCCAATACACCTATTGCATTTATAACATGATGACATCAATCCCTTCCCTTCAGCAGTGAGCTTAACAAGTGGACCTTCATTAATATATTAGTCATGCTTTATTCTATTTTCTAGTGCCCCACCACTTGTGCTAAGTGGAAAATTCTTCGATGATGTATTTATTAGGGATCCATGCTTCCATTTCCTCCAGTTTATTTGGTCCTGTGCAACAACTCTCTTCGTCTTGATACACAGTTGCTGTACCTTTGGCATAGCTGCCTTGCTGTTCAGAGATTTACCTTCAACCATGCATCATCCAGATTTCATTGACGCAGTTCTATTGTCACCGTTAGTTACCATATCGGTCGAATTCAAGATGTTCTTTCTGTTACATAAACAATATTCCTCAACAATAGAGCTATGGGTCCTTTCTATGTCATAAGATTCATGCAATATTGTTTGTTTACTAGTGCTTATGTCTAATTACAAACTGTGTTTGGAAAATCAAGTAGAAAATTCTTGCAGTTGATTTTTTGATTATTATTTATTTATGAGTAAAGAAAAATTATGTTTGCAGTGGTTGAATCTACTGAATGCTATGTTAAGAGAAGCTGAATGGGCTAGAGATATGTCGGTGCCAACATTGGACATATATATGGCCAATGGTTATGTATCATTTGCACTAGGACCAATTGTCCTTCCGGCACTTTATTTTGTTGGACCCAAGCTCTCAGATGATGTTGTGCAACATCCTGAATACCACAGTTTATTCAAGTTAATGAGCACTTGCGGACGTCTTCTTAATGACATCCGGAGTTTCGAGGTATGTACATGATTCATCAGTTTGCACTCAAATTCCTGTGCCGGTTCGGCACTCCCTAAGTTGTTTGATCTCTTACTGTATTTTTTGCAGAGAGAGTCAAAGGATGAAAAACTAAATGCTGTAACCTTGAGTGTCAGACATGGAAATGGCAGCATAAGTGAGGAAGCAGCCATTGAAGAATTGAGTCATAGAGTTGAAATGCAAAGGAAAGAACTCCTGAAATTGGTTTTGCAAGGAGAGGGCAGTGTGCTTCCAAGTGCTTGCAAGGATTTGTTTTGGAAAATGAGCCAAGTGCTGCATCAATTTTACATAAAGGATGACGGTTTCAGTTCAATGGGGATGGCCGATACTGTGAAGGCAATTATTCATGAACCTATAACTCTTAACTATGTTGGGGCTTCTAAACTGAGTACTGATTACAATTAAGATGTCGTGCACCCACAACCAGTTCTGTTTTATTTAATGCAAACAGGTTAATATTATGACTTTTCGTGTAATTTGTTGATGTTACTAAGCATACTCTTGTGTGAACACGGACGCTTCAGCAGATGTCTGGTACTGATTTCGAGCATGTCATCTTGATTTGATGGAAGTTGATAGTTGTACTTGGTCCTCCCTTCTTTGGGAAGCAAGGCATTCATGGGCATGTCCACCTATAAATTGGATCCATTTGACACAATCTGTTAGCACAAAGTTGATCACTTGGCTTTCAATTTATTTAGAACTGCTGCTTCCATTTTGGACTGGGTCACTGTTTGTACTTTGTCCTGCCACTCCTTGAGTCCTGAACCAACTCCCATTGGCCATCTTCATTTTTGATTTCCTCCAGTTTTATCATTCTGTCAAGGACACTGATCACCAACTCCCTCCCTTGTGCAAGATTTCTTGCTTGCTTGCCCATAGAAAACACCCACTCATACCGGTTTCCACATCTACATTTTCCTATTATCTAATAGGTCCTCAGTGGTTCACAGAGCTACAGTGATGGTGAAAGATGTATACATTTTAGTTTACCTTCCACAACAATATTTATATATTTGGTTTGTAATATTATAATTGGAATCCAGGATAACCTGTCTACAACCTGCCACAGTTTCTGCCCTTCAAGTGAGCACTTTACGTGCCAATCACATAGAGATGTAAAATAGGCTGGTAGTTTTGAGGGGGCCTCCTCCTCCTATAATAATAGTAACGAGTACTGAACAAGAGAGTCATCCATCCAAGAAAAGAACAGGGTCGGCCTAGAGGAGGGAACAATCCTGGATCATCCACGTGGATGACCACCCTCCAAACCAATTCAAACATTTCGAACTAATGTATCAGATTTATATAAAAATGTCTAATAACACACAAGAGGTATGTATATACGCACGTATACTATACTGCAAATTTTAACCCGCAAAGATATATATCATCATGTAGCGCAAATCTTATTTAATGGCTTCAAATTTTAATGACAACTTCCAAAAGATATTCCCAATAAAATCTCGATCATCAATTTATCAAAAAAAAAATTCACAAATGCCAAAATCTATTTGTTAGCAGGCTTTTAAAAACAAAACAATAAACGAGATAACACAGAGGGTTTGGACCATTACCGATTTCTCCACTAGTAAAAATTAAGCTAGCATTTCTCACTTATGAAGAAATATCTTGAATTAAAACTTTCTTGGTTTTAACTTTTATTGGTGGGGATGACCCGTTCTACCACAAAGATGAGGTAATTATTTACAGATGAATAGTTAATGCTCTTCCGTGTAAACGGGAGCTTTACAAGTCGAACGGAACGGAAGGATTGGATAAGCTGAAGATCCATAATTAAAAAATTATATATCAGAACGAATGTTCTTGCACTATTAAAATCAGTATATATAACACTGGATTGGATAAACAATCAATCCTTTCTTTTCAACCACAAGAATCGGCTTCAAAGAAATGTACCTACAATTCATATAGTCCTAAGGGAGACTAGCCAAAGGTCTTATTGTTGCAACTTTGCTGTTGCTGGAAGACATATACTTCTCACGCGTGACTTTCAGAAGGGCTGTTGATGCAGCTTTGTGAAATCGCAAGATCATTTTCGCACACTGTCTGAACATTCAAAGAATTTATGTATCAGTAGATTGCAATAAGCAAAGAAAAGAGCCACAAATACCATGCAGGAATATGCCTGAGTTGGGATTCTTGATAACGTGCATGCACTTCCAGCAGTGGTGTCCAGGCTGGCGTCATTTGCATGGTACATCTCGCCACATAAATAGCTGATGCACTAAGCATAGATGGCTTGTAGTTCAACGCATCGTATTCAACCAAGCACAACTCGATGAGGTAAAAGGCCAAATGTTCAAACTAGCAGAAGATTTTCAGAAATTTAGAAAACGTGTTAGTTGCTTGATTGGGAAAATTTATAGCTCACATGAATAACATTCAGCACATATGCAGAAATATTAACTGGGATTCTATCCATTTTCAAATATGATTGACGATGAACTGATTACTAACTTGAGATAAGGGGATTTTGTTATTACTCATTCTAAAAAGTTTAACCCTACCCTTGTGTCTGCTTGAGCAGCCTTAAGAAGCCTTATCATGAAGACATAAGGAGTTGCTGCATTAAGGCGAAACTTCAATTTCCTTAGGATATCCTTCTCCTGAAAAAGATGATGTGCAAGACTGTCAAACACAATAACAAATCCAGTGTAATCCCACAAGTGAAGTGTCTGGGGAGGGGACAGTGTACGCAAACTTTACCTCTGCCTCTACCTCGACAAGACTGTCAAATGCCACTAAAAACCTATGCTGCTTGAACTCTTCAAAAATATCGACGGGTGCAGCAACACCCATGTTACAATAGACTAACATCCCCCCACCCCTCACCCCCCCGCAAAAATCACAAAAATGAGATTTTTAAAAAAGTAAATCCTGGTTCAAGAAAAAAGAAATTTTTTTCATAACTTATCTTTATTATCTTATGCCTTTGTAAACAAAACTTGGTTGAAATTAAAGAAGATGCATGCTCACCATTTCCAGCATTTGATCTCTAGTATATGACTCTCCAGATATGCTTAGTAAGTCCATGATCTGTAGCAATTAAAATTTTGAGGTGAAAGAGCAGTTACATATTTCAATCAGAAAGTAACCCTGTAAACAAGTTATTCATAGAAAACATTTGAGCCACATATTGATCGCAATCAACTCCTTGATATGCCTAAAGAGAAATCCTATAAAGAAGTAAATGCATATACATTTACCCTCGGATGCCAAAGGTCTTCATATTTTGATGCCAAAAACAGTGAAGTAAGCCCAACTAGCTGCAGATCATTCTTCTTGACAGCCACTAATGATAAGTAGTAGTCCAGGAGAGTAACCATGAGAAATAGAGCTTCTTGCATCAAATCAAATTTCAAATGAACCTAGACAAAGCATGTAAAACCCTGAAAGTGGGATCAAGGAAGTATGCACAAGCATAATGAAAATGTATATGTGAAGAATAACTGAGACTGACTTCAATAAGCCAGTTGATCAATATGCCACGCATCTGGGGTGTTATTTCCTTCTGAATGTCCATGTAGTCTTTGAGAGGCTGAGTCTGAGCCTGCAGTTAGAATAAGCTTAAGCAATTAGAGGTCAAAAGTACCAAAACATGTCTTTCTTTGGATGTATAGAGGAAAACTTGTGGTGTTAGTTCAAATGTGAAACATGAAAGTATATTATCAGCTCACCTCTATAACCCAATAATACTGATAGATGTCATCAACATATTCAGTAACTTCAAGATGATTGCAACTATCATAAATGCTTGACAAATTTTCCAGCTTTACACTTCCACAGTGCTCCTTCATAAGCTGTCCACTCGTATCAGCTGTCTAAAGCTCTACGGATAAAAAGAAAACAGAAGAAATGAATAATCTCAAAGAACATAGATTTTAAACCAACCTTCAACCTTGCCATCAGTAAACACGTAAAAGACTTCCTACGATCAGATTTTCTCCTGGAAATTGAACATTCAGGTGCATCTATGCTGACATTACTAGTAGAAGCAACTTCCTTTTGATGAGGCTGCTCGGCTGAAATATCTGATGTTGAAGAGGTACTAACATCCTCCAGCCTTTTATATGGAAGTGCAACTCGAGAGGTGCATTTGTGCACACCTGATATGGAGTTTGACTTTGAAAATGTTTGTGAATTGAGACTGCTGGCAGCAATTTTCACTACTTTCTGGAACATCCAAGAGAAAACAAAGAAATGAGATTATCCTACGGAAAACAGACATCAGCAATTGGACTTTGAGACTTGAGAGTAAAAAGCTCCAGCAGTTATTTTGAAATCATTGCCTCCACTTATTTTACTTTGAAATATAATGTGATATTACAAACTAAAAGAATTAGTACAGAATGGGAAAATAAGTTATTTATAACTTAGGATTATAAATAATGGATAAAATAAGGGAACCACTAAAGTCCAGACAATGTGATCTAATATGAAAAATTGCTTCGTTCCAACACGAGAAACTTGCAATTTGAGACCTAATATTTTCTTCCAGCACTACTAATGGTCTAATATAATGGACAAGGAAAATAGAATTCTTATCCATGACCTTTTTCTATAAGGTCATATACAACAAAATGAAAGGATTATTAATTTCTTAAGTAAATTTTGAAAGATTTAAATAGTAAAATTGCTAAAAGAAGATCAATGGAGTCAGTCTTTCTCAAGTTTGAGTTGAAAAAGTAGCTATTGAAATTCAAGAGAGATGGATAATTATTTTAGTTGGATTGCAAAATTTGGCATTCCAGTCACTATTCAACAATGATGAATACAATTCACTATTCATGGTACCATTTCCTGATAGAGATAGGAGAAGGAGAAGAGGGTGAAACATGACCAATGCACCAATTACCTTGACTGATTTTTTTTTTAACGCTCCAATTTCCGCCTTAGCATGATCCTTGGGAGCCCTGACGAGAGATACGCCACAAAGTAATTAAGAACATAGTGTTATTTATCTCAATTCAATTAGAAAATGTCAAGCTCATAGCTAGACCTATGATGACTTGAGACACCATGCCTTATTAACCTATACATCAAAGGGCTTTAATCAATAAAATTTACAATTTACAACATTTAACTAAGAGCTCAACCAGCGAAGTACTATAATCTTTAAGGAGCAAGAGAGAATTTTAAGCGCTAGTATGTTCATATAAAAAATGTTGCTGCGGAGATATTAACAAATAGAGCACAGTATTATAGACTTATATACACCAGAGTAAGAGCAAGCAGCTGGTTCTTTTGTATTTTCAATTTTAACTTAATTGCAATTGTATTGCTTGTATTTCCAGCTCAACAAGTTTAAGCTTTAGATTTAACGAGTAATCAACTTTTATCTATTGCTAAGGGATCCTGTAAAAGCAAATAGCTTCACTTCCAACCCATTGGACATTCATATACTAATGATGGTTAGATAGTATATGTGTTTATTCAAGAGTTTACATGCCTGGAATTGCTATTTTTATGTGTGTCTTGGTGGTATAGTTCATGACATCTATGCAGGATAGAATGTCAAATAAGTATACATTTATTAGCAATCCGAGGATTAAACTATTTAAAGACAATAATAGAAAACTTTTAAAGCAATTCATGTATGACAATATCCTCATTATTGATCACCACGTAACAATTTCGTTCTTTTTTTTTGGGTTAATCAGCGCATAAACTATCCTTGAATAATAATCCCCAAATAACTAGTATGTGAACCAAACACCTCCTCAGAGTTTAAGGCAAGAAAGTGTTTTTTTGGATGTGACAATATCACTAAAGAGCATAATTGCTAATCGAAAAAAGTATATAAAAGAGATTTAACTACAGTATGTGAGGAGCAAGTAGATCAGGGAGCTAACAAAATCCAAGTCAGATAATTTTAACAAGGAAATGCTGACTTGATACTCAAGAAATGAGAACTTTGAAGGAGGAAAAGCTTGAACTTGGTATATTTTATTTATTGATTCTCCTTCTAAATTGCAGTAATGTATTTCTTGGACTTCTATTTTTGCTACTGGCCGTCTCAAATCTTTCCTGGATAGATTTCTTTGTTGGTACTTGGTGAAGTTTAGAGACATGATGTCTCCCTTGTAGAGTATACTACTTATTGCTTCAGACCTTTTCAGCAAAGTACTTATTTTGTTCCCCTACCCCATCTTCTCTTCTTGAAGCACATATACCTCACATGGTACATGCTATAGACAGATTTACAGATCTTCGCCAGAAAAACAGCAAAGTGCAACTGCAGAAAAGCTTAGATCAACAATCTTAAGATGAGATAGGAGAGGATTATTTTTTCTGCTGAAAGTTGAGCATCCCTGTCATATGGATTTTGGTGCACGAACATCACATTCAAGTCCAAACTACTAATGGTTAGAAAAAATTAAGTTGTATAACAAGTTGATCAGTAAAAGAACTTACATTCTTGCCGAGGCATCACTAACTCGATTTCTCCTGATGTTATTGTGGTTGCTCATCTGTGGTAAAACATTCCCTGCAGCCTTAAGCTTTGCTGAAACTGAAAATAGATTAGTTGCATAGCATTCCTCAGTGAAGTTATGGTAGTTAATGTTACTGAAAATCACATACTCAAAGTAGAGCATCTAACCTGGAACACCATTTATTCCTTTGCCTTTCTCCAACTCTTTGGAATTTTCCTGAACAATTACAATTTTTTTACATTGAGAACATTTTTCTAATGCCATAAATTCCAGCCTAGCAGCACAAGACTAAAATTAAAACAAAAATATAAATATATAATGGCAACCTTCGCTTTTTTGTGTGTACCCGTGGTGTTCACTTGCTCTAGAACTGGTAAAGATCTCCTTCATGAAAATAACATAAATTTGTCAAGTAGAAGTCAAGTCATGAGCTTAGAAAACGTTAATGAAATATATAAGGGAGATGTTAAAAACCTTGATGGCGGTAGAGCATACCTTCCAGTTGTTCTCAATAAACCAAACAAAAAGGATTAAATTTTAATACAATTATACATAGTTAATATTACTTTCACCATAGAAGTCAGGGCACATATAACTATGCGGAAGATACCAAAATACCTGATTCCAAGGGTAACTGATTTACGGCCTTGGGCTTTGATCTTTGGCCCATCAAAGGGAGCTTTCATAGCTTTGAATGGTGCTACCCATACAGAAAGGAAACACATTATTTAGTAACTAACAATTCTTTTTCTTTATCCTATTAATGGAAAAATTCTTACCCTGTGTCAAGATTTGCTTGTCACCAGTAGCTCCACTCAGGTTTGACCTCAAGTTTCCCTATTATTTACCAGAAAAAAACTTTTCAGCACCTACTGTTATCTAAGAAAGATAAGATCCTAAGCAGAAAAAATTAACAGTTAAAAATGTCAATATATTATTCTTTCCAGTAGAAGTTGGTACATGACTGTCCATTTACAGATTGTACACTGCTGCACATGGATGTACATGGCTGTCCATTTACAGATTGTATATAGCTGTACAGATTG
>JAOTQJ010000099.1:23654497-23669777 GCA_025642045.1 Solanum sejunctum | reverse complement strand
GAAGGAAATATATGAAAGAGATACCTTTCTTTGAGCATAAAAGAAAATATTTTCAGAAATTCTCTTTTATTTTGTCAAAAAATACCTAAGCATCTTTTTAAAAGATCTATCATCACAACCATGGATACAAAGAAAAAGAGGATTCCCTGATTGGCACAAACATTGACAAGTTCAAACAGCCTTTTTACATTTAGTTCGACTTATTACTCTTTTACAGTGAAAGACTAAACCAGTTTACATTGAGAAGACATTTTTCTTATGTCAAACCTCGCAGCAATGACAGCAAATTGAGTCAAATTATAAATATGTAATAACAACCTTCTCTTTATTGTTTGTACCCTCGCTGTTCACCTGTTGTAGTATTGGTAAAGACCTCCTTCATGAAAATAACATAAATATGTCAAGTAATGAGCTAAGAAAACATTGATGAAAGATACATGGGGCACGTTAAACACCTTGATGGCGGTAGAGCATTCCTTCTAGTTGGCCTCAATAAATCAAACAAAAAGGGTTAAAATACCAAAATATTACTTTCATCATGGAAGTCAGAGCATATATAACTATATTTAAGATACCAAAATACCTAATTCCGATGGTAACTGATTTACGGCCTTGAATTTTGGTCTTAGGTCCATCGAAGGAGTCTTTTGTCTCTTTGAATGATGCTACCCATACACAAAAAGGCAACACATTATTTTGTGACTGACAATTCTTTTTCTTTATACTTATGGGACTATGTTCTCACCCTGTGTCAAGATTTCCTCATCACCAGTAGCTCCATTCAAGTTTGTCCTCACATTTCCCTAGTTTGTACAAAGAAACAACAATCTAGTCAGCACCTACTGCAATCTAAGAAAAATCAAAAGAACCTGAGCAGAAAAAAGCTAGTGATACTGGAATATCCAATTATCTTTGTAGAGTTCCTCACAAGCAGGTTAAAGAAAAAGATGGATGTGTGGTATTCACAAGCATAGCCAGGTTCAAACCGTCTTTTTACATCGACTTAGACTTTTCCTTTCTCTCTTTTTTTTTTTTGAAATGGTAAGCATTTACATCTACTTAAAGACTTTTGTGCTCTTCTCCAGTGAAAGACTACACCATTCTGCTTTTCTGCCCTTAATGGAAAATGTCTTAAAACAAAAATGCTTTAATTGTTTAAGATGCTGAGTGTCACCACTCACCAGGATCAGCTTATGTCTGCTACAATATCATAGTTACAAGTTCATACTGATACACAAAGTCACTAACTACACAGTTAATTTCAAGAGTAATCTTGAGAAATTTGGATTGGTGGGCCTAGAGCTAACCACTTGAGTAGGCCTCATACTCACAGAAATGAATGTGCATAAAGAGTTCCTATCACAAAAGCTTTGTTCATGTCTTACTAGCATAGCTATTATCAAAAGAAAAGAAAAGAGAAGGGGATTAGGAATGAGGATAGGGTTTGTGTTCAACATCAAAAGATTGGACTCCCCATGTCCCAAAGGACCAGACAACAGAATTTGTGTCCATATACAACAAAAACAACTAATATGCAGTTATGCACTTAACCCCCAAGCAACTTGGAGTTGGCTATATGAATATTAGTCTCTCTAATACTAAAAGTTCTCTAGATTTTCTAACTTATATAAATGTCTTAGCTAGATTAAAGGACTCCTAGAAGTCATTGGACCTAAATTATGTAAAAGGTTGTGGTATAATGGCCAATGAAGTGGATTGAGAACTTTAAGAAAAGGCTCTTAGGCAAATCTCAACCACAAACGCTAACTCATGAAGGAGGCTTGCCGAAGTTCATATAACGCGACCACCAGTCCACCCCCAACCAATGTGGGACTCTAAGATACTTCCTTCCATGTCATTTAAGCTTACACTATTAACTCTACTTGTCATGGTTAACACCTATGAACCGGCGCACTTAGAGGTCAGAATAGGACAAGACATTCTCTCATTTTATATTGTGTGCTACTTGCACTATTTGTCGAATGTGAGTATTTTAAATCATGTATGGTTACATACCCATCTTAGCATCTGTATCTCTAGAACACTCAAATTGTGAATGCTTTAGAGCCTAGTATTCGCTCTTGTGCTACATTGTTGGTTTTTCAACTGTTTGGCCTGGTAACACTCAGGGGTTGGCCTGGTGGTAATAGACTTGAGCCTTGGGGTTTGCTCCCTTTCAAGGTCTCAAGATCGAAACCCACTGGGTGCAAACAATTTCTGAGGGCCATCGGACTGGGTAAAACCTGAATTAACCGTGGTGCACTTGCGGGAATCTCCTTGCCGAGGGCCTGTGCACCCTCAGGATTAGTTGGGGCTCTGAGAGACTCGGACACCCAGTGCAAATCAAAAAAAAAAAACGTTTAGCCACCCTATTTTGATTATATGCATAACATCTTTATCCATCATATGTTTCACTTGAACCACCAACTTTAGATTTATAAATTATTTATATGTGTGCAACAACTCATCTACTATCACCTCAATTTAATCTTTCTTATGCTAGCTAATGGCAATGCATATATTTAATCCTACTGTTACTAGATCTAAAATCCTTCCTTCATTGAGTGTTTCTCCTAGCTCAAACTTTTGGTTTACATCTTCACTACTTTCGTCAATTAACACAACATCATTTGTAAATAACATACACCATAGAATCTTATCCTGTATAAAGTAAATAAGCTCGTCAATATCTAGGATAAATGCAAAGTGGCTCAATGTCGATCCCAAATTAAAAGCCGCATTGTGGAGCACTCTTTTTTATCTCCTATTATTGTTCAAACAACATTACAAATATAGATCAAACATTCTGTCATAAACTACTTCCCTACATGAGCAAATGTTTAAAACTTGATGATGAGAAGAAGACATCAAATGGCTAAACAAGAAATGAAAAGTTCATATAGAATACTATTAAAGTAAGTAGTTTAGCATACCATGATAAATTTTCTTGATGAATTGTTTGCTATTCTTGACCATTTTGAGTCCCTAAAAAGCAAGTGAACAAAATAAGCACACATTACACAATTGTGTTGATATAATGTAAACATCTAGGGACATAGAAGATCTAAAAGATAGTCATCATGAATCACAAACAAAAAAGAAAGTAAAGAATCAGAATATCAGTAGATGGAATCAGATCATGCCAAACTAAGCTCAACCAAGTGGAAGCGGTTAGAGATTATAAACCACAGAAAGGTCAAATAGAAATATTTGCGAAATTAAATTCATAAGAATCATTCACAGATTTCCGTTCACTGAAAAGCATATAAATTCATAAGAATTTTAATTTGTCCTATTACAACTTTCCCATAAGAGAATCACTAAAAACTAGAACACAAAACACTAGAAAACCTCTATCAGGTGAGACTTGACAGGATGATAATTAATCACTTACACCAGTTTGGAACTATTATATGATTTGGTTCTCAAAGAGTTGCCCCTGCTATTGCTGATATCAGTCAATACTTTTCTTTTGACAAATATCTTAACTGCAAACACAATGAGTACATACTGAGAATGGTTCTGAAAGCAGGAAAATTAGTAACTTTACCAAACAATTCCACTAAACTTACCAGAGGTACTGCATTTTTCTTTTATCTTCTCTATGTTCTTGATATCACTCTGTTGAAGAAATGAAGACGGATGGACCAAAAGAAAATAAGAGATCAAGATTTTGAGGTATGATGAATTGATCTACTTTACCATTGCATGAAATCTGTCAACTAGTTTAGGCATAACACTCAGAGGATAAGATATAACTAATGACTTATGCACTGTCAAACAACATCAACAACAACATACCCAGTGGAATCCCACAAGTGGGGTCTGAGAGGGTAGAATGTACACAGACCTTACCACTACCTCATAGACTTATGCACTGTCAGATGCATCAAAATACAAAGCACAGAGAGGTGAACTCCTACGCATAATTAGAGAATTTTAAAGCGGAACACTTACTATTAACTATAAAACCTTGCGTCAAACTAATACTTTGCAATACTATCGAAGGAGAAAGAGAGAAAAAGTGCACAAGTGTTGAGGCTTTACGCTCAAGCCTCAAACCATGGATAAAGTGAAAATGGCACAAATGGAAATAGAAGATATACATCTAATTCAACTATTCAAGAATGACAACTATAAACCAAAAAGAAAACTATCTGAAGAAAAGGAATTTGAAAAATCATAATAAGGAGAAATTTATATGTTCAGTACCGCAAATTTCAAGTTAAGGCACATGGTGATAAGACACACATTTTAGTGTCTCAGTGACAGAACTGAAGCACTGCGCCACTGCCTAAGCGAGGCAAACACTCAACTTGTTTTTTTATCTAGCTTCAGGACTTAAAAGTGACTAGTGAGCCTCGACAAGATAGGCATCTAGACAATAGGTGTATTTTGTGAAGACTGCAATCAATCACCATATGTCATCACAGTACCTTTTTTGAATCAATTGTGACCACAGTCACCCTTTACCAACGTCACCAAGGTTGTTATTTAACAAAGATCACTAAGTTATTTGGTTTTTTCATAACAAAATCATAACATTTTAAACAAAATGTGTGGTTTTTGGATGTGCTTATTTGGATGGTTGTGAAAATTGTAAACTACCAGATAAAATACATGTGAATTACTAAAAAGATATATAACCCCTCTATCTAGATATGCAACTTATTAACCAAAAAAATAAAAAAATAAATGAAATAGGACCAACCTTCAAGCTCTTCCGATTGGTCTGCATGTCACTCGTGTTAAGCACGCCAGACTTTCCCCTAAGAACAAGAGATGGCCACATGTGCCTAAAAACAAAAAAATAAAGTCTAATTATTTTCGTTGGTTTCAAATACTAATTGTAAATGTGAGCATAAAACCTGAAAACCTGGTGTTCATTTTTTAAAACTTCAGTCTTCAGCTTTAAGATTTTGTATTCAACTGAAATACTTTTTAGTGATTTCAATGGAGGAAACAGATTCTCAAATAAAAAAATACTCGTGTTAAGCTCTTGATGCTTCTTTTCATAGCCCGCTCAGAACCATACATTTACACAGTATCAAAAATTTTGGATCCTATCTGCTCAGACCATTCAGCCAATTTAAGAAAAGTCCCACACTTTAGTTTATGTTAGATAAATAGCGTGAAACCACTGTTCAATGAGTTTAGACTCCATATATATAGTTTTCATTCCACGTAAGTTCAAAAACTTCCAAATGTGATGCAATTTTTTAATTCCAAAAATAGACTCCCTTTTCTTAAAGCAGAGACCCAACATATTAGGTCCATAGCAACGAACCGAACAGAACAAACTATGGTTGATATGAAATCTGAGAACCGAATGGTAATATCTTTAAATACAAGAGCAGTGTATTGAATACAAGATTGAAGGCTTACTTGCACCGACTGCTGAGAGAATGGCGGCTTTGGATATTTATCTTATCTGTGTCTTCGTAAATCTTAAGTTCTCTAACACCACCTGTAGATGAAGCAGCTTCAAATAACCCCCTTTTTTAGAGGGGAAAAAAGCAAAACTATAAATGAACGAAAACGAGATAAGAGTTGAGGAAATTGAAAGAAGCACCGTTTTGGATGGATTTATGGTTCTGAGAGTTCAATTTACCCTAAACACATCAAATTACATAAATATCAGTAGTAACAAAACCGAAAATCTAACACATGACAGAAATTAGTAAAATATACCATGAAAGCCACTGTTGAAAGAATGCCCTCCTTGTTTGAAGTTGTATGAGTTCCGGTGAACTGTGACGCAGATCTGAGAAATTCAGTTGAACAAGTGCTTTATGCTTTCACGAATGGAGATGGAGAGCGGGTTTCCCACGGTTTTGAATTGCTCATTTCTCCTTTGTTTGAAAATGAGATATTCGATTTGAAATCAAAGTTTAACCTTTTTTTTACATAGAGTATATTAATTTTTTAACTTGTATCGTCTTATAAAATGCATTAGGATTAAATAAAAAATTTGAATTTGAATTTGAATTGCATTTGAAAGATAAAATATTTCAATTGGAATTAATTTTTTTTCAAGAAAGAGGAAAAAAAAAAAGATGAAGAAAAATAAGAAAAAAAATTCAAAGAGAAATATGAGTCTCATTTTCAATTACATTTTACGTAGAAATTTAATTCATTATGATACAAAATACATCATATATATTTGTGTGATTATAAATTATAAATTATTTTATCAGATTTGAAATTGATATTTTAATATTTGATTATTACTTGATATATAAATATGTTATTTTGATGATTTAGTGAGGAAAAAAGAAAAAGTGCCATAGTAATACATTATAGACTAGACTGAAAAATGTAAAGTTAGGAGGATGATAAAATATGATCAAATACTATACATGTATGGATTATCACAAAAATAATTACGCACTCAAACTGTAGAACTATTTATTTGTTATTAGTTTTCCTGTAAAAACAATGCAATTTAAAAAATATTTTTCAAATATTCTTTCATTTTAAAGTATGTTGAAATTTTTAGTAGGATCATTACTTTTAGCACTACGTTGAAATTTAATGGATTTAAAATTCAATTAATTAGCACAAATATTAATTCAGCACACTCCACATATGTTATTTGTACCAGGAGAAGTTAAAGTTGTTAGAATAACATTTGGTGTGTTTGAAGATCATGTGGTCATTACAATTCAGCTTTGTCGATGGTTTAATAATGACAATTGTACGTGCATGCCAGTTTGATTAGCTCGCCGTGTATTTGCTTCTCTCAATCAGCCGTAATAAATTCTTGAGCCGCCTCCTCCTTCAACTTAATGGAAAGCTGATTGGAATAGCTTTTTCGTCCCTGCTGCTAGATTCAAATATGCCTTCCATATGAGCTCTATTATGACTTTCTTGCTCTTCATCTTCAACGCAGGTGGCTGCTTATTCTTAGTGCATCAAACAAATGATTTTCTTGGTGGCTCCAGCTATATTTGCTTCTCTCATAACAACAATCACGCTTTGAAATAGCATCCGAGGGTTGATGTGAACCAAGAAGCTTTGCATACAGTACTCTAGCAACTCATTTTACTTTTGTTACTTATATTTTTTGGATGACCAACCAGAGGAGACGAATAATAGAATATGGAAGTTAGCTTGAGACTCGTGCATTGTTGGTCCAAGTGTCGGGAAATAACATTGGCTCCTCCATTTTTTGCTGCTACTGTTGCTCATCCCATGTACAAGTCTTTGATTTGTCCAAGAAAGCCAAATCAAGTCAACAATTACTTTGCATTTAGAGTAATCATTTCCTCGCATAATTTGTACATGAATTTGTTCTTGAAAACTGGAAACAGATCAAAACACCAAACGATGACATTACACAACACGGTAGAAACTGGGGCAAACCATCAGCACTTCTGGCTCCAGTCATTCATTTTACCAATTTGAACAATATTATTTTCAATCAAGTACTCCACAAATTCATCTATAAGATATGGCCAAGCTCCTTCAGCATCATAATTTGACAATGCAGGGTCCACATTCTGCATTGATAATCACAAATGTCAACTTAGGTAATATATACTGACGTAAAACTTAACTATGAAGACAGCGGCAAGAGATGGAAGGTGGAAATGGATGTATGGTGGGTGAGTTCAAAAGCAAATACTCCAAGAGTAGATGAGGAGTAACTTACCCTTGCAAATTCCAGGAGTTGAGACCAAGTATCCCGTGAAATAGCCTTGTTATGCCTTGCCTGAATTATGTGGGGAAGAACAAAGTAGGGAGTAGAGGTGAGTTATAGCATACTATTTAAGCAATCACTTCTAAGAACAGATTAGATCGAATTTGTGGTAATAAAGACCAAAGGTAGATACAGAAGCAGAAACAAATGGAAAGAGAAATCATTTGGAGACGTGCAAGTCAGCATAATCCAGTTAACAAAAAAATTCAGCACTTCCTATCCTTTCAACTACCTGCAGAAACTGACACCAATGCTCAACCAACGGCCACTCCTTTTCAGCAAACAGCAATTGCCACATCCCAATAGCCGTGTCCAAGGCCAAAGATTTCTGACCCTGAATTTAAGAAGGCCAAGTTCTTATCTAAAAAATGACACTCTACTCCTACTCCCTTTCAATAACAAAGTAGAATTACAAAAGTAAACTGGAGAAACTTAAGAAATTCTCCTCCCAAAACACTACAATTTAATAATTTAGACATCAGGCAAAATACTGAGAATTTCCTGGTTGAAGAAAGCAGTACGTAGAACTATTACAAAACGGCGAAGAGCAAAAAACAAAAACAGCTGCTGCAAATTGGATTTGAGATTTTCCATTTTGCAGTTTTGATCATCTCACCTATCTGTTACAGAGTTGTTTTAACTTTATACAGTTTCTTTCTTTACCCAAAGGACTGCAAACATGAGCATTTTTTTGTAAACATCTCTAATTGACCAATATTTACTTTCCATTAGAGAAAAATTCATACAGGCTGCACTATTTCTCATTTACACACTAACCCTGCAATTCTCATATACCTCAATGCATATCACATCACCTGGAAATGAAATATGTTAAAATTAGAATAAACATCTTCACAATGCAAAATCGGAATGGTGTTAAAATGACCATAGTTATGGGGCACATTTGCTAATCTTAGATACCTATGCAGCTTCTCCATCCAAAAACATTGGAGAAAACATTCAATCTAGGGCTCCAATTATTAACTTCAGATGACATAAAAAAGACAATTATTGCACCCGAGGGAGTGGCCTAAGTGGTTGGAAGCCATGAGGTCTCAGGTTCAAATCCCAACAGAGGAAAAAAAAACACTAGATGATTCTTCTCATCTATCCTAACCTTGGTGGACAGAGTTACTTGGTGCTTGTTGTTGGTGGGAGGTGCCAAGTATCTCGTGAAATTAGTCAAGGTGCACAAAAGCTGGCCCGGACACCATGGTCATTAAAAAACAACTATCAATATCCGTCTTCTGAATTCTGCTAATTATTTAGAGCTATTCATCCAAGAGCTCAAGGAAATGTTAGTTGAGTAAGCAACCTTTATAGTTTTTCTTGGTTTACTAGCAAGACATAAACTTTAAGCCTTTAACATCGACCAAAAGTCATTTTTGTCCCTTGCTTTGTCTTGGGCTAGCATGCATTGAAATTCCATGCACTGATCACATTTAAAACTCGAGGCAGTTTTCAAAGAAGCAGATCTCATATTGGGTCTTCTCTCACCAAAAAAGGGAATAAGAAAATAGGCAATTGCTAAAACCATGTGTGGTTAATGACAATTTTCCTTTAGAATTCAGAACTATTGGAAAATTGTGACAGTCCCAGAAAAGGTGGTTTTGTTAGTTCAACATTCTCACCCGCATCAAGAGTTAAAAGCAATCACACCTAAAGATGCTTGGTACAGATTAAGACGCCAAGAAGCTTTTGATATACCGCTATTCTTTTATTAGACTAAGTAGTATTCAGGCTTAAATATCTCCAGTATTGTGGTGCAAAATCAAGAAATTAGACTGGATCTTGGTTTTAACTGAAAACAGAACAGATAAAAGAAACGGAAATACTTCAAAATGGTCACTGAACAAGTGACTTGTTGCTGTTTCATCGACACCATTATCAATATTACAGGTATTTGAATTAGTAACAAGCAAAAACTCAAATGGCCATTGAATTAGCAAGGGCAAAAGGTGAGGGATCAGTAAGACAAACCTTCTCCTTTGCCCAGCCAAAAGCAAAATTGTAAATCTCTCGGAACTTATCTGAACAATGTAAGATAAAAAAGTAAAAGTCAGTAACCTTTCATCTGATTAAACAAAATAAATCAAATGTTCAAAGAGCTTGCATCTAGATTTAGAGTTGATATAAAACTATCAAAACAAGGCAAAAACTACTTTGACAACATAAAGAAAGTTCCATGTCATCACATACGTTCATCTCTCATCTCAGAACGCATTAATGGCAATTTTTCTCTGAGCTTTTCCAATGAATCTATTCTGCCATTCAGGAGACAGCTTCATTAGATCAAACATCTACCATTTGTACTTGACAACATAAAAGAAATAATAAAACATTAGTCAACAGGTCTTAACCTAGGCTTACCCAAGAGATTGTAATCCACCAATGAACTCCTGCTTGGAGAATTCACACATGGTTGCAGCTTTCATGTGCCATGAAAGAACCAACTGTAATTGAATTCAACCTTTTATGTCAATCAAATATCAGGTAACTCCTAAAGGTTTTTTTCCCTTTTCCCTTTAATCTTTCTCTGCTTTTATTACTTGTCTGGAGAACAGGCAGAAAAATTATTCTAGGATGATTCTTGCAATTATTATTGTTGTTGTCGTCGTCATTATTATTTTCAGTCTTTTAAGATGCTTGCATAAATTATAACAAAACAGAAATATAAAGCATGCTTATTAAGTGAAAATGACCGTCAAAAATTAATTTAGTTTTGTACTAGTGGTGTCCAGGACAGCTTGCACTCACCTCGGCTAATTTCATGGGATACATGAAAAGAAATCACCTAATAATTTTCTCTCTGAGATTTGAATCCTAAGACTTCGTGTTTCTCAACCCACTACATTGACCGCTAAGCCATACCCTTGGGGGCGACCACCATATTATTCCAAAATAATAATAATAATAATAATAATAATAATAATAATGGGTTGCTTGGCTTCAATTTAATAGTGGTGAATTTCTTTTGGTTCTGAATTCATCCGAAAACAGGAACAAGTATCGGGTTTGATTAAGCCAAGGTTAATTGCATCAGCACAAAATTTAGAAGTCATATGGCCCACTCTAAGCTAGCATTTGGCATAGATTTTGAAAATCTCTTTCCAAATATTTGTTAGACCATGAAATTTGATTTGATTGTCAAATATATATTTCAAGCAAACTACATATCCAAACACAACTTCAAAAACTAAAATTTTAAAGTTTCAACTTCAAATTTAGGGTCAAATGTGAGCTAAAAGGTATAAAAAATAGTAGTTTCTTTGATGCAATTATTTCTTCACACAAATTCTATTGATTAACATTTCTTGGAGCCAAATCCTCCCTCCAAATTGAATCCTTAAAGATGAATAGAGAGACAGAAATAGAAAAGGTAGAGAAGAGGGTAAAGTTAATAGTGCATACCATAACTATATCCTGAGGATCAACCTGACAATAAATCAAAAGAGTTAAAATTTACTCAAACATAATAAAAAATAAACTTAACAGAAAATAGGCAGAAGAAGCTAAAAGCGCAATATACCTACACATCATTATGTTAATACAACTTGAAATTTAGATCAAGTTTGAAAAGAAACTATACAACCAGCTAAAACCACAAACACATTAACAAAAATTGTCTGACAACAATAACAATATAATAAGAGGCCTTCTTATTTTAATTTAAAGACGATGCAAAGCAACCTCATCTTGCTTCCTTCCGGCGAAGCTTCTAGCTCTAAATAATAGTAATTAAAGTATGGCAGGAATATTGTCGACCATTACGAGCGATCGTGAAGCCAAGCTCAAATGATATCTAATGGGATGGGCATGCTCCCCACTGCTCTATGATTTATTACAGTTGTACTCTGTTTCGTACCTAGGCTTCGGCCCTCGACTCATTAGATTAACTAACTAGACTAACCCACCTGAATGTCATTGCAGAGGATGCTAATGCCGTCAGCCAAAATCATGTCAGCATATGGGTCTGCAAAAGAAAAGTATATCCATCAAAAAAATGATGATTGTTAAGAAAACGCAAGGTGAAACACAAACCAGATATACCAGGATAGTCATAAAATATGCATACAACAACAATAACAACATACCCAGTGGAGTCCCACAATTGGGTCTGGAGAGGATAGAATGTACGTAGACCTTACCACTACCTCATATAAGTAGAGAGGAGGTTTCCTGGGAACCCTCGTCTCAAAAATCCATTAGCAGCAGTCATAAAATATGCATGTGTATGCAAATAGTTTACTTTAAATTTCCAGCAACACTCTAAGCTGTGTCTGTTCACAACCATACAACTTCATGTAACAGCACAGTCTCCATTTTCCAAATTTGTTTTTAAGATTGTTTACTGAAGGACAGAATCTACGTACTTGTGATGCTCATAGGGCTAAAAATGCTCTCTTAATTTTACACTACAAAATTTACATAAGAGGCAACAGATTTCCAACAAAAAGAGCACCAATCCCTCTCTGCTGCTCAACTTTCCACTAACCCAACCCTCTGCTTCTTCTGGTGCAATCCGTTCTCTTTTAAAAAAAAAAAAAAAACAGGTAAAACAGTTGAATTAATCAAAAGGCCAAAAGTGGTCGCATACAATAAGTATACCAAAAAGTAAAGAACCCACAAAATGATATGGTTCTCTGGAAACACACCTTTCTCCGTACATCCTGGTACCATATGAGTGCATTAAAAATAATGAGATCCGAGGCTGCTACTCCACTGCCCAAATCTCATTTCTCTCTAGATGATCCACATCAACTGCAAACCCTTCACTTATTCCTGACACCAGCATCAACTCTTTGTTCCCTTCTTCAGCCCCAAGCACCCCCCAAAAACCAACATCTGCTTCCTCTTTCTCCTTCCATTGCAAGCACATTCTCACAGCTTCTTCAATATCCCCCCTTCCCCAATTGTTTCCAACAAGGAACACCTGTCCACCTTTACTGATGTCATCCTCTTCCTTTTTCGCCTTCTCATGTGACCACAAAGAACTTATTGTGGTCCTCCCATTGGCAACCACAAAAGGAAACTTATGTGATACCCAGATCCAAGTACTTTAGAAGAATGGTGGGCTTCAAACAATGGATTGTTAAGAGATCCAAACAAACGCAGTTAATTCATTGAGTTTCAACTTTGAGGAGTTGGATTACTATCAGCATTGTTGTATATTGGATGTTGATATTACTTTCTAAGAAGGAATCACGGTGTTAGTTATCCTAATTGCAATATAGTTGGAAAATGTAGATGAATGATAGTTTCCATATTCAAACATAAATTGAAGTGCAACACTTACAACTATTTCTGACAGTCATGAGTTGAGCTCTATTTTTTATTTTTTTTATTTGCACCGGGTGTCCGAGTCTCTTAGAGCCCCGAATAATCCGGGGGTGCACAAGCCCTCAGCAAGGAGTTTCCCACAAGTGCACCACGGTAAATTCAAGTTTTACCCTGCCCGATGACCCTCAGAAATTGTTTGCACACGGTGGGTTTCAAACTTGAGACCTTGAAAGAGGAGGAAACCCAAAGGCTCAAGTCTATTATTAGGGTTCAAGTTTAAAAAGTGACAGGTTGAATATGGGCTGCGTCATGGATTGAGTTTGGGCTAGTTTTTGCCATAGGTAAAATGAGTTGTACTCAAATACAACCCATTTGTAACATAGCACATGTCCAACCCAACAAAACTCGAGTTGGGCATGAGTTCTGGGATGAATTAGACATCCCTAGAGACTAGCAAGCATAGTCAATATTAAATGTCACTTTGTGCTACTTTGTCTGGCTTCTAAAGCAGATGCAGAACCCTTATATCAAGATAATAATAAAACATCCGAGGACATCTCTCCGTAGAATATTCTTTTTGTTGAGTTAGCTAAACAGGATCACTATTCAGTATTTTGAAGAACTCACACTTTTTCCTTTACTTAATATTTTGTAACTCATTCTTACTTCTAATATTATTAACAGGACTTCCAGTATTTTCACTCATTGACATGACCAAGTACGCAGGCAAAAACTAATATTGTATGAAAGACCAAAGTTAAATCAGAATAGCTCAAATCTTTTGGTTCTTGATATAGCATATCACGACTACATAATATTAATTAAAAGAGCAAACAATAAATTGAAAAACCAAAAAAGTGGTATCTGGTTAAGAAATAGGTATGATGCTAAGCTTGCCTTTGTATCTATTGTAAAGCTCCTCTAACCGCCTTGTATCAGCAAATGACTTGACTTGTGACTGGCTGTAAAATACATCAAATGCTCCTTCAAGATTCCAATCACTGACCTTCAAAGCCTGAAGAGCAACTTTTTCACTGTGTACAAATAAGGTAATAGAGAGTTATCACCCCGTACTACACAAACATCGCAACCCCACAAAACTTTGGAAAACAAAAACTTTAAACTGCTCAATCATAAATGACTGTGATGTTTCCCATGGAATCCAGTGATGAGCAAGGATATATGGCAAATAAACACTTCCAGAATTTAGATATTTAGAGTTGAACAGTTTGGAAAGTGACACTCCTACACAAATCAAACTCTTAAACTTTGAAAGTAATTAAAAACTATATATGGTTTTCAACACGACCTATAAAGTTCTAGCATGGCGTTGCACAGATTTATTAATGAAACGGCTGTTTTATTGCCAACCCATCTCTTTCTTTCAATCGGATGCCATGTGTGAAGCATCTATCTATCTCAGGACCTCACCTTTGTGAACTTGCAGGGACGCTTGCCTAGTTCACCAATACTAGGCTATGAGAGGCTCAACAAGAACCAAGTTGAAGGATGAAATTCATAACTTGTAAAATCCAGGGCGAAAAAGAATAACATCAAGGAAATTTATTTTGTCTTATACTGACCAGTAAAATCATGCTAAAACCATTCTTGGCATTCAAAAATTTATATCTAGTATTTACAAAAAACACAAGGGGGTCGTTTGGAGTGATGGATAGGGGGAGTTAATCTTGGATGACTTTTGAGTACCCTTTAATCCCTTGTTTGGTTATAAAGTATAGGGATAAATTATCCCAGGATAAATAATTAGTACGAGGATGTTATCCCTACCTTTGAGTGAAATAGTAATACTGGGATAACTTATCATGAGATAAAATAGGTAAAATGACAAAAATAACTCTTGAAACCCCTTTTTATACATCGCTTTTCCCATCCATGTATGTTCACATCATTTTTAATACCATGACGAGTAACATTCACAACCTTCACTAATCCTTATCTTTATGATGATTCTTCATATTTTTTGTTAAAGAATTACACTACATAAGTATAGTTTTTATTTATGATTTATAAATTGAATTTATTCCACTAATTCTTATGTTAATTTATATTTAGATTTCTCTAATGTTTAATTACAAATTTTTAATCAATATTCTCTTAGTCACTTGAAATTTTTATATATCAATTAAAAATCATCATCATCATCAACATACTCCAGTACCTCGAAAGGCTCCCGCTCATTGCGGGGTGAGGGGGGAGTCAAATGTACGCAGCCCAACCCCTATGTTTAAAAACATAAAGCGGCTGTTTCCAGATGACCCATGAGGAGCGTCGAAAGTT
>JAOTQJ010000099.1:23639143-23654397 GCA_025642045.1 Solanum sejunctum | reverse complement strand
AAACAAATTCTAAATAAAATTAAGAAAAAAATTCTCAATTTTTTGGATTTTTTTCTTAATTTTATTAAGAATTTGTTTCTAAATAAATTTTAAATTTTGTGAATTTTTTTCTTATTTAGAATTTATTTCTAAATAAAAAATTTTTAAAAAAATCTTAATTTTGTGAATTTTTTTCTTAATTTTATTTAGAATTTTTTTCTAAATAAATTCTTAATTTTTGAATTTTTTTCTTATTTAGAATTTATTTCTAAATAAATTTTAAATAAAATTTAAAAAAAAAACTTAATTTTATGATTCTTTTTCTTAATTTTATTTAAAATTTATTTTTTTAATAATGTGGTCGAATTAAAATATATTATATGTAAAAGATGATTTTATAAAATCATCATTTAAAAATAATGGCATGAATGAGTCTTTCTTTAATAATAATAATATATTTAAATTAAATTTTTAACGAATAACAATAATAAACTTTTTATTAAAATTTAATAACACATTTAAGTCTTTTTTCATTAAAGAAAAATCACATAACAAGGCAAATATATATTATATACATACATATATAGAAGAGTGAGTTATTTCACCAATAATTGTAAATGTCAACATTGTGCTTAATATTAAAAAATTTAAACAACTAAGGGTATTTATGTCATTAACTTACTCGCCCTATCTTCAGATTTATACACGTGAATTGACACTCACAACATCATTATACACATGCCTGTAAACTCTATCTTCATCTTGTTCTACGTTGTTGTCTGGCCACTATGCGTGGCATCCATACTTTAGTTCCACCATGTTGATCAAGAGAAAGGATAGTGAGATTTTTCGTATAACTTTTCATTCTCAAGCTTCTCCAGCTACAGAGAACCTTGACTTTTCCACATGGGTTTTTGAAAATCTGTACGAAATCCTCATCATGTTGCTCTTAATCTCCATTATTGCTATATTCTTCTACCTTCGTAGTATTGCTGGTGACACCACTACTCTCCTTTGCTTACAGTCAAGTCAAACTCTATCCATCAGACCTGAATCTTCAATAATTATCTGGAATAACATACCCGCTATCCTAAATAAGTTTACTCCTTGTGCAAATTTTCTATCCTGTTCTGATTTGTTAGATTTTCATTTTTCCCTCTATTCTCATTTGGTGTGTAATTCTTTTTTTGCCAATTGTTATATTTTTTTTTTGATCCATATATGTATATTTGTTCTTGATCTCCTTTTGAATTTGAGAAGAATTGAAATTAGAGCTAAATGGCAGTTATTCGAACTCAAATGTTTGGATGATTAATTGATTGTGAGTTTTTGTTCTATTTTTGTTTATTTGATCATTCCACTGTTTACATGAGATACCCGTAAATTGCATGATCATATTATGAGTAAAATTTCTGTGAATGGATGAACTCATGATAAAGTTTAAGTACTAAGTCCATTTTCTTATCAGGGGGACGTATACACGTTGGCAACCTTTTCGTCGGCGATAACAATGTCATCACCCACAATGGCTTTTTGAAGTTGGGGTAATACAAGAGGAAGAAGGGGAACTAGCAGGAGGAGTTAGTATGATAACGGTGACCCTTAATGCGACCAAGGCAGCTTTACAATTGGTGTGAAAATGGAGGGAATTCTATTAGGTTAAGCCGAGCTTACTGTGTAAGAAGGGTGTACAATTGAATGTGGATTACGGATACAAGACACACAGCACAGCAGGAACTGTTTTTTATTTTCCCAGTGGATTGAGAGAAGTGGCTTTTACATATGCGGGTCATAATGTTGTGTTAAAGATTTAAGCTACAATTCCTGCGATAAACCTTCCAAAGTACCTATGTGGAGGGAAGTTATTGTTGCTTACATAGTTATGGCTCTCTGTTACTTCTCTGTTGATGCTTTTGTTGGATACTGGATGTTTGGAAATGCAGTGGAGGACAACATTGTCATCTTTTTGAATAAACTTACATGGCTCATTGTTATAGCTAACATGTTTGTCGTTGTCCATGCTATTGAAGGCTATCAGGTACCATGTTCTGATTGAAATTGCAAAATTTCAATTACATTTGATTAGCCTAATAAGGCATTAATCATTTTTTATCTTATTATGTTGCAGATCTATGCAATGTTATCTTTATCTCTGTAGTAGAAGCTTATTTGTATATTAGGACTAAATATGTGTTTAGAAGGTGTTGTGTTTTGTGATAGACAAGGATTGAAAATTACAGATTGACACCTTCTTTTGCACATATAAAAGTTAAGCCCTGTTAAAATTTGATTACTCTCTTGATATGAGAGGGTTACTCTTGCGGCTAGAGCCATCTATTTCTAACCCAGAGGTTGGGAGTTCAGCATACCTAGGGAGAGAGGAAGAATTACTGGTTGCTACAATCAGTAGCTAATAAGTTGGAACTAGTTGATACCATGCTTTCAGTAGTCTGATTTTACCTGCAATTATTTCTTTTCCATGTTGTGTTCATCATTCTAACTTTATTTTGTACATTATATCAGGTTAATAGAGGAAGTTGGGTTGAAAGCAAAGGAACATTTCCTGGTGTTAATACCCGTGTTATATGCATGCTTAAAAGATGTGAATTCTATGATGGCAAAACTGTTAGGAAATACTATGCGATAGCATAAGCGTGATAAGGATTGGGATTGATATTGAAAAGTATAAATAAATTGCGCGATTAATAAATGAAAGCACAGATTTAATATGGTTCACTCAAAATGGGCTATATCCACAAATGACGAGCAAAATATCATTTTAATGGAGAAGTGTAACAAAATTTTACTGGTAATTTTTGTGTATCACTCAGTGATGTAAAAAGGAGTATTATAACATTTATAAAATATATAATGTGTATCTCATAGAATTTTTAGGCTTTTTTTTTTAATTCTGAATGATAAATGAAGGAGTTGAAGAGTTCTTTTTATAAGTAAAATTTTGTCTACAATTGTTGAAGATATTTTGACAAGTTGGTGGCTAATTTGTTGAGAATGACTTATCAAAATTTTACAAGTTAGGCAGTTAACTTTGTGAAACTTGGCAGTTAATTTGATAATTGTTTATGGGTTGTTAAGTTTGATGAATTTTGATTTGTTAATAAATATAGGTTAATCAGATCTTGGGCGAGATTTTAACAATTTTTATTTGGGATCAAGTTTTATAAAAATGTTCATTGTCGTATAAAGCTTTGAAGAGTTATTAGATGCTCAGAACATCAATTAAATTTAAGCAATGTTTAAATTTAGCAATAGACAATGGCTTGGTTAACATATTTGTTGGATTTTTAAATGTGTAAACTTTCTTGACAGTTATCTTTTCAACAATAATAGTATTTCTAATATAATGGTATTTAATATTAATATAATGGTATTTAATATTGATGTGCTTTGTCTTGGAGTGGTAGGTATTATTTTTGGTAAAATGAATAACACATTGACTATTTGAAAATCAACAATTGATCCTGCGTAACATCAAGCTCAATAACAAGATCACGTAATTAAGTAGTCTTTTTTACACCTTCTGTAGCTGTAATGTACTCTGCCGCTGTAAAAGACAAAGTTGCAATAGATTGCAGTGATGATTTTTAACTAATAGCACTGGAACATAGGTTGAAGATGTAGTCAGAAAGAGATCTTCGTTTATCGAGATCACCACCATAATCAGAATCAATGAATTCAACAATGTCATGTGATGTTGCCTTGCTTCTATCGAATATCAAGCCAAGATCAGAAGAACTTTTTAAATACCGAAAGATTCATTTAACAACATCCCAATGAACCTTTTCAGGATTGTGCATATAGCGACTCACCATACTAATCGCATATACAAGATCAAGTATGGTGCAAATTATTGCATACATAAGACTGCCAACAGCACTAGAATAAGGAACGTTTGACATATGTTCTTTCTCTTCCTCCGTCTTTGGACAGTGATCAGATGATAACTTGAAATGAGCGGCAAAAGGTGTAGAGATGGACTTACATGAGTCCATATTGAATCTGCAGAGAATTTTATGAATATAATTTTTCTGAGACAGAAATAACTTCCTATCTTGTCAATCTCTATGTATCTCCATGTCAAAAATCTTCTTTGCCGCACTAAAATCTTTTATCTCAAATTCCTTATTAAGTGAAGATTTTAAACTGTTAATTTGAGACTTATTGAGAGCAGCTATAAATATATCATCACTATAAATCAACAAGTATATAAAAGAATTATCACCATATTATTTGAAAATACACGCAACTGTCATATTTGCTTCTGGTAAAACCTTGCGCGATCATAAAGGAATCAAATCTTTTGTGTCACTGTCTTGGTGCTTGCTTAAAGCAGTAAAGAGATTTCTTCAAACGACAAACACAATCTTCCTTTTCAGGAATAGCAAACCCCTCGGGCTGCTTCATATATATGTCTTCTTCGAGTTCTCCATGTAAGAAAGCAGTTTTGACATCAAGTCACTCTAGCTCCAAATCAAACAAAGCAATAAAGCAAATAGCACATGACGAACTATAGGAGAGAAAATTTCATTAAAGTCAATACCTTCTTTTTGGTCAAAATCTCGAATGATCAAATATGCTTTCCATCTTGCTTCTTCAACCTCGGAGATGCTATCTTTCTTCTTGTAAAGCTTTTTGCAACTTAATGGTCACTTGCCTTTAGGAAGCTCACATAACTCCCAAATGTCATTCTTGTAGAGATTTTTAGTTTTTTCAATCATTGTCACAAGCCATCTAGATGAATCAGCACAAGTAATTACCTTTGAATAAGAAGGCAGATCAACACTTTTATCGACATCTTGTCCAACAGATAATCCATAAGCAACAAGCTGATCTTCATTATCATGATGAAATCTAGCTGGCTTTGTAATAGCTTTTTTCTTGGACGATTTTGAGCAATTGAATAATCTTGTTATGGCGTCACAATCTCAGTGGTATTATGATCATCAGAGTCATTGCTAAAATGATCAATAGTAGAGGAAGTAGGAACATCGACATTAGGAGTAGATGAAGACTTTATCTCTAACTCCACCTTCTTGTTACTTTGCTGATCACCTGTATCAGTAGAAGAAGAACGAGAATCTTTTTCAGAAAAAGGTAATGTATTTTCATCGAAAGTAACTTCACGGCAAAGAATGACTTTACGTAACTCAGGATCCATAAACCACAAACGATATCCTTTTGACTCAGAAGCATAACCAAGAAATATGCATTTTTTAGCTCTAGGGTGCTAGTTTTTCATTATTAATATGTGCATATGCAGAGCATCCAAAAATTCGTAAATTAGAGTAGTCAATAGGAATACCTGACCAAACCTCTTCTAGAATTCTGGTATCAAGAGATGAATATGGGGAGCAATTGGCTAGATAGCATGATGTATAAATTATCTCACACCAAAGATCACGTCGTTGCCATATAACCCAGCATGAGAGAGCATACAGCGAGCTCTCTCGAGTAGAATCTTGTTCATTCATTCTGCAACACCGTTGTGCTGGGGCTTTTCAGCTATTGCTTTATGTCTAGCAATACCAGCTTGAGCACATAACTCATTAAAATCTGTTTCATATAACTCGAGGCCATTATTTGTTGGAAACTTCTTTACTTTCTTCCCTGTCTGGGTTTCAATAAGAGCTTTTCATTTCTTCAAAGTAAGAAATGCTTCATTTTTATGCCTCAAGAAATAGACCTAAACTTTGCGGGAGAAATCATCAATTAAGGCTATCATGAAGCCCTTCCCTCCAATAGAAGGAACTTTGAAAGGTCCCCAAAGATCCGAGTGGATGTAGTTGAGGATACCTTTAGTACGGGCATTGCAGTGGAGAAATTTGCCCTTTTCTGCTTACCGAATACACAGTATTCACAGAATTTCAGCTTACCTGTACCATCACCAAGAAGACCTCTTTTGCTCAATAAATTCATACCTTTCTCACTCATATGGTCAAGACGCATATGCCCCAAACGAGTGAGATCATGATCAAATAATAAGGACGTGGACACAACTGTTGATTCTGTTATAGTAGAACCTTGCAAGACATACATGTTACCGTGTCTGTTTGCTTTCATAAGAACCAGGGCACCTTTAGACACCTTCAGAACTCCACCTCCAGCTGCGTACTTATAACCAAGAGATTCAAGAGTACCCAAAGAGATTAAATTACATTTTAAATCAGGAATATGATTCATATTTGTCAATGTCCTCATACAACCATTATGGGTTTTAATCTGCACACTATCAATACCAACAACCTTGCATTGATAATCATTTTCCATCAAGGCAACACCACAATTGACAGGTTCATATGTGGTGAAACCAGTCTCTGTGTGGAGACATATGATAGGTGCAGTCAGTATCTAGAATCCACTCAGTTTTACTCCTTTTTTCAAAAGTAACCAATAATATGTCACCATCAGATTCAGTTTTAATGACACTGACTTTAGCAGTAGATTTCTGTGATTGATTTGATTTTTCCTCTATTTCCTTTTTATTATTCAATTTATAACATTCAGAAATTTCATGCCCAGTTTTCTTACAATAGCGACAGGTTTTGGAATTATGTCCCCTAGATTTTGACCTAGACTATTTTTTATTTGTACTACTTTTTCAATCGATCTACCCTTAACAGATAACCATTCGATTTTACCATCAGAACGAACTTCAAGAGAAAATTTCTCTTTGGATAACAAGTTAGACTTGACATCCTTAAAAGATAATGTATCATTATTTTCATATAACATTATTTCCTTGAAATGTTTATAGGTAGACGGTAAAGAGACGACCAATAAGATAGCCTTATCCTCATCATCAATTTTAACTTCTAGATTTTCTAAGTCAATAATAATGGAATTGAACTTATTAAGATGAGATTAAATAGGAGTACCTTCAGCCATATGGAGCATGTACAAATACTCTTTCAAACGAAGTTTATTTGCAAGAGTTTTAGTCATGTAGAGAGATTCAAGCTTGAGCCAGAGTTCTGCAGCGGTATTCTCTTGAAACACCTCGCGGAGCACCTCCTTGGATAATCAAAGTTGGATTGTTGGTAAAGTTTTTTCATCCAACTCCATCCATTGCTCATCGCTCATATAGCCAAATTTTTTTGACTCCCCTTCAAGAGCTTTTTTCAACCCGTTCTGTGTAAGAACGACCTGCATTTGGACTCTCCAGATGGAGAAACTAATCTTATCATCAAACTTTTTAATATCAAATTTTATAACAAAAGCCATCTTGAAAAATTGTCATATGTATGAATAGTGAATCTGTATTGTACTTGTACATATAAATAGTACGTGTACAATATTTGTGACTATTATGCACGAGCCCTGATACCATTTGTTAGGAAATACGAGGCGATAGTGAAAGCGTGATAAGGATCGAGATTGATATTGAAAAGTATAAATAAATTGGGCAAGGTAATAAATGGAGACAAATTTAACGTAGTTCACCCAAAAATGGGCTACATCCACGGACGACGACGAGCAAAATATCACTTTAATAGAGGAGTGTTCAACAAAATTTCACTGGTGTTAAACACTACGGGGATATACTTTTTGTGTATCACTCGATGATATAAAAAATATATTACAACACTCACAAAATACACACTGTGTATCTCACAGAATTCTTAGGCTCCTCTCTTACTCTGAATGATAAATGAAGGAGCTGAAGAGCTCCTTTTATAGGCAAAACCTTGCGTACAATTGTTGAAGAAATCTTGACAAGTTGGTGGCCAACTTGTTGAGAATAACTTGCCAAAATTTTATAAGTTAGGCAGTCAACTTTGTGAAAAAACTTAGCAACCAATTTGATAATTGCTTGTGGGTTGCCAAGTTTGGCAAATTTTGGTTTGTCAACAAATGTACGCTGATCAGATCTTGGCTAGATTTCAACCAGATTTCAACAGAAACAATCAATTATATCTGTCATGAAAATCTTTTGTGACGTATTGGAGAAAATATCATCTCAGGTTACATACTTGTGGAGCCTCTCTTAGATTACTAACTGGGTAAGTGTGTTTTTAGTTTTGTGATTTTGTATTTTATTTATCCCTAAAAATGTTAGACTAATATGTTCTTTTATGAGAAATTTGCATAATTTTTGAATTTTCGGTGTTGATTTTAGCATCAATTGGTGACTTGACATCTATCATAGTACAAGTAAAAACATACGAATTTTTCATTTAGCAAATTTTTTTTTACCATTCAAGTGTAAAAACAAGAATATAGCGATGACGAGCCAAATGGTTAAATTTAGATAGAAGTATTTATAAAATATGGATATATTTCTAGAAAATTACTCATCACAACTCTATTATTAATTTTGAAAAGGAACATCAACGTCCTTACAATATTTAAGCCCTCCAAATTTGTTAGTGTTATTTTTAATCACGTGTAGCCAAATATATTAATTAAATTCATAAGGTGTAAATATATATTTTAATGGTCTATTTTTTTTTTTAGGATTGATTTTGATAAAAATAGTCATTATTTTATATTTATTATTTTTTTATTTGGAGCTAATATATTTGAGCCGAGAATTTTTTGGAAATAAGTTCTTTGTCTGCATGAGACAATGATAAGGTATGCGTATTCTGCATCCTCTCAGTTATAAAATTTTACTGAATATATTATTTTTATCATTAAAATAGTAACACTTTTAACAAGTGATACATAAGATATTACTATGAGCAATTAGATGATAAATATTCTATCTTTTCTTGTAACCCAATGCTACATTTGGTAAGTTTATTCAACAAGATTGAGATATAAATTTTTGTATCCTACGACATGTAATAACTAATAATAAGTAACATAATCGGAAGACTTAATAATTGTAGGATTGATAATTTTTTAATTAATTCCTTTTTTAAAATAAAACATCATGAACAATCACCCAACAAAAAATATTGCCATGTGGTGGTTCTATTTATAGGTTTAGATATATCAAAACATTTATTATTATATCAAGAAAATCTCAAGTAACTACAAATAAATAAATAAAAAATAAACAAAAATAATTGCATGTATACGTGCAATGCATGATTTCTATAAATAGTGCCTAAGTCAATTATGTCGATTAAAATTATTATAACCTTACCTATGTACACTCTTAGCAATAATCAAATTTGATCAAATGCCCATTACGATAATAATTGATGAATAAATTATTTTGGATAAAATTTTTTTATTGAATAAACATTTCATCTGATATTAATTATGGTTAAAGAGATAAAACTTTTCCAAATTTGATTATAAAATTTACTTTAACATAAACTATACGGGTGTTTATATACCTCTTGCTCCAATAATTTTTAAGTGAATTAAATACAATATCGACTATCAAGATTATAATACTATTTTCACTTATTACGTTATAGTCACATAAGTGTCACATTATAGTCATGTAAACACCATATTACAATCATATTAGTATCACGATACTAATTTTGTTTATTTCTTTTTCTTCAATATTTTTAAAAAATTAATTTACACTAATTAATATATTAAAATGAATTTTCTATAATCAAAGTTTAAAATGGGGATCATTTATATTTCTCTTCCCCCACCCCCACCCCATCTGCACCCGCACTCCCACTTCTTTCTTCCTCATTTTCAATCCTCACTACTTTTTTTTTATTCCTCCTCTTCATCACTCAAATAAAAAAATAAAATTATATTTTTCTTCTTTATTAATCTATAGTACTATAAAAAATAGCAGAATAAAAATAGTAGATAGAGGCGAGGCTTCAATGGCGGAAGAAGTGTATTGAAGAAGAGACAATTTTTTTTTAACGTGAGCAAAGTGATACTGATATTTTATAAAATTAGACTTGATATAATAGGTTCAAACCTTATAAAAACTTTCATCACTAATTATTATATACATATTCGAAATCGAGGTGTGACTTCTTCACTCCTCTAATAATTGGAGCAGAATATTTTCAAACGACTTTTGTAGCTAATTGCTTTCTTGGGGCTTTGTCTTCAATTAATTTATGAGTAATTTGCTTAGTATGAACCATTGAAAATCTTGAATATTGAAGGGTTTAAGCTTTGAGATCTTGATTTTGGGTGTCGGAGAAAACAACTAAATAATAAAAAAAAATTAATTTTTTTAAAGAAGATCATTTAAATAGTTTTTTAACATATTTTTAAAAGATTAATACATAAAACATTTTAAATAGTAATTATATATTGACTAATGAAAAATATCATATGTCTGATTTTAATAAATTTAGATATTTTTTAAAATCTTTTTATACATTTAGTGTATTCATTCTCTTTGCCACATCAATTTTTATGAAATGATTAAATTGTTTGAAAATTATTAAGGAGGAAAATGAACACGTATAATTTGAGTACTAAAATAAATTTTGTTAAGTTTGATGAGGGATTTTTATGTCTTTTCCCCTTTGATTAATTATAGCTAAATCGTTGTAACATTAGATTAGTGTCCGAATCCGGTTTCCTTACCTTAGACTCGTAGACCCTGGTCCACCTTTTTTCTTTTACTTAAAAAGGGAAAAAGGAAACAGCAGCTGGCGTCAAGCACAGAGGGGGAGATTGGAACACCGACGAAACCCTAGCAACAGAATCTCTCTCCCGGTCAGCGGGAGCAAGTTATCGATCGTTGGCTTTCTTCCATACGCCCCCGGAAAGATGGTCAGTGCTAGCTGTTCTGTTCACTTTTGATAATTATTGGAGGACTCCTCCAAGTACTCGGAAACACTGCTGCTTTATCATATCTTTTCAATTGAGTTATTGCCTTGATATTTGCTAGTCTCCTTATTTTCTCATTTGCTTAGCAGAACAAGCTAGGAATAGGGCGCCGGGACAAAGTTCAGCAGTTTATGACCATAACTGGGGCAAGGTATCTTCTGAAAATGCTAAGTATCTCGATTCGCTAACTTCTCTGCTTAATTTCACAGGGAACTCTGACTCCGTTGTAGACAAGCTCAACTTCGTACTTTGTTGTTTCTTTTGTCTAACCAAGGGAATTCATTTATCAATCATATAAGTTTGTTAAGGGAATAAAAGGTGATAAGTAGAAACGTGGTTTGTCTCTTTCTAGGTTTACAAATACTCTGAATTGAAGTGGTTTACAGTGCTTGTAGTTTGTCTGAGGCATAATTCTTACTAGTTCTCCCATATTTTTTATTGGAGTTGAAGATTATCATGTCAGTTTAGTAAAAACTGATTGGATATGACTACCTTGTGGAGCAAAAAAAAAAAAGAAAGATACATACTGCTTGTGTGAACAAACTAACTTCGCACGATCAATTTATGTATACAGAATTCCATATTCTGTGCTGATAGATTCCTGACATTCAAAGTCTATTGTGGAAAGTAAAATAAGTCCATTGTTCTGTATATGAGATTCGTACCATCTACTTTCTGTTCTGCTAAATAACATGGCCCAGGATTATGCTCGACATTAGTTTCTAATGGCACCATTCTGTATGAGAAATTATGACTTGCACATCTTCTGGAGGCCATTCGACTATTTTTGGAGTATCTTAAACGTGATATTCATTTGTTGTGCTCAAGGAACAAGAGATTTAATGGGATCTTTACAAAAAATAGTCATCGTGGATTCAATAACATTATCATCATAGTTTAAGTATCGTAGTAACGTAGTTGGTTGCAATAACATTGCCATCATAGTTTAAGTATCGTAGTTGGTTGCAACTCCTGGTCAGTAAACTATTTATTAGGCTCCTTCAATTGTGGTTGCTTATACTATGGACCATTGATTGTATTAGATATCATATAAGCTGAAACAGATCTTGTTTATTTCATTTCTGAAACTTTCCAAATAAGAGGATAACTCAATCAATCCCGATCCTGAATAAAATCCTGCAAACTTTTGATGCCCAAGTTTTATAGCAGTGGCATCATTTTTAATGAGCATACCAAATCATTTCGAGGAAAATTTCCTTTGGTTCTTTTTGGTCCCCATAGCTAGAAAAGTTTCTCTTATTTTTTTTTAGTGTTGAAGACATGAGCTTGTAGGCAAAATATGACTCAACTAGTAGTCTTAGACAAATATATTGATAAGTTAGGCAATTTATATATGAAACCAGCATCAAATTATTGCTGGTGGTGTGAAACAGTTACACTCCAAAATTGGTCCTTATAGATGATGAAAAGAGCTGATTAAAATGCAAGTGTGTTTAAGAAAGTATCTAAATCATAGTTGGACATTAATGTATCTAAGAACTGAATTTTAAGTAAAGTAAGAGCGCAATTTCATCACCAATTAACCATTTTCAGTACAAACAAACATTATGTGGAGTGAGAAATGAGCATTCAACCCTAAGAACATAGGGAGATAATTAACTTAGGGGTCATTTGGTAGCTGGTTCGGAGAAATCAGTGTTTAGGGAAGCGAGAAGTGAAAATAAGTGATGTGCTTGTTTCATAGAAGCAAGAAGTATGAAGTGAAGCACATGTTTTTTTCAAATAAAGCACTATCTAGTAGAAAAAATAAAAAAATATGCATAGTTAAATGGTCAAGAACTCAACAGAAATAACATATTAAACAAATCTTACAATTCTTAGATTAAACAATAAATAAAGAGTCAATGATCCTCATAAGTCATAACATATAAAACAAATGCATAACCACATCACAAAAGGAGCAAAATCCTATTCTTCAACAAGATTTTTCAACTCTTGAAGTGCCTTAGTCACGTAACAACTAAAACAGAATAGTAGCTCAGTCACAAAATAGTGGAAAAAATAGTAACACCACTTAAGTAGCATTACAAACAACAAATTGAAAAATAAACCTAGTTACCTTGCGCATTGAAGAACCAGTGGAGAGGGAGAGGGGGAAGAAGAACTAATCTTCAACAGCAGTCGGCAAAGGAAGAAAACTATTTGAAAAAACTTACGCAAGTAACTCTACAGAAACTTTTAAAAAAACCTAGTTAGCACTCCTCTTGCTTAAGTGAGCTTTCTCTTACTTTTTATAAAAAGTGTGCTTCTTGCTGCTGGGACAAATGCACACGCTTCTGTAAAAGTTTACGCTTCTCCAGTATTGCTCTCGCTTCAAGGCATTAGATTGACGGTCAGCTGCTCACTTCGCTTCTCACTTAAATCGAGCGCTTTAGTGTTTTTTAACAACGCTTTAAGAAATATTATACCAGTATTAGATTCTATATAAGTAATACTGTGTTTGGTAGTTGGTCAGAGCTATGTATTACAACATTTGTTTTGCAACTTAGCAACATACATAACTAATACATGTGTAAGTTATGAGGAAATCTATGTAAAAATTTATGCATAAAAGAAGATGGAATAACTAATACATGCGTAACTCTAGCCAGTTACTAATTAAGTAACAAATTGCAAAATGACTAACTTTAAGGAATCAATGATGTTTAATATATATAATATATGAGCACACATCGTGTTGTCGGGTCAACACCGCACTTTGACTAATTTCATGGGGTACAACTACCTTTTACTAGTAAAAGGTATTGAGTAATTTTTAAATACTAGGTGTTTAGGCCACCTTACGTATACCTCGACTAATTTCATGGGACACTTCCGACCTCCCACCTCCACTTCTCACCAGCAACAAGTGCCAAGTAATTTTGTCTATCAAGGCTAGGACAAATGAGAAAAAAATCATCTAATGCTATTGTCTCTGTTGGATTTGAACCTGGGAGCTCATGGCTTCAACGCATTTCATTGATCACTAGGTCACTCCCTTGGGTGCAAGGTACCATGTAGCTTTGTCCATCAATTCTTCGACTGTCCGGAGAACGCGTTTGGTTTTAACACAAGTTATATTGGGATTATTTTTTATTGACTGTTTGGTTTGTTATATTTAAAATAATATGCGTTTTATAATTTTCAAGAATAAATTGTTTGTTTATAAAGATACCCCCTCCACCTTATTTAGTTTTTTTTCCCAAATATTTCTTTGCAAGCTTTAGTTGTTCAATCTTAAAAGGTATAATGACTTGAGAGGTCCTCGTAATTTGACTCGGATTGTAAACTGGACTTTTTTTACTTACGACGTTGTCTACTGATCACTTAAACTTAACAAAAAGCAATATTTTAAACCCCTCTAACCATTGACCAAGCCTATATGACAACTTAATAGCTGAGTTGGAACAAATGTGTGATCTCAAGTGTTTTAGGAGCCTAAACATAAAATTTTAGGCTAAAAATAGAATAAAAAGTCGAGAACAAGTTCAAAATGAAATATAAAATTTGTCACCTCTTTCTTTTTCCCGTGCCCACCCACAATTTTCTCTTTCTACCTAGCATCACTCCCATTCTTCCCCCACCTAATCCCCCATTTTTCTCTCTTTCTGCCTTTTTCCATTCTCACAATATTTAATGTGTTATCAAAAAAATTCAGCAACCCTTGTTCGTAAAAAAAATGATTCAGAAACCCTTTACGGAAGGTAATCACTTTAGTGTTTGTGAGATAAAATGTATAGAGAGAAGTTATTTTGGGGTAGTGGTGGTTTACTTAATAGGCAGTTGGATAGCAAAGATCTGGTGGTCTTAGAGGGTGAAGAGTGATTGTCTATGTCTGTGGAATTAGTGGTTCATGGTGGTTCAAGTGGTGGATAGAGATGTTCCAAAAAATGTGGCAGAAAGTTGTGAACATGGAAATTTGGAGAAAAATGATGGTTTTCAGTTATTTAAGGCAGTGATGTTATGATTAGGATGCAAGATCTACAATGGTGTCTCTGGTGTGAAAAAATGGAGAGATGTGGTCAAGCATAGTTATAATGAAAGAGGAATGGAGTGATTTTTTTTAAAAATTTTAAATTAAAATCAAATAAAAAATAAATGAGGTTTCATTAAAAATCTGATGTGGATGATGATGTGTCATTTTGATAGGGAGTTTGAACTTTGAAGTACATGTGAAGCAAATGGGTTTTAAAAGATTGTGTTTTTGAGTTTAAGTGTTCAACTGACAATGTCATGAGTAGAAAAGGCCCATTTTAAAATCTAAGCCAAGTACAGTGGCCTTCCAGGTCATTCCACCTTCTTAAAATATGAAACTTTCATCTTATTTAGCTTAAATATTTTTGTGGGCGCTTTCCATGATTGTACCATTTGTGTTTAGAAATAAAAGCTTCATCTTATTTAGAGTAGAAATAGAACTTTCATCTTAAATTTGTTGAAGTAAAAGAGTTCATCAACTATGACTCGATCTCGGATGGAGTCAAAGATTGACTATTTTTTTGGCTTTGGAGTATGATGGAATAAAGCAAAATGGCTCTTTAAAC
>JAOTQJ010000099.1:23593195-23633005 GCA_025642045.1 Solanum sejunctum | reverse complement strand
AATTTAAAATTTATTTAGAAACAAATTCTAAATAAAATTAAGAAAAAAATCCAAAAAATTGAGAATTTTTTTCTTAATTTTATTTAGAATTTGTTTTTTTAAAATGACATGGCCAAATTAAAATATGCCATATGTAAAAGGTAGTTTTGCAAAATCACTATTTAAAAATAATAGCATGAATGAGTCTTTTCCTTAACAACAATGACATATTTGAGCCTTTTACCTTTTTTAATTAACCATCTCACAATAAATTAAAAAGAATTATATTTGTCGAGATTGAAAAATATGCATATGTATTGTCACGTGATATTGGTAATCTTATATTCAAAGATAGAACTTAAAATATACAAAACTTTTGATATGACAAATTGATCACTTTAATAAGTTTTGATTTATTTAAAAGGCGCTAAATTTTATTTGACAGGAAATTATTCTGTTAAATAAACCATCTTTGCTAGAAAGTAAATACTAAAACTTTTTAAGTGCATTAAAAGAAAGTTTATAAGATAACAATGCACAACAAACAACCAAAGAATAAAAAAAAAGCTTACAGTTTTTTGTATATTTTGTTCTAGAGAATAATGCGCAGTCGAACAACTTGGGGCCAAATAAGTTAATTAGCATATTAGATTTTTTAAGAAGCATAATTAGTAATTTAATTTTTAAATTTAAGAGTAGGTATAAATCAACGGTGAGTGGTTTGTAATCTCAGCTCTTCGCCTATGCATGCATGTATGTTGTGAAGGAGAAAAATAATTGTCGTAATTAATATATAACCATGCTATTAATTATGGTGAGGCGGAAAGCGTGTGTATTACGTGTAAGCTAGTGGAGAGCCCTATTTTGTTTCTTTACGTACATATACATAGAGAGAAGGGAAGCAAATTCAGAAGGTGCAGACTCAAATTTACCCCATCCTTCGGCCATCGGGGACACGGAGGCAAAGAGGCTCTCTTCTCTTCCTCCGATCCTCATCTGGTACCTTTCTCTATGCTTTTTTACTTTCATGAATGTAAAAAAGCATTATTTCTCCAAAAATTATTATTTCTGATTCCCGAGGATCAATCCACGCTTGAAATTGCAAATGTTGTTGCATTTAAACGTACATTAAGATTTGTTGGGCATAACAAGATATATATACATATATAGATATACTAACCGTAACCGATTGTTTCCCAAAAGTAGCTACATTGGAAAATGTATGTTCTGATGATTTTTTCTTTCAATTTCATGAACCATGACTAGCTAGATTTTTCATTCTTACTTGCAGATCTTTATGCTTCCTCCTATATTGGTGGATAATTAATTTCCAAAATATTATGGCTTCGGTTAGCTTCAAATACTGGAATGATTGTGTCGATCCTCATGATCTGGAAGCTATGTGGCTCGATCCAGACGTTAAAGCCGAATGGCTTAATGCTGGAGAAACTAAAGGATCAAAAGTTCACCTCTCGCGCGATCCGGATGGTCAGCCTTATCTAACACAAACAGAAATGAAGGTTGAGCTGTTTAGACAAAATTCCCATGCTAATACTATTTCCTCTATGTAACCAACAATGTCTGTCTTTAGCTTCAGGATTTGACAGAATAGTTTGTCTGCAAAAGCCTTTTTTTTTTTTTGACAATTATTCCTTACATTGTTCTTTATGCAACTTGTGTTGAATTTTGTCTTTACAGGCAGTAGCAGGTATTGTTGTCCGAAGGCATTTTCTATCGCAGATTGATTCGGTATGTTTTCCATGATCTAGAAGAATCTGTTATTAATACATGTTATACAGAATCAGTGCCCAAATTTAGCAAGTATCGAATTGTTCAAAGCATTGTTGCCTAAAAATTTCTCCTTTTTGGATAAAAAAGGAGAACTGTATTGTTGATGAAGTTGAGGGGGGATAGCGAGTCACTGCATTTCCTATTTTTAAGGGGTTATGATTGTTTAAATGTGGATGAGATAAGTTGACGAGTCGCCTAAACATAGCTGTATACATCGAAATTTCGTAGGACTTTACAAGATGAGTCCTATTTCAGTCAAAGTGTCTTGTAGGCTTCTCAACGCTAAACCCTAATTCATGCCTATATAAAAGGTATTACATTCCCTTGAAAAGGCATCTCAAATATCCCGTAAATTCAGGGATATTCATAAAGAGATCAAAATATGCTCAAAGAGATCAAAATCTCAAATATTTCGTAAATTCTTGGTATATCAAGATCTCAAATATTTCAAAGGTCAAAATATGACTCAAAGATTCGAGAAATACGCTACTAACGACCCTCGAATCATGAAGAAATATTATGAGAGAAGAATCAAGGGAGATCCAGATTTATATCCACATGCTTATGAATAAAATTATGTTCTTCATGTTTTATTTGTGATTGCAATTTATTTTTCATCGCTTTTAAAATATGTTGCAAACAAGCTAGCATGCCCAGTGGGACCAAATCTGCTCTTCATCTCAACAACGGTGAAAGAACGAGTACTTCAAGCCCTGTCTTTGAGTTTTATCAAGTCTATACTCCGACAAGTCTTGAAGCAGGGGTATTTGTAGACATCGAAATTTCATAGGACTCTACAAGATGAGTCCTATTTTAGTCAAAGTTTCTTGTAAGTTTCTTGTAGGTTTCTCGACGCTAAACCTTAATTCATGCCTATATAAAGGGTATTATATTCCCTTGAAAAGTCATTTCAAATATTCATAAATTCAGGGATATTTATAAAGAGATCGAAATATGCTCAAAGAGATCAAAATCTCAAATATCTCATAAATTCTTGGTATATCAAGATCTCAAATATCTGAGAGATCAAAATATGACTCAAGAATTTGAGAAATACGCCACTAACGGCCCTCGAATCATGAAGAAATATCATGAGAGAAGAATCAAGGGATATCCAGATTTGTACCCACATGCTTATGAATAAAATTATGTTTTTTCATGTTTTATTTGTGATTACAATTTATTTTTCTTTACTTTTAAAATATGTTGCAAACAATAGCATCTAAGTCTCGTTTAGTAGATCTCTTCAAGGAAGACCTTTTTAATCATCAACAACTGAAAAACTCATTTTTTTTTGTCAATTTCCTCTTCAACAAACCTTAATTCATGTTAACTTGTGGATGACCTAGTTTTCTCCTCAAACTTGAATGTCACTACTTCTTGTTCACTGCATGGATATACATACACACACATGTGTGTGCGTGTATAGTCGATGGAGAGTTTTGGCTGTATGATATGTTGTTAACTTCTACCATTACATGCTTTGCACCAGTTGCATCCCATGGTGTCTTAAGTCTGGACTTTTTACAAGTACATGATTTTTCTCCACTAGATTCTTTCGTCATCTCAATCTACAATGATTGTTAGGTTGCCCAGTTAGAGGATGAATCAATTGAGTTTAGAAATTATCAACATTCGTAATTCTCCTATGAGGTGTCCTTCCCATATTTTCAGGATATGCTTTGCGCTATTGCTGAGCTTGAAAGTGACAGGCAGCTTCTTGCAACACGGTACAATAAAAAGTCAAAAGAGATCACTATGGGAATTATGCAGATTTTGCCAAAAACTGCAGACTGGTTGGTGAGGTATTTGATTTTCCTTCTTCTTTTATCTTCTTGCTCTTTTTTGATTGAAATAAGCTGAAGTTACAATTTGTTTCAGTGATTTGGGTTACCGAACATATGAAGTAACAATGGATTCAAAACTTCTTTACAAACCTTTTGTAAATGTATATCTTGGAGCTGCATATCTTAAGTGGTTATCAAATTATGAACAGAAGTAAGTTCACATGGTATTTGTTCTTGTAGTATCTTCTTTCTATTTTATGTATTAGTGCTAAGGAATCCTAAAGATCTTGTTTTAAATGCCTCACTGTGGAGCTTTATGGGCAGAGAGAGAAGTGAAGAGTTCATGGTGAGAGCTTACAAGGGCAGTGCTAAGAAGGCAACTCACAAGTCCACTTTACCATTTTGGAGAAGTTATCTCTCCGTCAAAGAGACCCTACCATCGAGGTAGTTGTTCACATGCCATGAAATTGTTTCAGTTTGATCATTATTTTGTCTGAGTTTAAATGGAATTAAGGACAGGAGAGTTCACCCTTGTGGTACTGTATGATTTATTTTAGTGGGCTTTATATCATATAAGCAAGTTGTATGCAGAATAACACTACCGTAGGCATATACCTTTTCTGAAGATGTGTTTCTCAAAAAAAAAAAATAATAAAGAGAGGGGCTTTATCATCTATTGACCTTCTGTGATTTTATCACATGTGGTTATGCTAAAAGAATTGAATATACTATTTACTGAAAAGTTTCACACTGAACAAATTTCTTGACTTCAGTGACCTGTAGTACTGTCTACAACTATTTACATATGGTACCAGATGACCCAACATGATGCCAACTTTGCACTTGGATATAGTATAATCTCATGTGATATTCACGTACCATTTTAAACAAATTTTTTGCCAAAGAGAAATCATGATCTACTAGAGTTCATAAACCTCCCTTTTAATTATTATAACATCAGGTCTTACTAGTGATTACACCAGAGGAAGGCATATTTTGAGGAAGTGGCCTGACCAAAATTTTGGTTGCTCGAATAACTTGCGAAGGATACTTTAAAGAGTTATGAGTATATATCAAATGAAGGTCCTTGTATTTTGTGACATCCTGATGAGTCTTACACAGATGCTTGATCTTCAATACGGAAGATACACAGAATCTGTTTTATAAATCAAATAAGGTTGGGTTAGAGCCACGTTGAATGAGACTTAAAATTGTTGTAATCTCATATAAACAGTCTGCTTATCATGTCTAACTTCTGAAAATCTGGTATTGTGGAGAGTGCTATTTGAAAAATTAGGAGTTCAAATTGCAAGGATGTGATGGGAGCACTCTCTAGTCTCAAGCCTCCATGAACCATCTCTGGAGTTTTATTACTGGTCAATCCTTGATGAGGATGCAATCTTGGTAAAGGGGGGACACAATTTTTCGTCTCACATTTGGGTGTATTCCTTTGTAAAACTAAATCTTCTGGTTGATATATTTTATGAATCTTTCATCATTTTTCTTGATTGATAACACTTCAGTTAGATCTCAGCAAAGGATGGTCACCATTTTTGTCATAGTAAGCAGCTGGGAAAGTCATGCTCATGGTCAAAAGGGTCATCTGAAAACTACAGACAAAGTGAAGGCATAGTCTTATTAGGGACCTTAGGTCCATGAGATGGTTAAATACCACAGTAGGGTAGACATACTCTTATTAGGTACCTTAGGTTCATGAGAAGGTTGCTACTCTAGTATATGATTGTGCTAGTTATCTTCTTGACAATTTACATGAACTGAGTAGATGCTTTTGATTTATACATGCTTGTTAATAAGTAAATGGACAATGTACTTGTTCTTAATGTATGCTATACTACAATTGACTTTTGTAGGAAAATCTTTGATGTCAATCCTTTGCCCCGCTCAGCATCTGCTTCTGGAGTTCCTGGAAAGAAAGGTCGTGTGAGCATAACTCATGAAGCATTCATCTTCTCTCCCTCTCCCTCTCCCTCTCTCTCTCTCTTTCTCTATGTCTTGTTCTTGCAAAGTGCATATAAACATTTATGTGAAAATGTACAGCATGATAGCTTAAATGCGGTGGGAAGGGCGTGAAGCCTGATTACATTACCTATATCACTTCATGCAGTGCCTTAAGCATTTGTCAAATTCAGTGTATGCAAATCTCTTAACAGCTATAGAGACTTAAAGATAAGAAAATTAGATGTTTGTCATGCAACACTTTGCATGCTTGGACATTCTACCTATAGAGACTTAAAAAAAATTTGCATGGTCATCATGCAACACTTATGTTTGAATATTTTATGTTTCTGAAAGATAATTGATCAACGATGTTAAGAAATAGCTAGCATCACTTTAATGTGATGGGAAGGGCATGAAGCTTGATTACATTATCAGTTCATTCAGTGCCTTGACACATGAAGTGAATTTTTTAGGTATCTTTCAGTTTATTTCATGGATAAATTAAAGTGAGATCTCTAATTCATATGCTCTATAAACACACTTCAGTTATGGTGAAATTTTTCATCCTCGCCCTCTAGTGTAGGCATAAATAGATTAATCGCGTAACTGCCCGTGTTTCTACTTCTCTTACTGTATTATTGTATTTTGTCTATCATTCTATGATCAAAAGTATTACTTTATCCTCCACAATGTAACAAATTGTTTCCAAACCTTGAGGCACCTTGTTCATATAGAGGTATGGTACACACTTATCTGTACATTTTTATTGTGTGTCTTCATAACTTCAGAATGTTGACGATGAATACGGTGTGATTATGTGACTCTTGGATGTTCTAGAATTTTTGGGGTTCCGGTGGATGCGAGTCAAGTTCACCTGTATCCCCAGCCACTTTATGTACCTAGTCATTTGTAGGGTTACAATGGATGGAAAGTGAGATCTTGACCTTGTTGAAATTCCTTAGTCGATGTTATCCAAGGTGGAGAACTCTTTTGTGTTATAAAATTCAAATTAAGGTGGGGATTTGACAGGAAAATATGTAATAACTTTTTTTTATTAGCATTTGGTAAGTTGTTTGGTTGCAACATTTTTGCAAGTTTGAAAAGTTTACAATTTGATTAGAACTTTGAGTTAGATGATGACAATCTGAAGTTAGTTTGCGACTTGATTTCATAGTCAATATCTCACACCTAAGTGATCAAGTTGACAATATGAACTGGTGAAAGAATTGTCCCATAAATAGCCACCTTTTGCTCATTGTTAGCCATGAAATTCACAAGGGTAAAATGTACGCAAACCTTACCCTACCTTTGTTAACATGGGATTCAAAAGTAAAAAAATTGTAGATGAGTGGTGGAGAGAGTTCTCTCATAATTTGAGGAGATGAGAGAGTTTTTAGTAGACTGAGAAAATCATGAGAAATATTAAAGTGGTGTTAGGATAAACTTGTACATTCATTGTCTAGTCTTTCTTTCTAGTATTTTGATTATGATTATTTTTTATTATTCTATTCTACGCGTCACAACAATTAGAAATTGAGAATCTATATTTTCAGATCAAAGAAGGGTCTTAACTGTTGGAAGAAATTCATTATATAGCTAATTGGTATATTAAGAGGTTTGGTCAGCATGAATTACTCTGCATATCTTTTGGCTAAAGTGAAATAGCCATTGAGTATAGACACTTTTATGTCCTGCATGTGGAGAAGTGCACTGGCATCATCAATAGTCAATGGTTACTTGGGTCTCCACACTTTATTGATCATCCCTTTAATGGTCAAGAGGGTGAACGAGATCGCCTTCTTAACAGGATAGCCATTAGGTTACTATGGATTATGGTCTCTATTTTACGCTTTTGTATTTGTGGACTAGCCTCATCATGGAGGGTAAGCTAGTCTATTAGAAGGCAGTTCTTGAGCAAGTCAGATTGGTTGAAGTTCAATATGCATCATCAACTGGAGAAGAAAGATAGGGTCGAATATTGTTATGAGTTTAAGACAAATATGTCGAGTTAGAACACGGATTTCCATTCTTCTCTTACAGTTCCTCCACTGAACTCTAGTGCAGAAGGAATGAAATAGCTATGACGCGGTTGCGTTGCATGAATAACTCAATGTCCAAGATAATAGAAACAAGGCGAGTGTTCTCGAAGAGAGAATTCTGATGGAAAAACGTGAGGAAAATTTGAAACTCTAGATATGCTCGATTTTTTTGTGGGAAGGTCCTTTTAGAGTTATGCTTAACGTCCCTTTATTACTTTCCCAATAGGCACCTCGAGTCGGTAGCTAGGCTCCAGGGCGTCTACCATGATTCCTATCGACCCAAGCCCAAAGAAGGAAAAGAAAGGACTAAAGTGAGGAGTTCATTAGCCATACATAGTTAAGAAGGATTGGGGCACATTGATTTATTAAGCCCATACGTGTTCGAACTCCTTTTTAAACAACATCGAATTAAACCACCATTTTCCCATAGAGTTTTTTTGACCCCGATTTGCATGAAAATGTAATAGACGAATCCACAAATTGATGCATGGAACTCACCCTTTACTTGGGAATAGAGAGGGAAAACATAGAATGTCACAAAAGCAAGGCAAGGGCTGGAACCCTATTGCGAGAGGGATGCCTCGCAAGCTAGGCTTTTAGATATAGACTTTTTGGTGAAGCCAAGTCAATTTTGGGTCACCAAACTCTGCAATTTCGATAGAGGCACTGTAACCGTAAGTGGAATAACAATCATTCGGCAGATTGCTTTTATTCTTTCTTCGCTGACGTAGAAGGGAGAGAGCACTCCCCAAGCCAAGGATGAGTGCCAAACAGAAGATGCGCAAGCTAGTCTATTAGAAGGAGAAATCCCGAGAGTGAGATTTTTTCCCCGAGAGCTAGTCCTTCTAGTGCTAGTATCAATAGGAAGATCTCACTTTGGTTTACTTAGACGCCTCTTTCTTATCGAAGACTCTGGTAGCTAGAACTCATCGACAACGACTCTTACCACTGCAACCTAGTGACTCAAGCCTTGGAGCCGATCTGTCAGTCGCCGTTACCAAAAACTGAGTCATGTAGGTGCGTGTTTAAATTAGGGCCATACATTGGGATTCTTTTCCTCTCATCGCTAGCCAGTTGGGCGCCTTTCCTTTGGTTTGAGATTGACACTCTTCAGGCTAGATATGGGGATATGCCTATTTTACTAGGTGCGATCAAATACTCAACCAAGCATTCAGCTTAGTGGATTACTCCAGGAAAAGTAAGGAAAAAGGCATCCAAAAGGTAGACCACTGTCTCATAGACATTCTGGGGGTAAAATCGATGACTACGCAACTCTACACCAAGTCATGGGGGATAGCGAAGCCAAGCCCCATCTATAAGCGAAGGGACGAAAGCTCAATGAAGACCTATGCTACAGTAATCAAAAAAGTAGGTTGAGGTGTTGAAGTCACCAACCTGTATACTATACAAAGGGAAAGGCTTTCATTCTCCCTGACCTGGGTGATACAAGTATAATTGGCTGTAGCGTATAGCACTGTGACTCAATTTCTGTAACTGTTATTTTCATATTTTCTGTCCTATGTCAACCAAAATTACCACTCAATCTTTTCCGCAGGGTAGCAATCTCTTATATGTTCTTTTCATTTGGTGAAGGTCCAGTCAATACAACTTGGGACTCTAGAACTTCCGCAGAAGACATGGAAGAAATGTGGAATCATCCCTGTGTGAGCAAGGAGTGGAGCAAGTCAGGGGAGAAAAGAGGAAATGTGCGGTTTTCTCATGATACTGAAAAGAGACCATATCTTTCTCGGGTAGAACTGAGGGTAAGAATGCTTGATTATTGTGCGTAGAACTGTAAATCTAGTAAGAGTTGTTGGATGTTTCCAGTCCCGGAGATTATGCCATTTGCCTTTGATGTCTTCAATTGTTAAAACAAGCTGTGTTTTCCAGTTTAAACTGCTTGCACCACTTAGACTTGACAAACTGTAAGATCATATCTAGTTATATATTGATAAACTGGGAAGATGGAGAGCTACTTTGCAACCCACAATAATTACAGCTAGTAAGCATTTAAATTCTATTTTGAGTATTTTCATTTTGGGAACTTTGTATGCCTGTTACATCTGTTAAAGGTAAACATATTATTTTTGAGTTTTTGATGGAAACAGGTTCTTTAACATACTCATTGCTAGAGTAGTTTGAATATCAATTTTCTGCAAGTTCTTAGTTTCTCACTGATCTGAATTTCTGACATACCCATCTTGTTGCAGGCAGTTGCAGAAGTAATTATTTCAAAATACTTTAGCACAAAAGGGCTGAAACCTGTAAGTGGGTACATCTCTTTTGAGCAGGAAGCTACTGAAGTAATAAAAAGTTATCAAATAATACCGTAGCATTATTTATTGTAACAGCTTCACTGAGAATGACGAGATATCTATAATGTAAAAGAGGGCGGATAAGCTCAATTTTGGACAGTTAAACAGGAAGAATTTGGTGTAAATCTGTAATCACCTTTATAACTCAAGAGAGATTTGTTGATAGAAAGAAGAGGGATAGAGAATTTCAAATTTCAAGCCACACTTAGCTATTTTAGTATATTGTATTGGTTAGTTTACAATCTAAAGAAAGTATTTTTTTCAACCATCTAAAAGGATTGATAGAAGAATGCTTGTGTTTGTTCTTCCCTCTTACCACCAGGTGGTAGAAAGAGGAAACATAATGAGGATATTTCCTTCTTATTTCAGGCTGTCTTGTGTGCTATTTCTGAGATTGTCACCATGCGTTTTGTTGAGGGAATTGGACAACGTACTGGATTAATGGGCATTGACTATCCCACGGCACGCTGGCTTTACAAGTATGTGACCAATACTTTCCTGTAATAAAATGTCATTTTGGTCTGGTTTGGTTTGGTCTAGATCATTTTTTACCTTTCATTTCCTTTATTCTCTTGGTAACCTATGCTAACTTTAGTTAAGTTTCTCTAATATTAGACTTCCAAAATCTATTCGTTCAGAGTTACTTAACTAATTTGAAAGTTGAAGTAAGAAAAGACACGGCACAGAAAGCCAATGAGATATAATACTTTAGTACTAATGCATCTTCCAAACTTGTTAAACATGAAAATTAGGGACTTGAGCTACAAGGCTTACAAAGTGGAGTCAGTTGAGGATCTTACAAAGCCATTTGTATCCATGTACTTTGGCGCGGCCTATGTGGCTTGGCTATCAGAGTACGAGGGAAGGTAAGTCCTTTATTGTCAGTACTCACTGAATTGGAACTATCACCACCAGTAGCACTATGTATGATTGATTGATTTCTGTGCCAATAGAGAAAGGAGCCTCCAGTTTGTTGTCCAGGCTTATCTTGCTGGACCCCAGAATGTGAACTTGCAGGAGACCGGTCCTATGTGGCTTAGATTTGAGGAATCACTGAGGCGTTATGAAGATTTAAAAAGGTAGGCATTTATTAGTTAGAATTATTTTCGATTGACTGACCAAATGGCCTTGAATTTTGACGAATGTTTAAATTTGTATTTTCAGGGAAGCAGCTAGTAGTTGTAACATTTTGTGAGCTTGTGGTACCGACTACCAAGTCTAACTATTTCACCAATCCTTCAATGTTTTGCTTAACATATAGGAAGTAAATATTTGTGAATGTACAATATTCTATCCAGTCTTACATTGTATGTAAATATTCCTTCTATATATATGTATCATATTACACTCTATAATTTCATTTACATGCGAGTGTTACTATTATGCTTCGTATTAAAGTAATTAGCCATCTGGGAGGGGGAGTCAATTGAATTACTGTTATGCAAATGGAGCTTTTTTTTATTTTTACTGAAGTCTCGAAAGAGGTTTTAACAATTGCTTTAAGTCATAGAAATTTTCAATGTAATATTTTATTTTATTTTTTCAATTCTCTTATACTTTGTTACGGGACATGAACTGTGAATTACTACTCCCAATAATAATTAATAACATGAAGGGCAAGGGGCGCGGCAGAACAATAGGTGGATCTAAGAATTAAAAGTCAGTCCAAAATGGGAATTGGGAATGGAGCTAGTTAATGAGTGATGGGTTAAAATAAAGTAAGAGACACGAATTGCACCACCCAATAAACAAATGAATAATACCCTTTCATGTACTTTTATTCATTTTTTATACTAAAAGTAAATATTATTTTATTTATCTATTTTTAAAATCAAAAGATAAATATTTATTTTTTACTATTTAGATGAGATACCGATAAGGTCTCTATAATCTACTCTCTTCAGATTTTATTTTTGTGATATAACTGGATATGTTGTTGTTGTTGTATTTAATGATTATAAATAATAAAAAAATTATTTTATTTTATTTTTTTTAAATATGTAAAAATGAATTGAGTGAGTTGTTGACAGTATTATTAAATAGGTAGAGAAATATGCTTCGAATTGAAAAGAAGATAAAAACTTATCCACATTAAAGGAATATTATTTTTTATAATTAAATAATTTAATGAAGTAAAATACATGTAAATAAATTCTAAATTTAAACCTAACATGAATGTTTTGGATGGGAGGCTTTGAGTATTACAGAAGTGATATAAGCAAACAAGTTTAGAAATATTAATAAATGGTGAAGTGAGATTAGAAAGAGAAAATTAAAAAGGCTTGAGTAGTAGAAAAGAAAGAAATAGAGTAAATAATGTTGGGGAAAGAAGAGAAGAGGTTAGGGGTTTGAGGCTAATTTGGAATGAAGAATAGATTGAAAGGGAAAGGAAGAGATGAAGTGTAGGTGTAATGACGACAGTACATATTCAAATGTCAAAATGGCGCTTCGTTTATGTAACCATCCATAAAAGCAGAGTATTTCCTTTCTCCTTGTCATTCATTGTTTTTCTTTTTCTTTTTTTTTTTTTGGACTGCCCTTTTATACAACACATTGATGATGCTGATGAGTTTTCCGCGCTTAGGTTTTGATTTTGGATCGCATAAGTTTAAACTTATGCATTTTCGTATTTGCTTTGAACTCATATACGGGACAAAGTTAGCTAAACTATGATAGAATAGGGTTGGAAAATAGGTACATCTTGAGTACTTATAACAGCTTCTTGCTTGCCAACGTCAACTATACACACCTCCACTCTTGTGGGACAAACTTCACTTCATACAGACTACCTCCGCTCAAGTTAATTAAAAAAAAATAATTTGGTATATTGACCAACAGCCTTCTGCACTAAGATTTCTTGCCTGCCTGCCATTTAGGACTTGTGTCTTAAAAGTTGTTGTTCAGTACAGTGTGAATTTTAATTAGACGGAATGGGCTAATGTGCAGGAATTGAATATAGAATCGACACTAGCATCAATATTGTCGCTATTATCAATATCAATCTCAAACTGTCACTAGCATCAATATTCTCACTATCGTAAATATCGATCTCATCAAGAAGAAAACCTTTAGACTTGTTAAAAATACCATAATGAAAGGACCATAGGAATTTCATCGCTAGGTATTTGACCAAATAGGATCTCCAATTCCTATAGAAGCTATCACTTAAAGGATTTTCCATGAAACCATTGAAGTTTGTGAATAAGTGATCCAAGGAATATCCGTCTTTCTCTAAACAGGATAGATTGAAATCCTTAAGTTATTTCAGGAAGTAAATTAGAAGGACTGGAAAGATCTATAGCTCAAGCTAAACAGGGAATATCTGTATGAGTTGTTCTTGATTATCACTGAAGAAGCTTATTTAAGAAAAGTCAACTTCTTCTTAACTTTCAGAAGTTTGTAGTGTGTAAATTTGTTTGACATCTTTTTAATTTTATGCACTGTTAATAAATCCAAATCTCCTCATCGACAAATCTTTTTTTTTTTTCCATTTGTGCAGCATTAATGGTTTAAGAAGTGTATTTTGAGGGACTGTGTGGCTTGAAAGAGAAGTTTCCTTGTATGAAATAATTGAGATTCAAGTCTTGTTAGAGCAATGTATGTCAATAGTTAGTAATCTGCCTCCTATTACCCATCGCTTCTACTGCGTATGTCTTGGGGAACTTTGGATAAACTTGTTCTAAGCAAAGTGTTTGATATTTGAATCTAGGTTCATGGTGATCCTTTAAAGACATAGCTTAGTGGTCTGGCATCCATATCCGTTACCATTGAGTTTGAAGTAATAGGGGCTGTACTCTAATTTGCTATGGATCAATCAAATCAGAACTGTATTCAGTTCGCTTCTGCTCAACAGCCAAAAGCAGAATTTCGACCTGAACCTCAAGTTTTTACATTGGACCCTACTGATCATCCACATCACAATTTAAAGGCCCCAAAGGATAATTGTTCTGAGGCTAAGCCTGTGCTTAATTTCTCTCTGCAAACAGGAGAAGAGTTTGTACTTGAGTTCATGCGTGATCGTGTAAATCCCAGCAAAAATTATGTTCCCAGTACTTCGGGCGATCCTAGTTTTTCGCAAGGTTACTTGGAGCTAAAAGGCATCTTGGGCATCAGTCATACTGTATGTGAAGGTGGTACAGATACTTCCATGCTAGCGATGGTTGAAAAAGGTCCAAAAGAGTTTGAGAAACAGAACTCTTCTGTACATGATGACAAAAATTACAATGGGATAGTGCAACAAGTATCGTCAGATTACAATAGTTTTGGCTCTCTTATGTATACCTCATCTGGAACATGTGATGATTCAGTGGCAAAGCTTAAGGCAATGTGTAGCTTTGGTGGTAAAATATTACCTCGGCCTAGTGATGGAAAGCTCAGGTATGTTGGTGGTGAAACACGGGTTATCCGCATCAGGAAGGATATTACTTGGAAAGTATTGTGGCAGAAAGTGGTTGCAATATATGATCTAACTCATATCATAAAATATCAACTACCTGGAGAGGATTTTGATGCTTTGGTTACTGTGTCCTGCGATGAGGATTTGCAGAACATGTTGGAGGAATGCAATGTCCTAGAAGATGGAGATCCTTCAAAAAAACTTAGGATTTTCTTGTTTTCCATCTCTGACTTGTATGATGCTCATTCTAGTTTAACAAATTCGGATGTAGATTCTGAATATCAGTATGTAGTGGCAATCAATGGCTTGGAAACAGGATCAAGAAATAGCTCAACTTTGCATTATCTAGGTTCTTCTGCAAACAACTTAGCTGAGTTGGATGGAAATACCATTGAGGACTCGAGTAGATCTGTTATGGGCTTTGTTGGTGCGAGTAACTTACCTTCAGCTGGTTTTGATGATTCATCATTGATCACTAAATCTGCTAATCCTAATGTCCCCAGCGCCTCCATTACTTATGACATTGATTTAGGCAGTCATTATGGTCAGATGGAAAATAGTGATAACAGTAAGCAGCAGCAGTTGCAATTTGGTTTCAATTCTGATTCTCATTTCAAAAATAATATTGAAGGTCAAGGCTCCCAAACAGAAACAAAACAATATGGAACTGATATGTATAATAAAGCTTTTGTTCCTGAGTCTGTCACTTTAGCGGTTGATTCAACAGATTTAAGCTTCTCTGATCCTGCTCCACCAACTCAGAGGGGTTTCTGTTCTATGCAAATTCCAAGAGGGCAGGTAGAGTTGCTCAGCAGGTTATCAAAGTCGGATGATTCACACAATTCACAGTTTCTTGCATCTCATCCACGTTCAGAATTTGCACAACCAGAAATTCTTAAAGAATCCATTGACAAAATGCAAAATAGGAACATGAATGAGCAGCTTGGTTCTACTGAAAAGCCATTATGCCATGGTCCTCAAACTGCTGCACATGATCTTGGAGTGCCTCAGAATTTGAAGCATGTTATTCCAAATGCTGCAAATATGAATAATGTTGTGCATGTGGATCAGGTTCCCGTAGCTTATCAGCAAACAGTATGCATGGACAGTAAGTATACAAACTTCTTAGTCAAGCGAACGGAGAATGGAGGATCAAGGCCAAACCCACTGGCCCACGCAGATGGTGAGAATGACCATGAAGATGGGGGGGATATTCTTCTTAAAATCCATCAGGGCGATAGGGATGGCAGTAACTCTCACGAGATAGCTCAACCTTCAGATTGGACAGGGAATTACAGAGAGAGTGTTCTTCAAGGGGAACCATCTGGTGTGTTACCCAGGTCTGAGCAAGGGGATATCTTGATTGATATTAATGACCGGTTCCCTCGAGATATACTCTCTGATATATTTGCAAAAGCTATACTTTCTAATAGTTCATCTGATGTTTCTCAAGTGCAGCAGGATGGAGCTGGTATGAGTTTAAACATGCAAAACGAGGAACCAAAGCACTGGTCGTTTTTTCAAAAATTAGCAGGGGATGAATTTGTTAGGAAAGATATTTCGCTAATTGACCAAGATCACATAGCATTCTCACCTGGTCTCCAAAAAGTTGATGAAGAGCCTCCAACTATCAACTTGGATCCCCAAAGAAATAGTGGTGATGATGGTCCCCAAGAGCTGCTTCATGCACTTGACGATGTTGATAGTCAACTTCCATTAGGGTTTGTTGCAACCCAGACAGAAGTTAGTGTGGACATCCATGATGATATGATGGATAAATCTAGGGTGTTACACATCGATTCTGAGGTGCGTTTCTTTGCCAATATATTATTTAATAGAGCCTCTCTTCGTGTGTATTTCTTTCCTAAGAAGTCTTCAATCTCTTGTTTTCTTTAGGATGGATTTAAAAATGTTGGACTGCCTCTAGGTCGTACACTTGCAGAAATTGACATTAACTCTCTGCAGGTAATCTTTCAAATTCTGCATTCTTGAATCTATATATGAGTGAGGCACATAAGGAATACCTAATTTTTGTGGCTCTTGCAACCTGTCGGGTAATTATTGTTATGAAAAACTATTAACTGTTGTAAGTTTAGATCTAATTTCCTGTGCACCAGTCTTGTGTAATTTAAATGCTGGCAATTATGGATTCAGGAAACAAAATAGATTTGTTCCTGGAGTAAAAAGGCTGGGAGATGAAAGATTTCTGGGTGCTCATTAAGGGAGGAGAGGCAGGAGACGACTTAACTTTCCGTTCATTTGCATGCTATTACATGCATGAAGGTGCAGTTTAGGAAAGAACTAGTTATGTTATTGAAGTTAAAAGGCTGAGAAAGGAAATGAGTTTAAGTAATCCTGAAGGGAGGAAAGGAAAGGGACATAATGGACTTTCCACTCTGGGAGAGCAATGATGTGTCTAACTACTTATATTCTTTACATCGGGAAGTTTGGGTAGTCTGCAGCTAGAAGCTTTTCACATGGTAGAGGAGGAGCTTTCAAATTCATTGAGTTTTTATCTCTTTCCTACAGTATGTTCAGATACTGAATTGATACTGTCTCTGAGATATCCTACCATCATTTTACTAGCCTTGTATTTCCCGCTGTCAAACATGTCAGACATACCACTAAAAACTGGGCAGACAAGTAGATGTAAGATCCGCTATGTGATACATGCCGTCAATTCATTTCCATGAACTCTTTCCTTTAGAAGTCTAAGCTTCAGCATTTGTACTATAGAAAAGGGGTGTGGACAAAGGTGTTCTATATAGTCCTCAATTTCATGTGGCTTACTTGCAGATCATTAAGAATGAAGACCTTGAGGAACTGAAAGAACTTGGTTCAGGTACATTTGGCACAGTGTATCATGGAAAATGGAGGGGAACAGATGTTGCCATTAAGCGGATAAAGAAGAGTTGCTTCACTGGGCAATTTTCGGAACTAGAGAGACTGGTAACCTTTTTAACTACTACTAATCCAACCGGGTCTCCCTTTCTTTCTCTTCATAGGTGTAGTGCCTAAGCATGTGTTAAACTCTATCAGATCAGCTACTTATATCTTCCCCCTTTCCAGGCCATAGAGTTCTGGAGAGAAGCTGAGATTTTGTCAAAGCTTCACCACCCAAATGTTGTGGCATTTTATGGTGTGGTGCAAGATGGACCAGGGGGTACATTAGCTACTGTGGCGGAGTACATGGCTGATGGTTCACTACGACATGTTTTGATCCGCAAAGATAGGTAGAATCCAACTAGTATTAGCTCTTAGATGTTTTGCACGCATTCCAAACAAAACAATATCTGGATCGTTAGTTTCTCCATGAACACACAAATAAGTATTCACTTTCCTGTTTTGAGACTTGTTCCCCTGTTATCGTATTATGTTCACCTTTTACAGGCATCTTGATCGTCGTAAACGACTCATAATAGCAATGGATGCGGCATTTGGCATGGAGTACTTGCATTCTAAGAATATTGTGCATTTTGATCTGAAATGTGACAATCTGCTGGTGAATTTGAAAGATCCATTGCGACCAATCTGCAAGGTCTAATTGTGATATTATTAGTTTTTGATTACATGTTCTTAGTTTTTTTAATTTTTTTTTTAATGATATTGATTTACCTATCCATAAAAGGAGTTCAAGTTAAGGTTCCCTAATAAGATCTTCTAGCAACTGTAAAATTAGTATCTGATATTGTTGTGGTGGACTTGTTAGGTAGGTGATTTTGGTTTGTCAAAGATAAAACGAAACACCTTGGTTTCTGGTGGTGTGAGAGGAACACTACCATGGATGGCTCCAGAGTTGCTAAATGGTAGCAGCAGCAAAGTTTCTGAAAAAGTAAGATAACCAACATCATGTTTCTCTATTTATCTCACTTTAGGAAACTGAGAAATATCAAGTCTGGCTGGGATGTCAGACATTTCTTTTTCAATCTTTAACTTGTACTCTGTCCTAATTTATGTAGCTCACCTTCCCTTTTAGTCTATCCAACACCTTTCTATATTTAGAAACTATTGAATTTTAAAATTTCAATTTTATCCTTAATGAGACTATTTATATCCACAAAAATGTCTTAAGGCATTTTTTAGACCACAAATTCCAAAAGCCTTCCCTTTTTATCTTGAACTCCGTGTCAGTCAAATGGTGCTACACAATTAATTGGTGCAGATGGAGCAGTATCTTTTATAAATCCGAGATACCCCTCATTTCAAGGAAGAGGCATATCTTTTTTAACAAATGAGAAGTCTGGACAGATTACTATGGGATTTTGAGGACTGCTTAGGTCCAAAACTGTCTGTGCTGTATTTTTGCACTTCTTGGTCCTCGGATAAACACAATCCTTGTGCAATTTCACAATTTTATTGCTTTATGAAATGAGTTCTGTTCTCCTGCATTAATTTTGATATTTTACTTAAACAATAGAAAATGTTAAAGGCAATAAAAGTTTGTCTTGCTTTAAGGATAGAGTCATTTTCTCCTTAATTGCTCTTAAAATGACCCCACCCTTATCCGCATTTTAATCCTTATGGACTTGATTGTATCATGGGAAGTTGCAACAGTCTTGTCTGATGATTTCACCCTTTTTGATGGATAAAATAAATAGTTAGAGACTTGGGAGTTAGCATCTATTACTTCCTACATTTTGGTTCTTATCTGCTTATGGGAACTTTGAACGATATTCTTTTCTCTTGACTATTCAACAGGTCGACGTGTTTTCTTTTGGTATTGTCCTGTGGGAGATTCTCACTGGAGAGGAACCTTATGCCAATATGCATTATGGAGCTATTATAGGTCAGCTCTTTACTTTTCCATGTTGCAGTTTTAGTTGCTGTCAAATTGGTGTGTTATGAACTAGGATAGATTTTGAACTAATTTGTATATCAGCTTAGAAACTATTTTCGTTTTTGGTTGCAAATCAACATGCTAAGTAGGAAGCTCGATATTGACTATTATGAGCTAGCTTCTAGTGTCTTGAACCAATTTGTACACCTGTCAGTCTTCTCCCCGGCAATCATTTTTGCATAAGCTCCTCGCTAGTAATTGTTTAGGCGTTGCCTCTAGTGATCGTTCTAGTGCTCCTCTCTCTCCATCAAGCAACTTTCACCCAAGTTAAACATTGAATGTCTTGTTGTTCTGCCAATTCAAGTTGTGCGAAACTGCGAATAATGTCGGTACATTTACAAAACCATATCTCTTTTTCTTGATTAAGAATTCATTTATGTTTATAGTGGAAGAACACTTTTTTCATTGTGCAGTTATCAATGTCTTTCTTAAAGAAAGAATTTCAAATGCTATTTTTCTTTTTGATGATTGTGCACTATTCCAGCAAGATTTTGGTGTCAATTTCTATATTTTCATAATAAGCAAACTCAAGTTGGTTTCTCACTTTGAATTTGAGGAGGCCTATTACAATATCAAGAGAATACATGTCTAGATTCTATTTAAACTGTCTGCGCTTCTTTCAATTGTGAAGTAGCAATTAGTCAATGCAACTTTCGACGCTCATCATGAGTCATCCGGAAACAGTCGCGCTATGTTTTTAAACATAGGGGTCAGGCTGCGTACATCCGACCTCCCCTTACCCCGCAATGGGCGGGAGCCTTTGAGGCATTGGGGTAATGTTGTTGTTGTACATGTCTAGATTCTATTTGTTTAGATTCATTGTTTTGAATAAGGAAAATCTTATGGAATAGACATCAGCACCTTGGAAAAGGCAGTACTTGTCATTTGGTTGGAGATTGACTGTAATAAATAATGTATGGGATGACAATGGTATTCAAACATATGTTGTATCTCTAATTACAGTCCCAACAAAGGCGGAGAAGAAAGAAACATGTTGAAGAGTGATTTCTTATGGGAAGAAAATTGTGGAAGAGGGAAAATACATTTAGTTAAATGGTCCACTATTATGAAATATGAAGAGAGAGGGGAATGGGAGTTGAGTATCTAAGACATCAAAATAAAAGCCTATTGTGTGTGTGGCTTTTGGAGTCTTATTGATTAATGGAAGGAAGTGGTAATCTCAAATTATGTAAAGGATTGAGACAGTTGTTCCAATTCATAGTTCCTAATGGTGTTGCAGTGTAGAAGCAAATAAAAGGGTTATGGAAAGAGTTAAGATGAAAATAATTAATGAAAAGTAGCAACAGAGAAAAGATTAAACTGTTGAGTGAAAAATAGTTGGAGGATATGACACTAAAAGGTCTTTTTCCAGAAAATTTTCTCTTGTGAACACAGGGACTGCAGGATTGATTATTCTTCTGATAGTGGATGAACTTGCAGTTTAGGAGACAGTCTAATAATTGAGAGATTGAAGGTGTTAACCAGCTGCTGCAAAAATCGACTTCAGTGGTGATTGTTGAGGATAGGGAAGACTCATAAGTTCTCTGTTAAATTCTGTTATATATAGCTTCCTTATTTATAGGTCAAAGCAGATTCAGAATTGTCTTTCATTCCAAGGCATAATTTGTATCCATGTGACTTCATATTCACATAGAGTTCGCTCATGAATATAGCCATACCTGCCCACAAAATGTTGCAAGTTCAAGGATACAAAATAGATTCATGGCCTAAGATGATCCTTGAGAGTATAGTTTCCTCCTAAATTGGCATGTTTGTAGGGGTTGCAGCATGTGGTTGTTGGCTGTGTTGCTTTCTTGACTACTTGAGAAGCTACAAAGACTTTGAATCAATCAGGCAGCTATTCATGCATTACAGTCAAATTTTAGCAAATCTAGGGCCCTTTGTCAAATTTATTTGGTCGTCATTCGATGATTCCTGAGGGTCGAAATCAATTGTAAGTGTTAGCAGTATCAGAAGATTACCAAATGGTTCTCGTTCTACTTTTTGATTTTATTTTTACCACCTTGCTGGACTAAAAAGAAAAAAGAAGTTAGCTGCGGTAATAAATAGGGTCCAAGTGTTATTCGGAAACAGTCGCGCTATATTTTTAAACATAGGGGTCAGGCTGCGTACGTCCGACCTCCCCTTACCCCGCAATGGGCGGGAGCCTTTGAGGCATTGGGGCAATGTTGTTGTTGTTGAAGAAATAAAGAAGCCACTTTAATTGCCAGAAAGACCAGGCCTACTAACGGCACAGAAATAGATGGATGGGTATCATAAGGGACTTGCCTTTTCTATTGATTCCTGCGGATTGGATCAAAACTTTACAAAATAAAAAAAATGGGAGTAAGCTCGTGACACGTTTACCCCAAAAAAATCCCTTTGTAGCCAATCATTCATTTAAAAAAATTGATGATACCATCTGTTTTATAGTTCTAAGCGGGTATTCTATTTTGGGTAATGAAAAACTTGTTATTCTTAAATCTTGGTATCAGAAATTCCTATATAATTTAAGTGACACAAGAAAGGCTGATGGACCAATCATTCCCTGAAAAAATGCTCCACTTCCTTATTGTTTCAATTTTTTGTGTTTATTACTTATTTGTTTTTTTATTTAGAAATTTCTAATAAAAATTCAAAATACTAATATAAACACACAATATTGTTTGCAACTTATGCCCTTTGTTTAAACATTTGTGTTATGTGATGTTGACCCTTTGGTGCTATTTACCAGTTCTATTCTTCTGTCAGTTTATTATTTTGATCTGGTTAGTCATTTTGATACATTCTACATTATAAATAATCTTGTTTGCAACTTATGTGCCCGTTTGAATCTTTTGTATAAATGTTGATCATTCAACAGTTGTATTCTTTTATGGATCTGCTATTTTGTCAGGCTAGTCATTCTGATATGTTCTTTCTCACGTGCAGGAGGTATTGTGAACAATACTCTGAGGCCAACAATTCCTAGCTACTGTGATTCAGAATGGAGGTGCTTGATGGAGCAATGCTGGGCTCCAAATCCTGCATCTAGGCCCTCTTTTTCAGAAATTGCTAGCCGATTACGGTTATTATCGTCTGCTTCCCAGAACAAACCAACCGGTCACAAGGCATCTAAATAATAGTCGTCTACAAGTAATTCATTTTGTTGAAGCAACAAGCACTATGCTCAGGCATTTATATAATGAATTGCTCTAGATATGAGGGCAACTTTTGTATCAGGGAAAGCTACTTATATTTGCGTATATCCTTTTGGGGAAAAGCAAGAAAATAGATGTTTTATTCATTCACAATACCCTTTTTGCATGCTATTGATTAGATATTTCACAATTGAAAAACATACGGCCCATTTTGTGGTCTTTTGAGCTGCAGCGTTTATTGTTGAGTTTTGCACCTGTGTCTTGGGATTTCACATTTTTAGAGTTGAGTAATCTTCTGCTAACAAGGAAGGAATTAGTTGATTTAGTGCGACCTGGAAGGTCTATTATTATTATCAGAAAGTGTGCTTTCAGCTAAATAGAGATTCCACCCTGGATGCAAGTTGGGTATCCTAGAGTGATGAATCAAAGATGGCAGAATAATAGTGAAAAGGGAGGACATTGTGGCTGGCGTCCTAATCTTGAAGAATGGTGTTGAGAGATGCTGTGCTCTCTAATTAAATCCTCTCTCAATCTTACCTTCTTCAATCCTATCTTCATGATTTGCAAACTCTAGAATTTGGAAAAACTACATGGAGTGGTTTGGTGCAACCTCTAGTTACTCTGCTCGACCAATATTATTCAAATAACTCCTCCTTGCCTTTCTATTTCCTGGTTGCCAATTGTTATATAACTTGGTTGCCGGAAGGAAGATGATAGAACAAGTCAAAAATTATCCGTCATTTATTATAGCAAAGTTTGATTTGCCATTTTTTTTTTTAAAAAAAAGAGAAAATTATTGTATGGTGAGAGTGGATCACATCACGTCAGAATTAATATAAGTTTGATTTTAAAAAATACTAGTAATTAGGTATGGGTTAATTTTATTATTAAAAAGATTAAGTCATTGTGTGGTGAGGATCAGGAGACGGCTGGCCGTGGATCACAATACATGTAAGTAGTTGGTTATAAGACCAAAAAACACGCAAACACAAATTTACTTAATTGAAAGAGGAGGATAATGGAGTCTGCTTCTCCTTTCAAGTCGGACATACTCAAAGGGAAAGTAGCACTATTGACCGGAGGCGGTTCCGGCATCGGTCTTGAGATCTCCACTCAGTTCGGGAAACATGGTGCCTCCGTTGCCATCATGGGCCGCCGCCAGGCCGTCCTCGACTCTGCCGTATCCTACCTTCAATCCTTTGGTATTCCGGTAATTTCTTAATCACTTTGTATCATTTTAATTGATTACACAATCACCTTACCTATCGCATCATTCAATCAAAAACTCATTTTGATTTACCCTAAACCACTTCATCCACAGTTTCTGTTGATCCCTGCGATTCAGTGAGAAAATGAACACAAGGGTGACTATTCAATACTAACACTAACCAACCTAACGACCTATTTAAACTAACAAACCAATAACTGCTTGAGTTCTAACTAATAGCTAATTGACTCTCAGCTGGCATTATCCTTTTCATATAATATCCCTTCTTGGTTCGTTCTAAACATCATTTTTATTTTTCGAAACCACTTTATAATATTGATATTTTCATTGTCCTTAACAACATGTTCTTATAGGAATGTCATGACATAAAACTACGGCTTCTTTTGGTGTGTTACATATATTAAGCTTAAGTATCTATAGCTCATATTTTTCTTTCATGTACCATCAAACAACACAGGAGTAATTAGAGAATACCACTTTTGTTTCAACACTGCTCTGCTGTTTCACCTGTGATAATCTTGTCTAACCTTCCTTTTGTTTTCAACACTGCCCTGCTGTGTCACTTGTGATAATCTTGTCTAACCTTCCTTTTGTTTCCATTGCACATCGCTAGGCAATTGGATTTCAGGGGGACGTACGGAAGCAAGAAGATGCAAAAAGAGTTGTAGAGTTAACTGTCAAGCAATTTGGGAAGCTTGACATTCTTGTTAATGCTGCAGCTGGCAATTTCCTTGTGTCTCCTGAGGATTTGTCTCCTAATGGCTTCAGGACAGGTTTGTTTCATAAGGATTGCGATTGATTCTTCAGTTTCTTATGTTCTAACACTCAACTGAACCTTCTAAACAAATCTCATTCACTGAACCTTCTAAACAAATCTCATTCAAGTAGGAAGGAGAGGAAAAACAAACATGATTTGATAACAACTACTTATTACATTCATGACTGCTTTCCTAATACCTTCACATAATCACAGCCATTCTGAATGTTTAACCCTTGGTGTTTTAGGAGATATTTTGTTCAAGTGGATAACTTCACTTAAAAATCGTTAGAATCAGCTTTGTTAAATTCTAGCCGTCTTCTTCATGATGGCTGGTATCTATCTTGAAGGTGTTTTAAGGTTTAAAGGCTGAGAAGTTGGTTACAGAAACTGCTTATGAGTGAAAAATTCCTTTCAAAACCTTCTGTGTTGTCAGCTTGTCTTGCTCTATTTTCCTAAAACAAGAGTAGCAGAGGAAAGTTTGTCGTCTGTTTCTCAATTGATATCTTGGGCTTATGGAAGCTTCTTGAGAAGATACAGAAAGGAGGTTGAGTGAGGGAAGTGTTTGTAGAAAAAGAGGATAACAAGTCACTTTCCTCTCTTTAATTTGAAGTGAGGGGGAAGGCTCTCATAGATTGCATCCTGATTCTTGTTGTGTGCTCATGATGGCTTTTGCAGTACTGGATATTGATTCTGTTGGTACATTCACAATGTGCCATGAAGCACTTAACTATATCAAGAAAGGGGGACTTGGGAGGAGTTCGACGTCTGGTGGATTGATATTGAACATCAGTGCTACTTTGCATTACACTGCATCTTGGTATCAAATCCATGTAGCTGCTGCCAAGGTTTGGTACTTTTGCTTAAAGCATAATCCGTGTTCATTTTTTTTTTTTGTTATTTCTAATTCCCATTTGCGTCATCTCTCTGTACAGGCTGCTGTTGATGCAGTCACTAGAAATTTGGCTCTAGAGTGGGGCACAGACTATGATATTAGGGTCAATGGTATTGCACCAGGCCCTATAGGTGATACTGCTGGCATGCGTAAACTTGGACCAGAAGAGATAAGCAATAAGAGCAGAGAATACATGCCTCTGTACAAACTTGGGGAGAAATATGATATTGCCATGGCTGCTCTGTACCTTGCGTCAGATGCTGGTTGGTACCTGATGCTTTTTAGGCTTGCACTTCAGTATTACTGCTATGTGTTAATTTTAATTGGTCATATTAATATTCATGATCTGGATGAATTTTAAGATATTAAATATAAATTGATATAGATGCATCTTGGCATTAGTTTTTCAGTGTGTGTTTGATATGGAGGAAAATGTTTTCTGGATAAAATTTTCCAATGTTTGGTTGGACAAAAGCTTTGAAAAACATTTTCTCTAGGAAAACAAACTCCTTAATAAGAGGAAAAATGGCTTCATTAATGGAATTAGGGAAAACAAGTTTCATAAGTGACATTTCAAGTTCATTGTCTCCTTCCCAACACCTACCATCCCAACCCCAACCCTTGACCATCCCACCCCGAAGGCCCCACTTCCCACCCCCTCCCACCACAATAGTGTTTTGCTAGATTACATATAAATGCTTTTGGGGTGATATTTTCTTGCTTACTTACCAAACATTGGAAAATAAATAAGAAACTCACTAGTTTTCCAAAGAAATATTTTCATGGAGAACATTTTCCACCTCTACTCCTTGCTCTTGCCTAACCACCGTGTGCATGTCCAAGTTCACTACTGATATGACAAGTTAGTGTCAGCTTTTTGTTATGACCAGCTATTGTCAGTTCTTCCTATCCACTTGTGGCATCTCTCTTCCTGTTCCTTGTTGAATTTGCAAATGAGGACTCACTTTTCCACTCCTTTTTCTCTGCACCGGATGTTCAGACTGACTTGACTCCGACAACCACTTCTACATTGTATTCCTTTTTTAAACCAAACTACTTTTAGCTCTGGTATTGAATGTGTGCAGAAGTTCATATCCGAATACATTGCTTTTAGAACCAACCTTGAATATGTATGTGAAAAGTCATTAGTATTGGTAACCTAAAGAACCTTACATGCTGCTTCAATAGAGAAATGATGCAGCTATGTTGGTTTCGAAGCTGCCATTATACATCCTGAACTGGCTCCTGCTTCCAATGAAAACGAAGGAGAGAGAGCAACCATTGCTTATCCTGTACTTAAAACAGGTTGTGCTCTTTCATTTTCAAAAAAAGACAAAAGGTTGTGCTCTCTTTTTGTTGGCTTCTTTGGAACTTGTTCAGCGATCTTCTGTTTTTACTGTGAGATAATGGTGTGCCATACTTCTATGTGCTTACCATGTTTGTAAACCTGCTATTACTGCTATGCTTCCTCAATTTGTATTGGTTCTAAAATGTTAACATACAGGACAGTTGAAGAAAGCTCATTGCATTACTGGAAAACATTCTTTTTTCCCTGAAAGAGTGTGCATATTTCCTGAATCGGGCATTCATTTAGTGCATCAGTGTGGAACATCCACTCTACTGGCAGTTTTGGCTAAATCAAGACTTCAAATTAGAAACCCACAATGTGCTTCTTGCTTGTAGTAATCCCTTTTTTTTTTATTGCGTATGCTTCCTGTGTATACAGGCAAATATATCAACGGAACCATCATGCCTGTTGATGGAGGACTCTGGCTTAGCAAACCTCGACATCTACCTAAAAATGCAGTTAAAGAGCTATCTCGAACAGTCGAGAAGAAATCAAGAAATGCGCCAGTAGGAGTTCCTCCCAGCAAGCTTTGAGTTTATCAGGTATCAAGTGCATGGGAGCAATTAAAGTGCAGTCGCAGCAAGGAACTTGTTGAATAAATCTACTATTATTTCTGGCTAGTGCCCATTGACATAGATTTATATACATATACTAGACAATTGGAAACGAGCTTATTAGCAGACCCTCAGCAGTTTAAGTTAGTACTATCTTTTTTCCTTTTTTGGTGCGTGTACCAGTCAATAAAGACAGATACCTGACAGTGTCCGGGCACGTTTAAGGAAAAAAATTGCCTTTCCCATTTTAGGTCCTGGCTAGTCTGCTGCAGGTTGCAGAAAGGGAATACAGAACCATGATTAAGTCAGTTATTAATTTAAAGAAGTCTTCTCCATTAATTTGTAGTAAGACGCAAGGCAAAATATCAGCACCCCATTGAGGGGATCGTTCTACCTTTCCCGCTATTCACAATCCCGCAAGGCAGAATTATATCAATTACTTCTTTTAGAAACGTTAGTAAATAGTTTAAACGGTAATCAATGAAATGACATTTTATAACCCTCACAGCTCATTCCCTACCCCAAACTCCAGAGGAGGATTAAGCAATAGCTGAAAATATGGGAGGGACGATAAAAGGAAAAAGAACAAAGTCCCCAACAGATACGCAATTGATTAGCAGCCTTCATTTGGCTGTTGCCTTGAAACTGAAAAGGTGTTGGTAGCAGTATGTTGGGTTAAAAGAGAGAAATATCTTCCCCCCAACCTCTGTGTAAATATTGATGGATGCTTTTCTGCAAATAAAAATTCAAATAGGTCATTGCTTGACTGCTTCTGTTTAAAAGATTGAGTGAGCTTGATAGTTTACACACTACAAAACAAAGTTACAATGACATTTTTCTTTTCATAGCTACCCTTTGTAACACAACATTATTGCCCCTTATGAAAAATAAGCCAAGTATTTACATGGAACACCTTTATCAAAGGATACTAGATGCAGGATTCACTCTGTTACCTAACTTTATGATTCTGCTCCTAAGCTTGCAGCAAAGAGTTGCTCACCTAAGAATCATAGAAAAATAGCATGTTTCATATGAGGAGCTATTACACTGCAAGATCAAAGGTCAGGCATCTTTATGGGCCCAAGAACCTTCAATTCCTTTAATACGAGCTCCAGTTGAGGCATTTCATAGCAGTATGCATGCTTAGCCAAGTACCTCAGCACACTAGGAATCTGCATTCTCCTTACAGCTAAATGCCTCAGCACATCCTGCATTTAATTGTCCAAAAAATGATTCCTAGTTTACATTCATATATGAACAAATAGTATCCTGACTGCGCGGAATAAGGGGGGTTTAAGAATCACCTCTTCTAGTACCACATATTTCTACTTTCTGAGCTTTATTTCTTTGAGACATGGCTTCCTCAATTTTTTTAATGACTATGCTCAGACTGCATCCATTCTCAATAGCTTTTACAGCAGCTCGATGTGCATGTTTGTGCCATTTCAGAAGATTATAAGATTGCAATACCGACCACCTTGCTTGATTTGACATCTGTTTGAAAAACTCAAATGTCGCATTATAAAAATAAAGAGTTACTAGACAAGCAAATAACTTTAACCAGGGAAAGACCTGTGCCACAGAGAGTGGGGGTTCCAGAAGAATGCTGATGTTTCGGAAGAGATTTTCATCATTTTCTCCACCTTCAGCCTCTCCATATATCAGCGCTTCAGCTGCAATCCCAGCAAATAGAACCATGCAGTACCTGACAATTTTATTTTTAATTACCTTGGTGCAAGAAACTGCAGCAGACAAAATAGTCAAAAAAGGTTTTTTATCTCCTTTTCAATGGAGATTTAATGAGACTTTGTGTAAAGAACTAAATATATGGCTTGCAGAAAATCCAGAGAGCTGATTCCAACATAGAAATGTATTTTGTCCACGGAATAATTGTAAGCAAAATGACTGACTAGGAAGTCCACCTGTCAAATGTGGTACCACTTAACTGGCCTTGAGCAAGCTCGTATTCAAGTTTTTCATCCCAAAACTGCGTCCCTGCCTGCATGAATGAAAAATAGAAGATCACAAGCCAAAATGAGCAAATTTTAACTGTTCAAATAGTTCTAAAATGGGACCACAACCTTATGTGTGGAGGATGACCTTGATTTCCAGGAAAATAAGAAGCTAAAGATCTCACTATTTAAATTATAAATTCTTCTCATAGAATAAGGACAGCCACTACCGAGGAAAAGGAAAATATAACGGATGCCTACATAATTATGTTGCACTGTGCCACGAAAAGAAATTATTTATACACCATTCAACCCCTATTCTATAGAAAAATACTGCCAAGACAACTGCAAGAGTCTATGCTGACACATAGCCGATATTTGTTCTACAACTGGTTCTCTCAAAGGGTGTAAAAGCTTTTAGAAGCAACAACATACCAAGTGTAATCCCACAAGAGGAGTCAAGAAATTTAGTAAAGGTTGTATCATGTCATGGATTAAATTGTTCTACAGAGAGTGACATCTAATGGAATGCTGTTTGTGCATGTTCAGTCAGAAACAAATGTCTTGAATTCCCATCTGCTCGCTTAAAGACTTCAGGAGAAGGGGAGGAGCAGTTATCTATGTAATTACTGTCTTTGTTGGCTGTTATTTTAACAAGTGGTCAAGCTTTACACTCTGAACAAGAGAGACAATACAAAAGGATCTACAGTGGCATACCTGTCCTTGAATGCCCATCTGCATTGCAACAATTGGGTCTAAAATTACACCACGAATTGGACAACCCATCAGGTATGCTGCATACATATCAGTCGATAAATGAATTACTATAAGAGGTAGGTTAGGTTTACAACTTTACTTTCCTTCGAGTGTTACAGACAATAAAGACTGATGGTAATAGAAAGGCCAAGACTGATATTCTAAGCAGTTGGTGTTGGGTAAACAAGCTGATGATATCTATGGCAAGTCAACACATCAAAACTTCTATATCCAGAAGTACAGATAATCCTAACTTAATCTCTGCAAGATGGATGAATCAAGTTCTAAAGTTCGTTCATTCCATTGCAGTAAATTCTGTCAAACATTTGCAGAAATATAGTTTACCAACAAGGAGATGGCCTGCTTCATGAACACAAATTCGACGCTTGTACGGAGGCCAAAAGCTGGAGATTTGTGCTAAGCAGGAACCACCAAGTAATATAGCATCTAGCATGGCAAGCCCCAAGACTGCAGCAATGTTAGGCCTAATATCTATTCCTTGATTCAGCAGAAACGAAACTCCAGCAAACAATGTAGCCAAAAGAAAGCTAGATGGTCCAGAAAGACCCCACTTCTTTGGCGAAAGTTTGGTCACTGAACTACAGAAGAGTTAAAAAACATGTTACTAAATCAGTCATTTTCTCCTAAGAAAGCCAGAAAAAGCAAAAACCAGATTATTCTGCCAAATAGTCCAGGAAAACGTGCAAGTTGAAACACTTTAGGTGCTTCAGAGAGGTGATATGTATAAGCACTGACCATCTAAACCAGTTGATGACTTTAAGACGGTTGGTGTGACATCCCGTGGCCCTTCTAGAACTGCAGATATAGGCAATGTTGTCAGAATTTGTGACAAAGAATATTGCATAATGGTGATATTAAAGTGAAGTCTTTTGGGATGTGGGATAATCAATGATAACATAATTATTGGTCAGCAAATACAGAAGTAAGGTCTCAGCTTTATAGTTTAGTGAAGTAGTTGAAGGCATACACACAAAGATATGACTATCTCTCTCTATAAATTTAGTATCCTGGCAATTCCTTGATTAACAAATACTCTAAGCTGATTAAAGCAAAATGATTCAGGGATCTGTTCAGCTTTCCATTTCTAATTTTAGGCTGGCAGTGGATGTTCAACAACCGACAAAAAATCAACTCTTCGCAACAAGACAGTCACTTTGAATCTCAATCAGAAGAGACAGTTCAGCTAATACGGATTTAGGGACTAAAAATAGAACAGGTTAAAATTAACAAAGTGAAGGGTTTACCAATAGTGCTATATTTGCCAAAGTTGGGCAAGAGATCTTTGTCCTTGAGAAAAGCATAAGCACTCGCCACAAGCCTCATATCATCGGCATTCAAGCATGTATCTAAAATCTGCCAGTCTCTTTCCATCGGAGACCAAACCGTGGGCTGGATTGACGAGTCCTTAGAGTCTTCTCTCAAGAAGCGGAGAGCTCGAGACAGGTCTTTGTCCTTAACTGCTTGCTCGTATTCTTGCCGCTCCCTGAAAGCTCTAATCTTTATGTGATGACGACCCCCTTTTGTGTCGTATGTAGAAGCATTTTGGTGAAAGGTGAAATGAGTTATGCCGGAATTCGGGTGATGCACGCCAGAAGAAACAAGTGGCCTCATCCTATTCTTGTTTCCCCGACCAACATCCGGCGACCTAATATTCCAAGGAGAACCCAACCTTTACTCTTCTATGTACATCCTCTTGTTTAACTCTTCAAAAATCAAGAGATTAATAATATATATTGTTTTAAATAAAAATTTCATCATCGAAATTTTAGTTTACTAGTATTGTTTATGTATAAATTTATGTCGATATATTCATCAAATGATATAATTATGTACATTGTTTTTAAACAAAAATAAGAATATTATAAGCAAAGATCTGTAAAAAAAAAAATTACAATCTCATCATCTTAAAATTTATTACATGATGAAATAATTGAAAGTATGAGTATTTAAATATTAATTGCATCTATTAAAACTTAGTAACAAGAAATATTATATAGAACTGTATCAAATACTCATATAGATATTTAATTTACAAAATACAAAAGAATGTTAATCTATATTTGATCTTCAATAATAGTCAATTAAGATGAAATATAAATATCAAATGAAATTGAGCAATATGTGAAAATGGCTTGGTGTCTTCAAAAAAATAAATTTATCATGATGATCTCTTATTGGTGTCTTCAAAAAAAGATAATAAATATAATACTACCAAATAAGCATTTAAAAAACAAGTAAAATGAGGTTTATAATTAGTTAAGGTAATTTCGACTAGAAAAACACTATAAACAAACACACACAATTAATACACTAGTAGTGCAAGTTGCTTTATGTGACTAAATACTTGACTTTCAATGAGCCTTCAAAATTCTTACATATGGCTTTTATTGTGATTAATTGATAATGATCGTAAAATAATGGTTACCCTCATTGTGATTATTTCCTTCATTTGAGATTAAGAGGGGTCAAGTAGTCATATAACTCTAATATTATATTCCAAATTGGAGTTGCTTAACCTAGTATTAATGAAGTCAAAATATATTGTTAGTTGATTATTGTCATCAAAAGAGGCCAATTAACCACTAAAATTGTGGTTGGAATGTATTTGTGAGTTGGATTTTGTGGTGGGAAGATATGTTTGGGCCAATGAATAAAAAAGAGGAAATTCAACCTGAGCCCCAACTCAAGGATAAGAAAATCCTTTTTTGGGTCATTTCTAACCTCATTCCTCCACGTCCTCTGTTACTATAATACATTTCTCCCTTGGCAGTTCACACTCTCTGCTTTGCCCGTAACATACACAGAGAAGAGATATGGCATCAGCTACAGCTTCCCACACTTTCTGCGGTATCCCCACCACATCATCCTCTACCACCAACAGGGTTTCAACTCATTCTGCTCGATTCCTACTCAAAACTCCTATCCGCCGCCTCGGCTTCGCCGGCGCAGTCGCTGATCCTCTCTTCACCAACCACGTCGCAGCCAAGCTCCGATCACTCAAGGGACGAGGGTCCTCCAATCCTGTCAGGGCCGTTGTATCCATGGCCAAGAAGAGCGTTGGAGACCTCACCTCTGCCGAGTTGAAGGGCAAGAAAGTCTTCGTCAGGGCAGATTTGAATGTCCCGCTTGATGACGCTCAGAACATTACCGATGACACTAGGATCAGAGCTGCCGTCCCAACTATCAAACACTTGATGGCCAATGGGGCTAAAGTTATTCTCTCCAGTCACTTGGTCAGTAAGCCCTACATCTTTCTCTTTCATGTGTGTTTGAATTTTCCCCTCAAAGTCTCTGCCTTTTTCAGTACAACTTGGAACTGAAATTGCGTGTATATGGATGATTAGTTTATCTAGAATTTGGTTAAAGTCTTTCACAATATAGTCCCTTCAATGCTGTGCTCCTGTCATGTCTTGTTTGATTTTTTTCTTCTTCCACATTTTGTTATTTATATTGCTTAGTGAAATTTCAGGGAAGGCCAAAGGGAGTCACTCCTAAATACAGCTTAGCACCACTTGTCCCCAGGCTATCTGAACTGCTTGGAATCCAGGTATGCAATTTTAATGTTTTTTGATAAATGGATTGATCAAAAGGTGATGATCTAATTGATTGTGCTATTGACTAACAGGTTGTCAAGGCTGATGACTGCATTGGTCCAGAAGTTGAGAAGTTGGTTGATTCACTTCCAGAGGGCAGTGTTCTTCTTCTTGAGAATGTAAGATTCTACAAGGAGGAAGAGAAGAATGAACCTGAGTTTGCAAAGAAACTTGCATCATTGGCAGATCTTTATGTGAATGATGCCTTTGGTACAGCTCATAGAGCACATGCCTCTACAGAGGGAGTTACTAAATTTTTGAAGCCTTCTGTAGCAGGTTTCCTTTTACAAAAGGTTAGGCTTACTTGATTGTCTTCTTTGACAAACTAATGGGCCATCATAAAACGAATCTACTGCAAACTGCACTCATTAGCAAATCTAACTGTTCTTTTATCTGTTCAGGAATTGGACTATTTAGTTGGAGCAGTTTCAAATCCAAAGAGGCCATTTGCTGCTATTGTGGGCGGTTCGAAGGTTTCATCCAAAATTGGAGTGATTGAATCACTTCTCGAGAAATGTGATATATTGCTTTTGGGTGGAGGAATGATCTTTACCTTCTACAAGGCTCAGGGTCTTTCAGTTGGTTCCTCTTTGGTTGAGGAAGACAAACTAGATCTTGCTACATCACTCCTGGAGAAGGCCAAGGCAAAAGGAGTCAGTCTCTTGTTACCATCTGATGTTGTGATTGCAGATAAATTTGCTCCTGATGCAAACAGCAAGGTTTGCATGCTAAGCTTTTCTTATATAAACCTATCTAATCTCTTGAGATTCTTTGGACTCAATCTTGCACCTGCACTGTAATTGACACTTGATATCAAAGTATGGATTGTGTTGAAAATACAATTTTGTTTTGGTTACTCCAGATTGTGCCGGCATCTGCTATCCCAGATGGTTGGATGGGATTAGACATTGGACCAGACTCTGTCAAGACTTTCAACGATGCTTTGGATTCCACAAAAACAGTGATCTGGAATGGACCTATGGGGGTGTTTGAATTTGACAAGTTTGCTGTTGGAACGGAGGTACCAATTACCATTCTTCCCTTCATATTTGTTTTACCATATGCTGAGTTCTATAAAAGAAACGGAAAGGGAATAAAACTGGTTTTACTTGGATTTTAAATTTTAAAGGAAGAGGAATAAGCTGGTTTAATATGTTATTTAGTGTGAGAATTTATTATTCTAATTTTTCTGGTGTTTATCTTACATTCTGATACAGTTGTTTCTGTAACGGAAGAGTAAATACTAACAAGCGTGCTATTGTGGTGATAGGCAATTGCAAAGAAGCTAGCAGACCTAAGTGGGAAAGGAGTGACCACTATCATTGGAGGTGGAGACTCTGTTGCAGCCGTTGAGAAAGTTGGAGTTGCTAGCGTGATGAGCCACATATCCACTGGTGGTGGTGCGAGTTTGGAGCTACTGGAAGGAAAGGTGCTCCCTGGTGTCATAGCTCTAGATGAAGCAGATTCCCCTGTTGCAGTGTAAAACAATTTGTACTAAATTCTTTTTTGGGTTAACTTACCTTTATCAGTGGTGATTTCCAGTTGGGAAACATTTGTAGATTTTTCAGGTGATACTTGCCATATAAGGTCCTTTTTTCCCCACGTATGTTCTTTGTCTAAATAAAGGCCGTGTATATCAGATTACCAACAGCTTAATTTCGTGAACAAATTTGGTTCAACTTGTCTAGATTTGTCATCTGAGCAAACTAATGCTGCGTGTTAATATTCACTTTTGCATTACACGCCACCTCCTGGCTCATGACATATTTGTTGTTGAAATGAGATTAGTACAGTGTTCATATCTAAATTACTATGGCAAGGCATATGCAGCCTGTCGTTTTATTGCTGGAACTGGTACATTAATTTTCAAGGAAAGAAGACGAGAAATTGGCAAATACATTACTGTATTCCGAATGTAGGTATATAACTCTATGAATTGGAATAAACAAAAGGAATTCCTTTAGGGAAAACTTAAAAGCGTCTTTTGGAGAAAGAATTAAAACCATCCGTTCTAATTTGTGTTTTCGATCTTTGATCCAATAACAGTAGGGATCAACCATTTATTTTTTTAGGCTTCAATCTACCAACCATCAGGAATATTCGAATTCAAAAAACATGCCTGCCTGGATCTGGACCTTTCATGCGGCAAGTTGAACTCCCACTTTTGTTGATTTTCAAGACAAACATTTTTGGCTTAGTATCTATTTTGCCACATGAATTTTCGACAACTTTAGCCCTTTGAGGCAAAACTTTATTGATGTTAAGATTGTTATAAACGTTTTAAGGCATAATGTTCTCAAACTGGCGACCTTTTTTCTTATTATTTTTGTTTTCTTTATTTATGTTAGAGATGTTTTCAAAAAAAATGAGAAAAAAATTAAAGACGAAGTCCATTCCTATGAATGACCCTTTTTGGGTATAGAAAGAGAAATTAGTGGTGAGGCCCAAGCCCAAGCCCATAATATTGCCCTAAACAATGTGCGCCACGGAAAGAAAAGCGAGTGCGAAGAACGCGAGGATATCTACTATTTATACCATCCTCCACCTTCCCAAACTCTTCTAGACATCGCACAGATCAAGCATTGAATTCTCCGAAGAAATTGACGGTGAGTTTCTGATATCAGCTCTATTTTTCTTTTTTCTTTTTATCAAACGGTGTGTGTGTTAATTGAGACAGACCAGTGTTTTTCAGATTGAAGAATGGCTGTGAAGAAGAGTGTGGGATCACTGAAAGAAGCAGATCTGAAGGGGAAGAGAGTATTCGTCAGAGTTGATCTCAACGTTCCATTGGATGATAGCTTCAAAATCACTGATGACACCAGAATACGAGCTGCTGTACCTACTATCAAGTACTTGATGCAACATGGTGCCAGAGTCATCCTTGCCTCTCATCTTGTATGCTTTAATCTCTCTTTTCTAAATCTGGACGTCTTTGCTTGCTTGCTTCCATCAATTTCAGCATCCAGATCTTATGTTTTGTGGCTTCATTTATATTGTAAATTTGTTTGAGAAATGATATTACAAGGACATTGCTGATCAAAGAAAAGTTCACTGTTCATTTATCATTTTCTCCACTTGCCTAGATTCTCATTTAGCTGTAATAGTTGTCACAGATATTACATACATATAAGAAATCCAAATAGAAAGGTCATACCTTTATTTTCTCCATCTTTCTTTCTTGTCAGCAACAACAATAAGTCACATCTTGGTTTCGCACCGTTTGTCTGCTCTTTTCCATTTGGTCATGTTATTGGGTAACTTTATCTTGCAAGACTTAGACACATGAGAAAACATCACCAAATTTTTTGCCCATAGTCTCTATGGTGCATTTCAACTTCAGCAACCACTGCAGCACACATCCTTGATTTCCCGCTTTGTTCTTGTTTTTCATTCTTGTGGATGGATTGTATACTGCTTTTGACAATTAGATGAGTAACTTAAAGAACCTTTGAAGTAGAAAGATGCACAAGTTCGAGGGGGGTGGGCGGGATCTGTCTAGGTATCCAAAGTGGAACTATAAATATACATACATATAGAAGAGAGATGCTGCACAGCACAATACCAAGCATTGGTGGTCTTGATGTCTCTCTTCGAGGGATGAGGAGATCTGATAGCTTTGGAAGATTGAGAAACTAGTTTTCTCTTTTTCTGGTCATCCATGGAATTTTCACTTGTTGAAAGTTCTATTTAGGCTTTGATACTCACGGTCTTTGCATGGTTGAGGAAATGTTCTGAATAAGTGAAAATCATTTGTGATTTTCTTTTCCATATTTGTGTTTTCTCTGATTGTCAATTTTTTGTCAGGGTCGCCCTAAAGGTGTCACTCCGAAGTACAGCTTAAAGCCACTTGTGCCTAGACTTTCAGAACTACTGGGAGTTGAGGTCTGTATGTTGTTCTCTTTTTATTCTCTGTTGACTCAATTATTTCTTCTAGACCAATTTAAGAAGGTTATTATTTGCTGATTTTGCTCAGGTTAAGATGGCAAATGATTCCATTGGCCCAGAAGTGGAGAAATTGGTGGCTGAACTACCGGAAGGAGGAGTTGTGCTTCTGGAGAATGTGCGATTTTACAAAGAAGAGGAGAAGAATGACCCTGAGTTTGCCAAGAAGTTGGCATCTCTTGCAGATTTGTACGTCAATGATGCATTTGGGACTGCTCATAGAGCCCATGCTTCCACAGAAGGGGTTGCTAAGGTCTTGAAACCAGCTGTTGCTGGATTCCTTATGCAAAAGGTACTAAAAATAAGATTTTAGGCTGTCAAATAGAGGACAGTATTTTCAAAAAGTAGTGGAGCTATGCATAGTTCGAGGAAGAATTATTAATTTGAGGGTTGCTCAATTGTGTTGCATGTGGTTGGATGGTTAATTATGATACAGCATATTCTGCACTCCCATAAACTCTTTCACCATATTGTGGTTGGCTGGCTTATGCTGCATCATCAATGCTTGTAGGAACTTGACTATCTTGTTGGAGCTGTGGCAAATCCACAGAAGCCATTTGCTGCTATTGTTGGTGGTTCAAAAGTATCAAGTAAGATTGGTGTTATAGAGTCACTCTTGGAGAAGGTTGACGTGTTATTACTCGGTGGAGGAATGATCTTTACTTTCTTCAAGGCCCAAGGATATTCTGTTGGATCATCACTAGTGGAGGAGGACAAGCTTGATTTGGCAACATCTCTCATGGAGAAGGCAAAGACAAAAGGGGTTTCTCTTTTGCTTCCCACTGATGTAGTGATTGCAGACAAGTTTGCTGCTGATGCGAACAGCAAGGTATGACCCTCATCTGTATAAACGCTTTATTAGGTCAATTCTATCTTGAAAAGAACTAACTGTTATATATGTTTAACTGCTTTCTTGATTTGGAAGATGTCTCTTTTGCAGCAGTATCTGTTTTAGGGTCTTGGCTGACTTGGTTTTCTTTGGCGCTTTCAGATTGTCCCAGCATCTGGAATTCCTGATGGCTGGATGGGATTAGATATTGGACCTGATGCAATCAAATCCTTTGGCAGTGCATTGGATACCACTAAGACTATCATTTGGAATGGACCAATGGGTGTGTTTGAGTTTGATAAGTTTGCTGCTGGAACGGAGGTAAAAAAATGGATATTTTCTTAAGTTGTGCTGGTAGATTTAGGAGTTGTTGTTCTACTTGGAATATTTCTAGTGATGCTTTGAGATATTGCAGAGGTTTTTCTTTTGACTTTGGGGATCAATTTCATCTAATGTTGTTATTGTTGCCAGGCTATTGCAAAGAAACTGGCAGAGCTTAGCGGAAAGGGAGTGACAACCATCATTGGTGGTGGTGATTCTGTAGCTGCGGTTGAGAAGGTAGGACTTGCAGAGAAGATGAGCCACATATCAACTGGTGGAGGTGCTAGCTTGGAGCTTCTGGAGGGGAAACAACTTCCTGGGGTGCTTGCCCTAGATGACGCCTAAGCCATATATGCTCAAGCTTGCTCTTTTTTTTTTGCACATTCTGTTAGCTTTCATCTCTGGATTTTAATCTAGAGCGGCTTTTGATCTGTAGAGTATGTAATGTTGTGGATCAAACTGTAATAAGTACTTTCTGGTCCTCATTGAGGTACACTTTCTCTTGTGATAAGAGAAAATCTTCCATGGTTGATAACGTGAATAATTAATGAGTCACTATTAGTTGTCACTTTCCTCTGTTGGATTGGATTTTATGCATGCCTATGCTTTTCTGTTTATTTTGCCTCTTCTGCTGGCTGATTTGTCTCTATGAACTTAAGAGGTTCTATGCGGGCTCTAGAGTTCTGTCGGCCACCGATTGGTTTATGGTGACACATTTGGCTTGTTAGAATCATATGACCTCCCGTAAATGCTGCTCAGAAAGGGTATATGATCTCAAGTAGACATTTCAAGGAGATGCAGACTTGGAAGAAACAATTCTGCAATTTTATTTTATGATTTACACTTTGAAATACAAAGTCCTGCTTAAATGATTAGGGGACGCGACGTTTGTTTTGCAGTGGCCAATTGGAAGGTAACTTTTGTCTTATTGAAAAAAAACCACTTAAACATCTATATATATATATGTGTGGGCTGGTAGAATTCACCAAAGCAAGCATCTCTTTGTTGACGTGTCTGCTTGAGCTGTTTATTTTTACTCATTTATTATATAGGGATCATAAAAATATTTTATGCACTTTTTAATTAAATTTTTTTTTACAGCTGCTAATCGACGTGCCTGCTTCAAGTGCTTCAATTGTTATTTGAAAATAGCACCCCTAATAAGACAAATATCTATCAAAACTGGACAAATAAAATTAAATAACTAAACCAACAAAATACTTTAACGTATAATTTTTTATGGACTCCCACAATTTTAGGCATTTTCAGAACTTCAATTCACCACCGAAACCCCGAAACCACCATCAAACTCCATGAGAACAACCCTCCAGCCCCAAACCAGTGTCAAGAACCCACCCCCCCCCCCCCCCC
>JAOTQJ010000099.1:23571693-23593095 GCA_025642045.1 Solanum sejunctum | reverse complement strand
TCAAGAACCCACCCCCACCCCCACTCGGCATACCATGGCAGCTTTGACCAGACACGAACGTAACTAAAATGATCCAAAACTAGCCACCAAAAAGCCTTGAATTGCGCCTGAAAAACAACATCGCCATCTCAATCCCCTCAACAACCCCACCAAAATCACCTCCAACCCCCCCTCCCCCCTCTCTAAAATGTTATCCAAACAACCCTCCAAAAATCTCTAAAAACGTCACTAAAATCTCCTCAACAACCCCACCAAAATCACCTCCAAAACCTACCCCAAAACGTCATCCAAACAGCCCTTCGAAAACTTCTAAAAAGTCACTAAATCTTCGTACTGCACGAATTTCGAGGAGACAAAATCTAGCTGACACCACCAGAAAGCAACAACAGACCTCCAAACTTCAACAAAAGACGGATGAGAATGAAAATTCAATGTCATCTCTTTCACTTCCAGGAAAAGTGAAATACCAAAAAGGCAAATAAAAAACATGAGTAAAGCACTATAAAAGAACAAGATAAATTGGCGAATTTTAGTGATAAAATAATTTTTATCACTTAAGTAACAAAAAAGGACCTAAAATATCTTTGAACTATTAAAAATTGTATAAAAATATTCTCTATCCACTTGAGCCTAAAATGTCTCTGTCATCCGCACAGAAACAAATTAAAACAAATGACATATCGTATTTTTAATTTTAAATTTGATCGTGCAAATAAAAATGTCAAAATAATCAAATAGATTTATTCAACCCGGGCTGCGTATACTAGTTAGATAATAGAAAAGAATTTAAATTCGTTGAATTGCAGTCGATCGGTGTTGTGGGCATGCGGAAAGAAGTCATTTTGGTAGATGATATCTTAAGTGAGATCCTACTGACAAAGCGTCACGTTTACCATCCTCGTGGAGATGTGTTTCATCTTCCGATGGAGCCCCTTCCAACCATTTGTGTTGCCTGAATATCCTTGTTTGTCATTTGCAGGGAGGAATCTGAACATAAATTTTGCTTAATAGACAAGAACGTTCAAACACCGGGAAAAAAAAAAGAGGCAGCGATCGCGATGGGACTCGAACCCACAATCTCCCGCTCCGGAGGCGAGCGCCTTATCCATTAGGCCACGCGATCACATGTTGTGATGCATCACATTTTCTGATTATAACAGCAAAATACAAAGATACATAATACATTCACGAGTTTCATTACACATAAACAGAATGGCGGAAAAATTAAAGGGGGATAACAGACAGAGGATATCTAGTTTAGAGAGGACGCGGCTGCGGTTTCTTGAGCAGGTGATCTCTCCATAGACGATAAAACAATAATAAGGTGGAGCGGCCTCGGCATCTCAAGTTATTTAGTGGGCTTGAACCATTCTTGGCTAGTTTTCCAATCGTAGGTAAAGGTAATCGATCTACGTTAATATGAAGCTTTGACATAAGATCTTCCATTGTTTCCTTATCACAATTCATCTCCTTCACATCTTCATCAGTATCGTCCCTACATGTCGGCATCTCTTCATCCGGTTGATCCTCATTCCCCACTTGTATTTTGGATGCAGGTTCATTGCTTCTTTGCACTGCCTCGTAAATTTCTCCAGTACTAACTTCTTCTTCAACAATAATATTGGCCTTTGAATCATCCTCATCCACATTATGATCATTAATGTCCTTCAATATCTTGTCAGGTTGCGCTAGGCAGTTTACATCAGCATCGGCCATTGACAATTGACAAATGATTAATAAGTCTACACTTTCAACTGTGTTGTATTTATGAGACTAAATATATATAAATGTCAAAGAGACGCTTAATGAATCGGTGGCAGTTGGTTGGCTTTGCCTTTTGAAAGAAAGCGCGCATCTCTTCGCTTGAAACGTTGTGACCAACGCCAACTCGCAATTATGTATATAGAAACCCACGACGGTTCCCTAATGAAAATGCTCCCTCCTCTCCTTCACACTCTTAATTCTTTAGTAAGTTCAAAAACATCCCACATTATTGCACTTCATAAAAACACGTGCTACTGAAATTTGGGTAAGGGACACACTCGAGCCAACGCCCCATTTCTAAATCCAAAATATTCTTTATTGGTTAACGTTGATGTGGTCAATAATTTACTGCTGTTGAAGACTAATGGGCACCTCATCCAGTTTGTGCAACAGATAATGAGACAATTCACAATAACTTAAAAATGATTAGTGGGACACATGCTTGTTGCTTATGAAAGATCAGAAAAATTGGACCCCTGATCAAGTAGTCAGCGAATAAATTCAACATGACCAATAACCCCCCTTTGAACAACATTTTCCCGGTGAGCTGGCACTCTCAAAATCAGGTCTGATTCCCAGGGGCCTACCACTACTAAACCTCCAAGTCCTAACACGAGTATTGCAAATAAGCAATAATAAGTCCAGACAGGATAACAATCCATTGGCAGCTCATCTCCAGACCCTCTCATTTGTCTTCCCACCTTATGAGACTCTGGACGTATTTATGTGTCATAACTATCTTTGAATATCATACTGTTTCATTATTCCATGATACAACACCTGCTGTCATATTCACCAAGAAGAAATTAAACAAAGTAGACCTTGTAAACTCATATGTAGAAGCACTTCTCAAAAGCATGTAGAATCTATGCCTCAGATGTGGAGACTGGTGCATCTGGATGCCCTCCCCATTCTGTCCACGAACCATCATAGACTGGAACATCAGTCTTCCCAAGTCGATGCAGGCCCTACAAAGATGAACAAAGTTTGAAAAACTCCTCTGTGCCAGCACAAAATCAAACCCCAGATAGAGGATATCGGTCATACAAGGATCCATCAAAAAGAGAGAAATAGCAAGTTCGACTAACCAAGGCAAGTATGCAAGCTGTTACTCCGGTGCCACAGGAAGTTACTATAGGTTTGTCCAAAGAGATACCTACAGCATAATAGGTTATCATACAAGCAACAGAAATCAGGTAATTCATCGTATGGTTAAAGAGGACCAGATGCAAGGATGCTAAAAGTACGAGGTTGGATGATATAGAATCCACTCTTCATTTCAAAGGGTATGCCTTTTCAAATTTACCATTACAATGAGACCTGGGACTGAACTACATCCAATTTTGTACACATGCAAATGCATTACCACTTGTGGGATTTCACTGGGTATTATGTTGTTGTTGTTGTATGCAAGTCCATCAAGCAAGGGGAAACTGTTCTTACCTTCCTGATCAAATTTTTTCTTGAGCTCTTCATCAGGTAATAGTGTCTGAGAGCCATCCAGCATCTGTATGAAATCACCAAAGTGAACCAGATATGAGTACATGATAACAGAGCTTAATGAAGGAACTAGTCAGCAGGGATCAATATTTTTTTAAAAAAATTAGCATCTGAATAATTACCTTTGGTTGTATTAATGGCTTCAATAAATTGTGAGCTCTACTCATACATGATTACAGAGATTAATCCAGGAATTAATGAGTAGGTATCATCATTCAGAACCAAAGATAATCTTTATATTTTTGTTGGTAAAAAGAAACAAGAACATGTAAGAAAGCGCACACTTAGGCATTAGGTGCAATGTGGCAATGTGCAATAGGTGCCCCTAATGGGGTATGAAGATAGGGATAGCTTATTGTTCAAGCATTCTTCTACCCAGGCATGAGCAGAAGGTAGGATTCAGTTAATCCAATGCGCTCACAGTAACATTGGGAGATATGAAGAGAGCATCTATCAAACCTTAAGGGTCGTTTGGTACAATGGTAGGATATCCCATGGTATTAGCTGTACAATGGTAGGATATCCCATGGTATTAGCTATCCTACCTTCTATATGGGATAGCTAATCCCACCATTTTAGTGTAAGGTTACACCAGGATTAACTAATAAATCAAACCAAACATGGGATAAAGTTAATCCCAACTAGGATTTTGTCCTTATTTAGGGTCTTAAACAAAGTTGCTGTGGTATTATTGTTAAGGGTTAAAGCTTTTAATCACTATCAACATGTGACAACTACAATATCATGTGCTGGATAATCTGGAGTACCAATAATTAAAGCCAACTTCCAAAATTAGATCAAAAGGTATCAAATGCCTCAACAAAAATCTAACCAGTTAAAATCGACGTCCTGTTATATTCCTCCGCTGCAGACAATGGATTTTAGAACAGAGAAATTTTGAAAAATCACATCTCTTTTACTAATAAATAAACCTTCACCTGGGAAAAAGGAATGCACTTGCTCCCAGGTACATGACCACTTCTTATTCCTTTACGAGGCTCTGGTGCAACACCATCAAACCTGAAAAGGACCGAGCAAAAGTCAGAACATCAGGATCAATTCAGCTGCGTTTTGAATCCCTCCACTGAGTTCGTCCCACTTTAGTTGTCATGGTAAGGTTTGACACAACTCTTAAAAAAAATTAATTAGACGTGTTATTTGACTTTATATCCCTTAGTTAAAGTTTTATCTATATGCGTGCCTCCTAATTCTAGAATAACTAATGCTAAGGGCAAAGTTGAAAAAAGATAATGAATTCTCTCTTAATTATCTAAATTGACAACTATTTTGGGACAACTATTTCTAGTACACTTGACAACTAAAATGGGACGGATGAAGTACTAACAATAGATACAATATCTTATTCCTAAAAACCAACAAACATTGTGGTTCATATCATTACAGAGCACAAGTGTTCATGTACAAATCTATATTAGGCTATTAGCTATGTTCTTAACACCCCATCCCACACCCAATCCCCCCACCCAAAAAAAGAAGGAAAAAAATATCTATATTGGTTGCGCGGAAAATTTATCAGCATCTTGACCATGAACATGCTACAGATCTCTTCTTAACTACTAGTCCACTAGGACTTATAAATTACAAGACATGCCAAAAGATATTACTCATGCCCACTATTTACTCGACATTGTTTGACAGGGTGCAGAACCAATATTACTTGCATATTGAACAAATTGTTGAGAGGAATGATCAACTTGAAGTCCCAAATAATGTTGTAAACTAGGTTACACTTCTCCAAGTTTGTGGAACCAGAACCAATATTATTAAAATGACCCATGCGTCATCTCATCAAAACAGTATTTGGAAAAAAATTAGTTCAGCTAGTAGTGCATCATATAGAAAGAATTAGTTCTCCCACAAACTAAAGTACCTAGCTTTGGATCTAGCATCTATATGCTGATATGTTGCCTCTTCAATGTTCTTCCAAACCTGAAAGTACAAAGATTACAGCTACACATCAAAAAGTAGAAGCATTCACAATAAAATCATATATTTAATTGCTAACTATAGAAGTATATTAAAAGAACTACTGAAACAAAAAATTGCATTCATTTACTTCCAAAAGTAAATAAGAAAACTTCAATCTGCTCAACAAAATCTAGCAGAAGGATGGAAAATTTGTTAATTAACCTACCAGCCACTTATAAAATCTTTAGATCTAAGTGTTGATACAGAGATACACTAAAGAAAAACCTCCAAAATCCATGGCCCAGATTTACTTCCATACTTTGTGGTGTTTTACAACTCATTCAAGGGAAGTAGACAGAGGCGGAGTCGGGACGTTAAGTTTATGCTTTCTGACTTCTGAACTAGAATATATTGTTTTGTTTACTGGATACTGAATAAATTAATTGTACATATTAAATAAATTTTTTAACACAAATACAAGATTCGAGCCAACACTCTTGGGTTCTGCCATAACCACCACTATGGCTCCATCCGTGGAAGAAGGTGTGTTTTTTACGGTGAACATGACAGTACAAAAGATCCAAGGATTAATGAGCATGCATGCAATTTGAAACACACTACATTACAATTTGTAAGTTTTGTGCATGCTCTATCAGTTTTAAATTGCACTGTGATACGAAGTTATGTGATTTGAGTGCTGGTGAAGAGAATACAAGTTAAACATCGATTTCCATGCCATTAGCACCAGTTCAGAGGTGTATGGTTACAAAGCTCCAGACAGAAGCAGCAGGAGAGAGCACACCAACCTGATCAAGAGACCAGACGAGATGTGGCTGAAACTTGGTCTGAAAGGTAATAGGTGCAACCTGCAAACAAGTTCTTGTGGTAATATTAAGTTTTACATATTGGTAGCAGAATTCCAACAGCTAGAAGGAATGTGGTTATATAAAAATAAATAAAAGGACACTCTTAATTTCCTACTTAGAAAGAGTACTTGAAAAGACATTTGTAGTGTAGCATGCCCAACTTTAAGACACCTCAATCCCTCACTCACCCCACCTCTCCAGGAAACAATAAAGCATTCATGTTGCAGAAGACTCTCAATCCTCAAATAGTTCATTCTTCAGAAAAGAATAAAGCATGAAGACAGCGACACTGTCAAATTGTTTATTTGTTGATGCTTCACCTCATAATAAAGCCTCAAGTCACTTGAAACTCCTTTTGGCACTGTCCACTACAAACATGAGAGGAAAAGGATTTATTGAACTGTTACCACATAATCTCTCATGTTAGACTAGCACCAATGGACCATTAGAGAATCAGTGGCCGCCCTTTTTTCCCGGGTAATTGGATTTTCTATTAGTCAGCAAAGTATAGACGTTATGAAACTGATAGCAAGGCTACAAAACAGCTTGCATCTCCTTCTAGTTCTATCAGATCAAAGGCTAGACTATAGAAACCAAAGTTAAGTTAAACATAAAGTTGCTGATCAGATATCTAAATCCTAACAGTGCCCTCATACAACAATCATTTGGTATCTCCCTGGCAATCTGTTCTCTCTCTTTACTCCTGTTCTCAAAGATTCTGCAGTTTCTATCTGTCCATATAGGGTAAATGAATTCTGTATAATTTGCTTGAACAATTGTGCGGATTGTGATTTCCTTTGGCTTTATCAATGACTCCCTGTAGATTTTGACCCCAAGTATTGTTGGTAGGTGAAGGTTTTGGTATCCAGCGCATCAATCTTTCCCAGATACTTCCTGAAATCATACACGTAAGGAACAAGTGCTCATTAGTCTCTTCATGTTATTGGAACAGGCTACATTGACTGTATACATCCAATCCCCATTCATTTAGCTTGTCCACTGTCAAATCTGCTTTGTAGATGAAGCCAAAAGATGAATCTGCCTTTTGGTCTAGCATTGTTCTGAAACATCATATTATTCCAACTCAATCTCCTTATCACCTAGCAGCTGAGTAGAATTGTCTGATAATATTTTTTTTGCCCCTGTTAAGACCATGGCTTTGGAGTAGTGTGTCTCTAGCTACAAGTATTTCCTAATCATCCTATGCTGGGACTTTAGTCTCATCATATCTACATCTGGTAACAAAGCCTTCATCAAGTTTCAGGTGATCCCAATAATCAAGTGGATAAGTGCCTCCACGTTTCAACTTTAATTGTTCTTATGTAAAGGCAGCAACTTCTCTTTTTATTTTTCAAGAAACTCATGGCTGTCCACTTGGAATTTCTCCTCATCAAGATAAAAACATATTTAAGAAAACAGTTATCTCATTAAAGTTACACAAGAAATATTTAAGTCTTCCTCGCAGAGACCTTTTCTTAAAATAGAGAAATCCCCAAGGCACTGGCCTACAATTCAAACTCAGTGATGTGCACCTCACTCACAAATCACGCTCTGTGATCGCATCAATGAACCAAAAGCCTGGGGAGTGTATTTTTTCCACAGAGATCTTGCCACCACTAAATTCTACTCCGATTGCTTCAACAGTGCCATGCTCTCGGGGTTAAAGAAAGATACTTTGTCGTCGCAGTTTTCTGCTTTTAAGACATACAATTAAATGAAGCTCACAGGAAATAAGCCTTTACTTACCGCCTGTCGTTGATATACTTTCTCTATTGCTTCACTGGCAGCACTAGCTTTCAAAATTGCATCACCAGATGCACTGGATTCGACATCATATCCAGAAGCACGCCATCTTGGCAAGCCACCATCTAGAACCCAAACTCTGTCATGTCCAAAAACTCGAAACATCCTGATTATCCATTATGTAATTTGTTAGTCACTTTGTACAAAATGCGCATATCTGCCTTTTGCAGAATCAGTTAACTCACCACCATACACGAGCAGCACTAAAGATGCCCTTCCCGTCATAGACAATAACCCCATCTTTGTTCTCAATTCCAAGAGCAGATACAGCAGCTGCAAATGCTTCTTCGGATGGCAGCATATGTGGCAACTGGTAATATTAACAGAGAAATTAAGCTTTTTATAAGATTAAAAAAGGTGTTGTGATCAATCTCAAAAGCATGTTGGACAGTTAGCTGAACCATCTCTTAGGTATAGATACTATAGAAACAGATGAGTTTAACAAGGAAAGGATGGATGCTTGGTCGAGACACTGATGCCAGACTAGATGTTTCATGATGTGAGAGATTACATTATGAAGCAAACTATTCTCAAAGGGAAAAACAAAATTTGAACAAGTCTTACATTTGTAGTACGATCGGATATACCATCTACATCAAAGAAGAGTGCTCCAGGAATATGTGCAACCTGTTCAAATAGAAGTAATTCCATTTAGTTTTTTCATCAAGCGAGAAAAGAATAGCTCCATTTATATACGTATCAATGAGGGCCAGCACCTGATACTCTTGAAGAGGGTTTCTCTGCTCGTTTGGCATGTACCACGATGCATCCAATACCTTTATGCAAAGGAAAAGAAAAACAAAAATCTAAGTTCTCAAAGTATAGGAAAAGAGCTAAAAGAGAAATATTTTACCCCTAATTGACTAGATTGAAGAGCATCAGCATCATAAATAAGCTTGAATCTCTGTAGGAAGGACCAACAACAACATTACCCCAATGCCCTCAAAGGCTCTCGCCCATTGCGGGGTAAGGGGGTCGGATGTACGCAGCCTGACCCTACTAACAACTAAAAAGTTGAATGACTCACCTTTATATCAGGCTCTTTGAGGTTTGCATGGAGCCAGTCAACTGAAACAACAGGTTCATTGGTGGATACAGCTTGTGTTGAGAATGTTGCCCTTGATGAAGCCAGGCAACAAGTAACAGAAGCTATCACCTTGTAAGAGAAATAGGGTGGTGCGGCTTGGGAGTAGAATGTTTTCTTCTGACATTTATACTCCAATAGATAAATTAAGCAAATCAGAAACAAAGTCGTCAAGCAATTGACAGTAATGAATTCCGAAGAGAAAGCAATTAAGGGAACTTACATTAAGGGCAGCAGAAAAGAATCGGGGCTTGGAGGAGAGTAAGAAAGTGGAAGAGTTGAGAAGGCGATGGCCAAAGAGTGTCCTGGATAATAGCCTCGACGCCATTTCAATTCACAGCATAAGAGAATTAACGAACAATTTCCTCCGCTCAAACTCTAAGCCAGTAGTAGGGACTCCTGGCTAATCAACGATCTAGACCGCCGGCGTCCTAAAAAACTTGAGACGACGTATTCACAAATGGACCCCCATATTTTTTCCCCTTTCAATTTGGTCACATATTTTTATCTTATTAGTTTTTTTCTAAGTACTCAACTCAATTCCTGGGGTGTTCTGATTGATTATGGTAAAGTGTTTTTTCGCTACTTTTCTAGTCTAGCCTAAGAGAAAGAGCTTAAAAGCAATTTTTCTGTTGTCAAATATTTTCATGACGTAGAATGAGCTTACTTAAAATAAATTAATTCAAATATCCATGAATTATTTTACTATCATATTAAAGAAATATGTATTATTAATGTTTAATCATATGCTTAATTGAGTCAATCAAATGATCCTTTAATTATCGTTTTCCCATATCTTTATATATTCAATTTGACAAAGAATCGAATAATGTAAGATGAACACATTTAGATCGTTAATTGGGTGGGTTAATTTTTAAATAATAAAAATAATGTGATCAAACTCAAGTATAGTTGCACAATATTAAAGATGAAACAAATTAGGTCTTCAATACTGCATATTTGTAGCTTGGATTTGATATTATTTTAATCTAACTTGTTTGGATCTCACAGACATAGGTGAGTAGACATATTTAGCTTAGGTTTATTATATGCAATTCTCTGGGAATATATATATGTTGTGGCGAAAGTCACTATTTAATCCATATTGAAGTCAAGGTTATAAGTAGGTTTAATATTCAATTCATATTGAGCTGAGGATTATAAGTAGGCTTAGTTGTCCAATCGAAATGTTAGGATAATCATTTAATTTATCGATATGTTAAAATAATTTTATTTTATTTCATAAAATGTTAGTATACTCTCGTTGTAGCTATTGCTGATTTTGATTATAAACAAGTATATTACAAATCTTTATATATGGAGATGAACAGCGACGTATACTTATGTGCATACATATATTTTAGATGTAACAAGTTTTTAGTATCGTTATAAAAACAAAAAAATTGTGCGCTAGTCGCTCTTACTACTATTATGACTAAGCAAATTGATTAAATTTGTGATATACACACACATATATTGATATTGTAATTGCTTTTTCTTTAGTTTTTATAGTTTTTTTTCTCAAGAAACTAAGAAAACGTCGAAACTACTCAAAGATAGATTCATCGATCTGAGTTTTTCCCCCTATGATAATCTTCTTATGTCTAATCCAACAAGTGCTTTGATTTCGTGACATACCAAATAAGGGATTGTTAGAAGAAAGCTCCTATAAAACCAATAAATGAAATTGTCGAAAGATTTGCCTTTGAACTATTTGAAAGTTAGCCAACTTGAGTTATGAGAATACGAATGATTGATTTTGCATTTTAAGGAAGAACGAAGAATTTGACAAATGAAAAATTAATTAACTTGTACACGGACATTGCAATTTTGTTCTAACTAATCAACTCATGCTATTGATATAAACAAGTATATAATTCTTAGAAATTACTTCAGAAATAGAAAGAAATAGGTTTTTTCAATTTCTTCTTATTACGAAAACGCATTTAAATTACACTACTTTTTCTATAGTATACAATTACACAAGTACTATTAACATAAGAATCTAGATCTTAATCTCTGAATTTGTATATACCAAAGGACTTAATAACTTTAAAATAGAAAAGAAAAAGAAAACGTAGAGAGTTGCCAACTCCATATTCCTCAATGTATATTAATCTCTAGCTAGCTAATAAGACTGAAGTTAAATTATTATTTTGTGCCTCAGACAGTTGTCACAAATTGTATGTGGCACAACATAAAATTTTTCTCGTTAGGGAGCAATAGCTTTAGTGCAATTGATCGTAACAATTGATTAACCGGATGTAGTAGTATAATACTGTGGCTTAGACACCCAATAGTTCATTTTCAAAGTATTTGAACCATTTTTGACATTCAAATTCTGATAAGCCTTGGCAAATCAATTGAGACGATACTTCATTATCCAATTTGGAGTGGTCATTTGAATTAGGAGTAGGAGGAGAAGGGAACGTAACATCTAACTTATCCCAAATATCAACATCATCACATTCCAGTGGAATTTCAATTATCCCATCATGCACCTTTCTCGTAGTAGTACTTGAAAATGGCTCATCATTGAACTGGAATATCCAATCCATATCCACGTTATTTGGACTTGAAATCTCATGAATTTGACTTAAATTGGAGATATTTGAGGCATAGGAAGAAGTAGGAGAACAAGATTTTATTATTTCTTCTTTCTCGATTATCATATTGGCTTTTTCATTCTTCAATTCCCCCTCCTTGATAGTATAAGCATGCGACAATGCTACTGAAGTTGATGATGAAGAAGAAGGTGAATTGGCACATGAACCATCTAATTTTGCTTCACTATATAACGTTTTCATGAGTCGTTTCTTCAAATGTGTATTCCATACATTTTTAATCTCGTTATCTGTTCTTCCAGGCAAATGAGATGCAATCTTTGACCACCTGACAATTAAATTAATAATTATCATTAAATAAGAGGATATATTATAAAGCATACTAAATAAATAAAATATTTAATATGTGTTGATGAAGTAGTACTTATTTCCATAAGATTGGTGCAATTTGATAATAGTGTCCTCATCTTGTGGGGTGAAATTTCCTCTCTTCACATCAGGTCTTAAGTAATTAATCCACCTCAAACGGCAACTCTTTCCACACCTCAATAGACCTATAAAAATCAACACACACTTAGATATTTAAAATTAATCAAGTTGGTCAAAGTTTGTGGGAAATTAAATGGATTGGTCATCTTAGTGGACCATACATTTGATGACTTTGTACCAGTAATTACCTGCCTACGAATCCATCAAATATGTAAGATTTTAAGCAATCCCGACAATTGTTTAATTAAATAAAACATGACAAATTAGCAGTAAAACAAGATAGCTTCATAATGTTTAGCACATACTCAAACTTGTAATTATCGAATCTTAACGTGCGTGCTTTAATTATCTAAATCTACAAACGTGCATGGTTTTTTCTAGCTATTTTAGAACCTGCTCGAAATATATATTATTTTTAATGTGGGACTTTGTTCATGCAACACGACGAAATCAATAAAAAAAATAAGAATTAAGTACCAGCTTGTTTAGGTAGTGCTCGCCAATTTTTGTGACCATGCTTCTGAATGAAAGTGATGAGGCAGAGATCTTCTTCACAACTCCATGGTCCCTTCTTCACCTTACTCTTATCACAGCATGGTGCTCTTCCTTTTCCCATCGATAAATAATATGAATACTATATTAATTTAAGATGTCTGTTTGTCCACACATATATGCTGCTTTCTTCTTCACTAATTCTCCTCTATTTATATACAACCGCAACATCACATCATTATATATTTTAGTTGGGGTGGGGACGTATATATCTAAGACTTACAAGGAATTTTTATTTATTTTTTTTTCGATGAAAGACTTACAAGGAATTGAACATATGTACGTATGGTATTTTACTATTTTCTATGTGATAAAGTAGGTAACAATTTACTTTCTAGTCAAACTAGCTACGAATATTAAATAGGACCACAACAAATAATAAATATAGATACTCACTAAATAAATTAAAGATTTTATACATATACCATTTTCTTATTAACTATGTGTCGTCCCATTTGCAGTATCAAGTTCGATACATAATTTTGCCATGAACAGAAAGATGCAAGGTACTTAATAATTGTGTGACAACATAGGTTTGATAGCTAGTTAGAAATAATAATGTATTATGTTAATTCTCTCGTAATTAACCTAAACATACATTAGTTATGTTGATTTCTAAGTTGTAAACCAAAGATTATGCTAAATTTTATACATAATTAATGTATATGTGATAATTACTTTGAAATCCATAATATGATGCAAAAAGAACACGTCTTATTATGTACTTGATTACTACGGTACTTCTTAAGGATAAGTCTTTGTTACCTTACCTACCATTAGAACTTAGACCAAGATCAGTACACATCAATTATGATAAACAAATGCTATAATTTCAGCACAGTAAGACTTTGAAGATCACACTTAATTAGTTTGGTAGGATTTCCCAATGCATCTATTGACAGATGCTAGCTACCTATTCCTCTACTTATTAATTCCTTCAGTTAACAGTTGAGTAGAATTTTTAACTACTTCTACCCTTTTCCGTTTAAACAAAAATTAAATTATAGGAGGACATATATAGTATTATTTTGTTGGGTGCATGAGACATGCATTTGTACGAGTATTATTAGGAAGAAGAAGCATGTTGCATTCCCTTACATTTATATAATTATTTGAATTTGAAACTTAATTTTTATATATTATATGCTAATACTTGGGAGATAAATATATTATACTAGGAGTATTAGAGTAGGATTGATTACATCAATTAGCTTATGAAATATGTAGGGATAATACATACTCCATCTTTTAGTTGTGAAATAAATTTAATATTGAGTGTGTGTAAGCGGTTTAGGTCACCAGCTTCCTGACATGGGTGCCTTTTTCACTACTAATATGTATAGAGAGATTAATTCTTATTCTTTAATTAAATCGATTACGTGCCATGCTCAACTAGTTGTGTAACTAGTAAAGTACCAGAGCCACGTTTGAAAATACAAACTAGCCAGAAAATTTGACATTTATTATATATATACAAAAAATAATTTAATCGATATATAAATAATATAATTCTAGTTTCAATGAACCGTAGCGAATCCCTAAGAGTCAGAAATTTTAATACGAAAGCTTACAAAATTCACAAGTGTAATGATTTAATATAATTTTTCAGTAAGCACCATTTGTTGAGATGAAAGTCATGAGTTGTCATTTAATGCATTTATTAGTTTTGGCAACCTAAAAGTATTGAAAACTTGTCACCAGGGCTAGTCATCTTCTGATATGCAAAGCATTTGACCTTTTTTTGTCTTACCAAGTCTCATAATAAATAATGTAAAATAATTGTTTAAAAATATAAACATACTAGGATCTATGGCAAGTATGACGAGTGCAGCAAAGTGCCATGCTACCAGCCTCAATTTTTTGCAAAGTTTATAAGAATAGAGAGAGAGTTGGAGGGTAGGTGGCACAATCTGTATAATTTTGGTTAGGTGGGCATTTGACAAAAGGAACATACACGCATCAACCTTCTGCTGCTAACTATATTTTATTCTTTCTTCAAATAACAAGGTTATTCTACAAAATCATGTCAATTGTTTTCTTCAACTGGGTGTATTTTATTTTTTCCAATGCCTTGTAGCTAGGCTTCCATATGTATGAAACGTCAATCTCATCTCTACTTTGAGTATCTACACCAAGTCAGGTATATTTAAAAGATTTAATGAAGTGAGAATACCATAATTAAATGATAAATGTGTCTAGGTATGAATTTGTCAGAAAATAGTGCAATGATGAAATTGTGTGTACGGCAATAGTACACATATCCAATGTAATGTGGTTATCGTATAATATTGACTAATGGGATGTGCCACCATCTTGGTTGGACAGTCACTGTAGGTAGGCAGGATGAGAATAGAGCACCAAACACTAGTTTCTTCTTCTTCCTACTTTTTTATTGGGTTCACACTGACAAAATTAGAAAGAGCAAGGCCAGTCTATTTCAAGGAGGAGACTATTCCATTCTCTTAACCAACCGGGACAGCTCTTAGCTTCTCTCCTCTATCACTCTTCATTCAAAGCCCTTTGTTGATACACATAAGAGAGATAAATTTCTTCAACCAGTTTCAAAATGAAATATATCGCACAAGCCCATCCTCTACTATCATATCAAAACGAGCAATGGGAACGACATGGCTCACTTATTGCCTCTTGGGGACTCAGCATCTAAACACTTGATGCAATCAGTGCCACGTAAGCTATCAATAAGACAATAAGAAAGCAACAACCATTCCACGTATATAACGCAAAACCAATCTCAGCTTTAATCAAGTTTTCACGTTTTATCCAAAAATTACAAATAAAAGGTTTAAAAAAAAACTAAAGGGAACTGTCATGATAAATGTATGGATAATGGTTCTACATTTTAAACCAAATTTGGTGCAATCTAAAGACTACCACCCCTCAATGCAAGAACTAGATGAAGAACAGAACCACCTTCAATATTGTAATCCTTAGCTGTTTTGTCATCCGCTAGCTGCTTTCCAGCATAAATAAGCCTGCACCAAACCACAACTTCGAATTGCTAAACAGGATAACCAATATCCCTAGTACTATATAAAGAAGTTGGTAAGAAAACAATGACAACAAAGAACCAGTATGGCTAGCAGACAGTTAAATTAAGAGGCTAGCATGGACATGTTACATCGAATAACATTTAAATTGAACTACAGAGAGTTATTGGCTTTTTGCGCATATAAAAGATAACTAAGATACCAAATCTGCTGGAAATTTCAAATAGTCAAAAAAAGAAACCAGTAAAACAATCCCTCCGATTTCTATAAACCAAGAATATAATATTTCCCAGACCATAAAGTGCTAGATAATGATACGTTTTACAAAAGTTGCTCAAGATATGATTCATGATAGTTTTCTGGCTATCATTGTTTTTGGTGAATGACGGTGGTCATATGATGAAAACTAGCCTGTTTGAACATGGCTTAAGGTACAAAGATGTGTTGAATTTTTCAGGCAATGCATTTAAAATGCAGTCCAGGTCTTAACAACAAAGAACTGCATTTAGTGATTAATGCTATCTTGTATTCTTATCAACTGGATGAGTATCTGGAGCTATATTTCTGGGAAACAGGTACATAACTTCAAGTAGCAGATGGAGCCTAGCAACAACTATCCTTATAGGGATGCTAGAGATACCATAGAAAAGACTTCACCCTCAGAAAGAACTCTAATAACAGGCACACAGTATCATACAAACACCAAATACTTTTTGTTTTTGGCCATGAGTTTAAGAGGAGCAAATGTAAACCCAAAACAACAAATCTATAGTGTAAAAAAAAAAAAGAAACGAACCTTTGCTGCACAGGAGGTATTCCTTCTTTCTCTTCAACCCGTTCCTTAATTCGATCAATGGTGTCAGTGGGTTCAATATCAATCTCAATTTCCTTTCCAGTGAGAGTCTTCACCTTAATCATAGTTCCTCCCCTGAGCCTCAAAACCAGGTGAAGTGTTGATTCTTTCTGGATGTTGTAATCAGCCAGAGTTCGACCATCTTCCAACTGTTTTCCAGCAAAAATTAGTCTCTGCTGGTCAGGAGGTATCCCTTCTTTGTCCTGGTAAGCAACAAAGCCAGCAACTCATCAGCTAAAAGTACAAGACTTAGTGCCAGAGGCAAGCATTAAGAGCAGAAAATAACAAACGATATACAGACAAATTCATAAGCACATGGGAGGAGGGGGAGGGTGACTAGGAGAAGAGGACGTCTAAGGCAATTATCTCTATTTTTCTTTTGTCGGTCTGAGCCTAAGCCAACAGCTCGCTGTCACTATATGTATCAAATCTCCAAAAGGAGTCTACAATTCCCCGAGAACGAAGACACTTCCCAACTGGATTAAATGTCCAGTATTCTGTTCCTTACTCCAAGTGGAACTTTTTTTAGGGTACATTTTTATCCTTATTAGAATTGTACTGATCACTAAACTATGTCTGCAGAAGAAAAGCTAAATGAAATTACCAACGGCCCATGCCCTGGTGTATGATTGAAACTCCATGGATCATGGGGGTCCTCTACCTAAAGCCTGGGGGAAGTTATAAATGTCTTTATTGGCAAGTATAACTGTGTTTTGTGTTATTTTGGTAAGGATTAAGGCATGTATAGTTTATCTGGGACCATCAGACGTGTGCGCGCCAAGTTCAAAAAAATTTCATGTCTTCTTGTCCAAATACAATGTCAATGGTCATTCTCATGCTACCAAACATAAATAAGAACAGATGAGAAATCAGTAATCTTCACAAAATGCACATCTGGAGCACTGCCATTCAATGGAAAAATTAAAAAGCAGAAGACAGGGGAAAAAGAACCTCAAAAAAAAGGAAAGAGGACCCTATAATTTGTGCAGGTAGAAGATAAAACTAATAAGTATCACAAGATTTGTGAGCATGAAAGTATTTAAGCTTACTTACACTTTGTTTGGATCATTGTTATGTATTGTTGATAAATTATCGTATTGAATTGTATTGTGTTGTATATCTTACTATATTGCTTTAATGAATACAACTTTTGGATAGATTATATCGTACACCGCCGTTACACAATGTGACACATCATAGACCTACAAAAATTGTAGGATACAAAGTAGAACTACTATAAAAAGGTAGGGCAAGTGATAAAATAGAATTATTTAATAAAAAAAGGCAAAATGAGAAGAAAATACTAGCACAACAACGCAACTACGCCAAATCAGTCGTTACACAAAAATGGATTTTTTTTGTCGTTACCTAGCGATAGATTTAAATCATACACTACAATAGAATTTAAGTAACAAACAAAACAAACATTATATCTAATTAACAATATAATACAAAGGGTAAGAAGTAAGAACCATCCAAACAAGGTGTTAGATACCAACATCAAAAAGGAAACGAGCAGTAAAAGACCACAATTCACGGCATCATCAATAAAGCAAAAGATGCTTATATGCTGGTGTCTTTCCACTGTCCCTGTGTGTAATCTTATCCATTCTTCTTATTATACGTATCAATTTTCCACCTAGGCAATGTGATACCGACTCACCTCCCAAGACATACTTCAGAAGAAAATATCGACGAAAGGATAAGAAGTTGAAGTGTATTGGATAAACACAACTTCTGCAGCAGTTGCTGAGCAACTGCTCCCTTAATTTGCTCCACCAGTTGTTATTCCAAGTTTGTATTTTATGGTTCAAGTCTTATCTTATTATGTTCTATATAAATATTTACTAGGATCATTTATTTGGATATGTAATTCAGGATTTAAACTGATTGTATTGTGTAGTCTTGTCCTTTCCTTACAAAGAACATTATTGGTATAATTGTGTTTAAGATTCATGCACAAATTATTGCCAGTAAAATTATCTTCTTTTCAGTTCTCTGCTTGTGGTTATTATCACAACACCTTAGCTGAATTCAATGCCTATTCCTGTTACTCCTTACAATGGAAATTTTTGAAGTTTGACATGAAGCTACGAGAAAAGAAAAAAGTGTCACAAGCTGCGTCGGTCAAAATTAATGAAAAAGTTTGAAAGAGAGAACCAGAGGAGATCAAATAGAAATCCATCGCGAGGATTCAAGGTGTAAACGTAGGACTGGCCTTGGTATTTCTCCGTTTTCTTTATTAACCTAAGTAGCAGGCATAACCCTAAATCTAAAACAGTAGAGGCTGATTTGAAGGAAAATGAACCTGAATTTTGGTCTTGACATTGTCGATGGTGTCGCTGCTCTCAACTTCCAGGGTAATCGTCTTCCCGGTCAGGGTTTTCACGAAGATCTGCATGATTGATTTCTGCTTCACAAACAAAGTTAAAGAGTTTATTTAACGCCATAAATACACTAATCCAATCTCTTTAGGGACTATTTTCGTCAATCGCCCCAAAGTAAATGGACTCACACACACATACCAAAAAAAAAACTATAAGCCTCGAAAAGAAATTTTATTGCAAGGACGCAGAGAAGAAAAGGTCTAAAGAATAAAAATCCACTCTTCTACTATCTTATATTTGTTTTTGTCACCTTTTCTTCTGCGGCACCACAAATTAATACGGAAAAAATGCCTAAATCTCATGCAACTCTAATTTTTTAAATGTTGAGACATATCTTCCTTTTACATTACAGAACAAAAAGAGAAGGAAAATCGGGTGCATTAAGAAAAAGCTTAGGGTATGTATGATGGCAGACACTTTATTCATTCAAGCATGTATCGCAATTTTTATTTGAATCCTACAAATAAAATCATAATATTTAATAAAAAAATATTTTTTAAAAAATAAATTTTAATTATTCGACCTCAAAATAATCAAACATAGAATACTTTTAATTGATTTAAGGAATCAAGTTCATTAGTTGCTAAGAGTCACGGTGTCAATTTTTGTGATGCGACAAATAAGTTTTATTGTGGGAAAATCGAATTAAAAAAGAAAACAAAGAAAGAAAAGGAAATTATCCCTTTTTCACATTGAAAATTAAAGCAAAAATCTCGTCTTTGGGACGAAAGCCCATTAAGTGAAGCGAAACCCACATTTTCCTTTCCTTTTCTTCTAACTTAAGCCCAATTCATATAGGGAAGTAAAAGTTTGGTTTGATTTGGGGGGTGAATTTTGATTAATCAAATTTTAACCACAAAAACTTACTCATACCAAATTTATATCAAATGCGCTAACCTTATCATGATTAAAAAAATTTACAAAAGTAAAGAGTATATATTAATCGACCATGATAAAGAGAGATCTGGATATGCAAATATAAGAAACATTTATTAGTTTGATGTAAATATTTAATATTGGCAAATTTTTTCATCAAATATTTGGAAACCAATGGGAAAAAGACTAAGAAAAAAAAGTTGGACCTAAACTTCCTTAAAGATCGAACTACTAATAGATTTTTTTTTTCTTTTTGAAAAATTTAGCATCATTTTAAGTGAGCATTGGATAAATCTACTTTTGTGTAGTAGCTTGCATACTACACATGAGATGTAAATTTCTTTGGGCAAGTCTAATAATATGGCAAGCTCGACATTGACAGGAGAAATTGATTCCTAGTCTTCCTCGTGGAATACCACCAAATCGCATACCATTTGACCTAAACAATAAAGAAAGGAAAACGAAACAGTCACGACACAATAGACCGTTCATTTTTTATAAAAGACACGGGGTTGAGGCTATTAGGAAGTCTGATTACAAAGTAATCCCATATTAAATGGTCTATGATTCCTTCTAAACTTACAATTTGAAACATTTTTTATCAAAAAATTATAGTACATAGGTTAAAAAAGGGCCCTAACTTGAAGCAGTAACAAACCCTAATGATTGAACAATTCAGTAGATACAAAAATACATGTTCAATTAGCCACTTTGACACTAGCAATATAAAATTGATGGAGTATATGACAGGCTTTCAAAAAGGGAATAGAATAGTTTCTGCTTCAAAGTGAATGGTAGTGGGAAAATTCAGAATACATGAATTGAATCATAAATGCAGCAATTAATATGATCCATTTAATGCAATTAATTGATCCGTAGAGGTAATGGGAGAACAAAGTTTTTGTACCAAAATTAGCTCTCACCATTCAATTTGTTGATTTATTCGGAAGGTGAAGCTGCAGTATGCAACTCTTCACTCTCCGTATAAACTATTCAACGTTACTTTTTCCGTTCCATTTTAATTGTTATTGTATACTAAAAATAATTGTTAATTTCACTAATAAAGAGAGAATTAATTAAGTTTTTCGACCTTATACTTAATATTAATTATTTTAGAATTACAAGACACATATACAAATAAAAATTTGATTATTAATAAGGGGTATACTAATGAAACAACACTTCTAATTAAATTTTTCTTAAGGATTGTGTTAAACCTTATCATGATAAATAAAATGAGACGGATGAAGTATTTAATACTTGCAATTTCCATGTTTGCAATTTAATTTGTGGAAGTTTTATATTTTTTAGAAGATAAATTATAGTACATATTTATGACTTCACAAAGGGCAAGTAAAATATGATTTAAATTTTATTTTTAATATATATACATTACCTCGAAATAAGATTGTAATGAGACGCAAGAAGTACTAATTAATGTTGAATAAACAAAGTACCACCAAAGAACTTTGAAAAGTATGTGCTTATATTTTGAAAAATTATTCATATTCAAGGATGTGGACATGAAAATAATTTTAAATGCCAAATTTCAAATTCACATTGAAGAAATTTTTGTGAAATTACTTCTATAAAATGTCATCGGACATAAGCATAGATATTTTCACCAATAAACGTGCTGATGTAAAAAGGACTTGCAGACACCGACGATCCTTTTTAAAGTGTTGAACTTTCTGAGTGTCCATTCTTTTGTCATCTTTTTCAATAGT
>JAOTQJ010000099.1:23552277-23562495 GCA_025642045.1 Solanum sejunctum | reverse complement strand
CAACCTATTTAGAAAGCCACATTGTTATTCAAAACGAGGGAAAACTGTACTTTTAATTGCTACAACTGAACATTAGTAATTGTCAAAAATTGTAAGAACGAAAATGTTGACTTGCTTGTTTCCTCATGATTTCTTCAAAACAAAAGTCAAATTGACTTTATCGTAAGAATAAATGGAAGGCAAATATATGATATATATTTATATTGTACCATTATAGTTTAAAAAATTATATAATTTATAGCTATAGTTAAGATTTTATTGCTATTTGTTCTCTCTACTCTCTCTTCTCTCTTTGCAATTTCATGCTAGATGTACAATTACATATGTATATATATGATTATGTTGACAGATATACATGAACAATTCGCCTCTGCCCTCGCTGGCTCGCCTCTCTCGATCTCGCTCACTCTCTCCTCCCTCTCCCAATCTCTCTTGCTAGACATACAAACACATATGCACATTATTTACACATATACAATTATATGACAGATATACACATACAATTTGACAAATATACATATATATAAATATATAATTCGTCTCTCTTCTCCCTCTCTCGATCTCGCTCATCTCTCTCCTCTCTCCAGGTCACATAACCGAACTCATATTAAGTTCTATGCTATTTATGAAAATTTTTTGTTGTTGTTGTTGAGAAAATAAAAACAAAAAAGTCCAGCGACTTTACCAACATAGAGGAAAATAGGTAATTCAAATTGGCCCATCAACTGTTGAAACCACATGGACGAAGGCCCACAACACGAACAAATCTTAATGGATTCTGTGTGATTGATCCATGATGGACTGAGGCCCAAAACAAAAAAGGATCTGAATGCCCCTATCAGATCAATTTTAGTTTTTAAAGCATTAAAGTTGAGGGATTTTGGCATGTGCCGTTGGATTAAAAGGTTGGAAAACTATCAGGCGTCATGTTATGTGCATAAAGAATTACTTGGTCTTCTTGATCTGAGATTTAATTTTACTAGGTAGACCTATCTTAATAACATGTTCTATCACATGCAAATCTTAATTTGCTGCTGTTTTGGTCCAAACTATGAGAATATACACTCATTTACATTAATTAATGTTAATAGAAAAGAGAGTTTTAATAGAATTATATTTGAGGGAGGTATTTTCTTGGGCATGTGCAACATTATTAAGTATTAGTAACTCCTCTGATATTCCGAATCATATACAATACTTCCTCCGTCTCAAATTAATTGTAGACTTTTTTTAATGTTCAAAATAAATGAATTGTTCAAAATTCAAAAAGAATGTTTGAAACTTTTTTCATATTTACCCTTTCATTTATTAAAGTTTTATATTTTCTAGAACATAAATTACACTACAGATTTATGATTTCACAAAGTATAATAGTGAAAAGTATACTGTAAATTTTATCTTTAAATATTTTTCTTAATATATGTGTATTACCTTACAAATTTCAATAGTATTAATTGAGGCTTTGTTCGCAGTTAGGCAAAGCAAAAATACCTTGGCACCTTCAAAAGGATAATAATATTGAATGTAAGGAGCAAGTTGAACTAAAAAAGAAATGTTGCATGTGCCTTGTGTCTTAGTTAAGGGATATATTTTGATTTGATTTTAATCATGGAATGCCGGGTCTGTTGTCCGTACAAACCAATTAAATAAACAAACCTAAAATTCAAGTTAAACTGCACAATCATTGATGAATTAATTGGAGATTTGCCACTTCAACATACCTTAATTCATGCCAACCGCCATTCACATGACCTTCTTATTTTCATATACGACGTGAACAATGTTAATTCCTTTTATAACTATTATCATTATTATTGGTCATCATCAATATTCTTCTAAAACAAGTAACTAAACTCAGCTACAATATATTTTGCTGCTTACCAATAATTGTGAGAGCATATATATACCACTACTTATTTTTTCAATTTTCATCCGGTATCTGATATCCACATTAATTATAGCTCGATTAATTCGACTTCAGTCCCATAATGAGGGTAAAATATTACCTAACAAAGTTGACTTTGTACCTAGGCTCAGACTTGAGACCTTTGTTGCGGATGAAAGAGTACTTATCACTCCCATACAGTTGATAAATATCCACTACTTAATTACAACTAAAAAAAGAAAAAACACAAAGAAACAAAGGTAGGAAAACAAGAATAGCATAGTCTAAGTATTCCTTACAAGTATTTGACAAGCCAACAATTTATGAAGAAAATATTTACATCTTTTTCTACTCTCTTAATTCGTGTGATATTATTTTGATTGTGCAAGAAATTTAAGAAGCTATTTAGCTAAAAACTAGTAATTTAAAATAAATCATAAATATTTATATAATGATTAAACATTCTATTTGAAAGCAAAATAAGAATTCAAAAGTTAAATTGCTCATTAATGCAACGTAGAAGAGACGATTTTTTTAGAGCATAATGAATAAAAAGTTTGCCACATTAGTTTGAATAGAAAATATATCGATCCTATGCTTAATTATCCTTGTGTTGAAAAGGTTCTAAGCTTGATTTGATTTTAATGTGTTAATTGTTAATCAACATCCTATTATCAGCTTTCTTTACCAATCTTCCACTTGAATACTCATTCATATTGATGGGACTATTCTCCAAACTCAGTTACATTACGATTTATTTCATCCATTTATAGCCTGTTTTCATTTATTTATTTTTTACTTTTGCATTTCAAATTTAGATAGGGAAATAAAGGAATTTAAAACTGTCAGAATCATCCACCTAACCCTTTTTTAAAAAAAAAAATAAAATTAACTTGCTTGAAAAAAAGTAGTTGTAAGATAAGAAGACAATTTCCCTAACTCGATGACCATTAATAGTTACATTCTAACAATACATTATACGTACGAGAAAATTAAATCTAGAAACACATAAACCTTCCAAATTAAAAAATGGAGGAGGACGTGTTATTATTCTTGAAAAATAAAACAAGAAAAAAAAATGAAGCTAAGATGTTATTGGCCTTAAAATTCAATCACTCGACCATTTTTAAATTTAAAATTTTTGATTAAAAATAAAAATCATCCATGAAAGAAGTATTTCGACTTGTGAGTGGATAGTCCACATAGACTTTGATGACATTATTTTTCTGCAATTGAAGAAATTAAGAGTACGGCATTGGGTACAATATGTTGACATAATATTGTCCAAGTCTTACCTAACCAAATTAGATGTTACTAGTTTTTAGAGATGATCACATTGTTTTAGGTGAGACAACACTTCCTTAATTTTTACCCTTTCCTCATCACTTAGAGCTTCTTTTCCACAAGAGGGATAAATTAGTAAGATGGTGGTTCCCTCTCCCTGACTAAAATCTTAGTCACTCTTTTCGTTGGAACTTAATTAATTCATTCCAATTATGCCACTTTGATTTTGGAAATAGAATCAACTATCAACCCATCTATAGACTCTTCTATAACACAATCAACTTATTGTTCTGAACATCTACTAAGTGAACATAAATCATCTTGACTATTGGTTAATTAACTTATGTTCTTGCCTAATTAAATAATTTAACTGCAGTAAATATCCATTTACCGTGGGAAAAGGTCGGTACTCCTAAGTCGTCTAAGTCCACGACTCTTCAACACCGGAGTATTATATGATGAGTAGGAGTTGGTGTTTTGACTTTACGATCCAAATATGGAAAAAGTATAACGTTCCAGCTCAAAAAGTACGCAACCGCAGGACGAGAATGAAATTTGGCCGCGATTCTCGGACTTGGGATCTCCGGCCAAACGTTTTTCAAGTTTAATTTGGAAGATGAATTGCAATTGATAAATAGTAACAAAATTGAAATGTAATAATTTACAGTAATTTGCTGAAATCCTCCTCCACCTTTTCCATCGATCACAGAAATATTTACACGACTCAGAAAGGGGGAAAACACAGAAAACACGCTCTCTTAACTAGTAGTATCGTCGAGATCTGCTCTACCTAATCGCTAATCCTCTGTTTCATAGCAAAGAAAAAAACAGAGCCTTAACTAAAGCACGTCATCGGAGAGCGCAGCGAGAAGATCCTGAAGGTCATCACCTATGCGAAGAGCTTCGAGTACTCGTTCAAAGATGAGGACATGGCAGGGGATACGAAGAACACCTCTCTGTTCGTAACCGTACTCTTGAGCAGACTTATTAAGAAGCTCAACGAAGATCGGATGGTTGAGAAGCTCAGCACTCACGACAAATCTCTCCATCTCATCCCCGACGTAAACAGGGAGGTGTCCTTCAGGAACTCCGGCGCCGGATCTGAATTTTCCGGTACGGAAGGACTGAAGGCGACGGGGACGAGAGGAGGAGCGGGATTCGGAACGGAGCAAGGAGTAGTTGGAGGAGGAATCCGCAACACGCGATAAACGTCGAATGAGTTTCTTCATTTTTAGTGAAGGAAGAAAAATGGAGAAATGAGACAAGTGTGTTGTGTTGAGGGAGAAAGAGTGTGGGCGTTGGTGTTTATATAGATGGGATGGGAGTTATAAAGAAAGATAGTTGAGAGGTACAGATAGACGTACTTGGCAGGTACAATTATTTTTAGTGGGGTGGGGAGAGTGGGATGTGTGCACATTTCTAATTTCTTTTTTCCTTAAATTACTTGCTAATTCCACTCTACTAATAAAACACTTAAAACTTGACTACATCCACCCAAAACTCGTGCCCAATTGTTTAGTGCGACTCTTTCGTTCACGTATCATGTAAAAGAAAAAAGGAATGAAAATTTATCAATAACATTCTTTACTTTTCACTTAATGAGAACTCAATGCGCTTATATTTTCTTCTTTAATTAATTACAAAATTAGCTTAAATCCTAAAGGTTTAGTCAAATACAATGGTAAAGTAAACAGTGTGAGTAAACAACTAAGCACAAACACATATTTGTATTTTCTATAATTAATTTGTCTCTCTCGCTGTCTTTAATATATATATTCTAGCCCTAGGCAAAGAAGTAACCTAAAATTGGTGTGAATTATTAGAGGAAGAAATGTGTGCGTAATTAAAAAAGAATATATTGGTTTCAAGGTACATCATCGGTACAAATGGACCGTATAACTAACGACACCTACTTTACAATCCAGACAAAGCTTGGGGGAGAGTAATTTAGGACAAATTGTCTTAATAATAGGTAACATTCACTTTGTAGATATCACTAATTATGTGTATTTAGACAAGTTTGAAATTGATGGGTGCACGCAAACCTAGGAATTGGTTTGACGGTAAGTACGTAGCACCACTTTGCTTCATCATTTAATTTAACAAAGAATGTTAATATTATAGATTAAGCAATTAAATATTTTGTTGCAGATAACCAAAAAGAAATGGCTACCAGTGAACTTTAGCATATGGTGAAACACAAAAATCGATAAGCTAAGGTGCCACATCACGGAGCCATATCTCTCGCATTAATTTATCACTAATTAATGTGTTCGTTGCTTTATTTTTAATAGACTGATTTTCTCACTCAAACTCCTTTGCGTCTTACAACAATTAAAATAAATATTTATTCTCAAAAAAATTTACAAATAAATATTAAAATATATTAGCAAATATTACGATAAAATGATAAATACCTTTTTATTTTAAATCAAAAGTCTGATAAAAAAATAATTTTTGGACTAACTTAACGCTAATAGATAGCTCATGAGATGTAGATTACTTAAAATCATAAAACAAAAAATTAATCTCATCACCAACCAAACGTGAACATCGAATATCCTGCTCATGTTCAAATTTGTCAAAATAGAGAGTGAACAACATATATCAATATGCAATATTGGTTAAACATATGATACTATTTCATGAAAATGAATATTCTGTCTAACTTAATTTCAAAAATCAACTCAAAGTAAGAGTGACAATCATTCAGTATCATATATATCAAAACAATTAATCTCATCATTCACCAATCGAAGTAGAAGATTGAATAGGTTCAAGCACTTAAGTAGAATATGGAGCTCTCTTTATTAAGGAGTGTTCTATCTCAACATGAGACTTCCGTTTTCTCACTAGGATTGATAAGATAATTAGAGACTAGTATTCCTTGATTTTACTTATCGCTTTTTAATATGATTAAGGTAATTTTTATGATAGAAAAAACAAGTGGGAACATTGTGATAGCGTGAAATGGAACAAAGAAAAGGAGGAGCCGGAAATAATTAGTGGAAACGTTGAATTCGTGATAATATTATCTTTGGAATTCTCTCATGGAAAAGCTATGTTTATTGAGGCAAGCCTAGCCTGCTTTGTGTGTCAAGCAAAGTTCCCGTGATCAATATTCTCCTTTCCTTGCCATACCACTTTACTAACAACAACAAAATCTCACAAGTGGGTTTGGAGAGGAAAAAATATCCGTAGATCTTACCATTATCTTATAGAGGTCGAGAGAAATTATTTCCTGAAAACTCTTGTCTCAAAACTCAAAAGCAGAATAAACTAGATATGAAAAAAAAAACAAAATAAACTAAATATAAAAAAAAAAAAAGAAAGAGAACAAAATGAGCGACCACTTTACTCATTCAATATTTCAAAAGTTGTGTAACACAAACAAAATGCATACTCATTTATAGACTATTCCTCAACTCATTATTCATATATAATTGTTGGTAGACAAAATGTACTAACACTTTATGACAATATCTAGGCCACTTTTGGTGATTTTAGCAAAATTATCTACTATCCGTTTTTATTCTTTTACCGCAGCAAATTACAGAACGTTTTTTTTTTTTTTTAAAAGCTGATTTTTCATTTATGGGTCCGGTAAGGAATTGAAGAGAAATTGAATTAAGTGTAGAAATGGGAAGAGATGGATTCTTATCTGCAGACGGAGAATTATGCAATCCCCCATTCCTCAGATCACAAAGCAACAAGTCAACTGACATCCAAATCCAAGCCCCTACTATCCAATGAAATCAAATCATTATATTGCACTATTCCAACATTGTAATTATGTATTGGCATTTACTATATATTGACCAATCCTAACACCCCATTCATGTCCCACTACTCAACTACCTACTCCCCTATCTTTAAAACAATAGGATGTATATGCATGATAATTACAATTATGTACTAATTAGTATGCAACATTTTCTTAAAAAATATATTAGTGTAATTTCAGAAAATATCTAATAATTGCCTCCCACCAACATCACACATATATTTATACATGTTTCCATTTTATGATGATCAAATAGGTTTACATATGATTCTTGTTCTAACGGGTCACACCCTAAGTTGCAATTAGTAGAGTATATATGAGAAGTTTTTAAATTGTTTTTATCAAAAATGTTACTGTAGTAACATTATCCATGCTTTGCAGCAGAGTGAAAGCACGTGGCCAACTCTTAAAACCTCAGACGATCAACTGCCATTCTTCAATCGTATAATAATTCAGAAGATTCATTGAACTTCCAGACAGCCATAACCAAATATTTCACCTACACTATAATCTTTTGGGATAAAAGATCTTCTGGACCAGCTGGATAAGTAGTTATGAACTGCATTTAATTTGTTCTAAATCATGGACATTATTTCATTATCTGGAAAGGACATACATCCAACGACTACGGATACTTAGTTTAATTCAATTTTGTGCTCATTACAAAAAAAAATGCATGCTAATATGGTCTATGCACATCCAATCTGACATAGCATATGCTGTAGTTCGTTTTTGGTAGTTGGTGATCGGAGAAACTAACATGGCCGCACGCCAATGGATGAAATTAGTGAATAAGACAACTACTGAATACAAATTAATGTCGATACTAATTATGTACATTTATTAATAGCCCTTTTAATTTGTTATCTGTCCTATCCCACCATGTGGACATTATTTCTTTAAAAACAACTTTGACAGTTACTTTTCACATGAATATCAAGCCAGGGCTTTGAAAGGGATCTCCTTTTGAATGATTGGACTATTACCAAATTTTTACACTTTGATCCCCACCAAGAATATATGTATAGGTGACTTCACATAAAAGTGAAATGTACTCTTCATACCAAGTATAATTATGATGTGTAAAGATAACTTGTAGTGTTTGCTTTAAATTGTTGAAAGTTAATCGTGACTTGAAATGGTTATATTGGTAATTAAAATTACAAACGGACAAACTTGCTGACAAACAAAGTCACCAAGTTGAGCTTGATGCTGTCTCTCACTTTTTATCTCCACACTCATCTTATTAAACTACTTAGTTTTAATAATGTAATTTAACTTGACATAATATTATTCATTTTAAGTCAAATACATACGATTTTCACCAATAGATTTCATATAATTAAGAGGTCATCTAGTTAGAAGTATAAGACATAATAATCTTAAGATAGAATATAAATTTATTTTATCTCATATTTAATTAAAAATATTAGATAATCCTTAAATTATTTATTCCATCATTTTTATCTTAATAATAAAATAAATTATCCTCTATATATAGTGAAATAACTTATTTTATAATTATTAATAATCCCAAAATTAATTATCTCAGGATAATATATTTTCAATCCTCCCTCGGTGGGATGGAATAAATTAGAGAGTATAAATAAGAATATTCCACAGGTTTAAGTTTTATTTAAATTATTAAAGATTGGTGAGTACGGAAAACGTTTAAATGGGGCCCATTAATTAGGAAATGATATGTTTTTTTGTGGGATTCTTTAACTAATTAGCATTAAATAAAAAAGTGGATAGATGGAGAAGGGTTGGCGTGATTTTTCCGAGTTGCCGTACAGTCAAATCGTACATGGAAATCACCGACCCGCCCCCCTCCACTTTTTCTCCTCCAATTATTTTATTTAAAATTATGTTTTTTATTTCTTTTTAAAAGAAAAAAAAAAAGGGGGGAAAGAAAGAGACAATTGGACGTGACCTGAATATCCATTATAGACTTTCTTTTTGCGTCAGTTACGCTGCTTTTTGACGTACCACGCAAAAATGCAAACCTTTTTTCTTTTTTCTTTTTTCTTTTTTCTTTTTTGTGTGTGTGTGTGTAAAAAATGCTAAATGGCCATAAAATTTGGCTTAAATTTTGGTCACAAGTATATAAAGTCTATAATACTTCCTTTTAAAAAATTTTGCATTGCTTTTTTACTTTTTCTTCCAAAGTCAAAATTAATTTTTCTCTATTTTCTAAACATTTAATTTATTAAATCAAGGAAGATGATAAGTCTTTTGTGTATTTTATTTTTGTATCATATATGTATTTATTTTTTATTAAAAGAATATATAATCTGTTTTTTCTAAAATGAATATGTTTCACTTATTCAAAAAAAATTGCATACTTTAGTTTTAAATTATTTTTATAATTTTACATTTTATATTAATATTTTGCTATGCAATATAAATGATGTTTTGAACATATAAATATCCCTTTACAATATACAATATAAATTGTATAGTACTAATTTTTTGTTACTATACAATATAAATCTCTCAATTGAATGAGATAATTAAATTTTTTGTTAATATTAACTACAAATGAACATTTTATCAATTCCAAAATTTTATTTGATAATTTAATTGTACAAATTAGCAAAATATAGTGGTAACTAAGTATGAATTTAGGAATTTGTAATTAATTTTTATTAAAATATAATCAAGTAAATAAAATTATATCTAATTTTGCAATATTAATCCACGTCTATATAATAGAAATTTTTTCTAAGAGAAAAATGCTCTGATTTTAAAAAGTAGATATTTTAAAATAAAAAAATAGTTGTTAATGAGACATTTATAATTATACTTTAAAAGTTTAAATAACACATTAATTTTAATATGTTATAATTATTTTAAATATGGACTAACATATATAGAGATTGATAAAATTATTTCACTTATTTTAATCATTAATAACATATTTGATTTTTTATTAACATTGATATTGATTTGATATTGATTACAACTTTATTTGAGTTACTGACATTAATGGGCTATAAAACTTATTGAATTATTCAAAAGTTTAAGTTCTAACCTGAAATAATATATTCAAAGATAAAAAAAATCATGATACGATTAAAAGTTATTTTTTAATTAAGTTAAAATATATATTATTTATATATAAGGTTTGATTGGATTTGACTTGTTTTCTAGTTAAATTCAAATCACAAAAATTATTTGATTAGATATCATATTAACAACAAATATAGTTATCAAATTGATGTAACATATGAGTGCAAGGCTATAACATTATGATTTTTATAAT
>JAOTQJ010000099.1:23518609-23540614 GCA_025642045.1 Solanum sejunctum | reverse complement strand
TGTATTGTACATTCATTTATTTTAAATATCTTAATAATGCAATATGATGAAGTAGTCTTCAGGGTATTTACTCTCAGATCTCTTTCCAATGGTTCTTTACAGGAGAGTTTATGCATTGGATATCGTGGGTGAAATCCCTGATGAATTATGGAGTCTTACCTTCCTCGATGATCTGTACTTGCTTCCTCCTAACTCTAGTTTCATCCCTTACTTTTCATGTTTTGTCTCCCAACTACTGATATTTTGGTTACAAATTGCAGCAATTTGGCCCAAAATTACTTAACAGGCACACTCTCCCCATCCATTGGCAATTTGACGAGAATGAAATGGCTGTAAGTCTACTCTATTTCACTTATTTATGCTCACTTGTGATATTTGGAATAATTTTATTCTTTGCTGTCTTCAGAACTTTTGGCATCAATGCTTTGTCAGGGGAGATTCCAAAGGAACTTGGAATGTTGACTGAGTTACTATCATTGTATGTTCCTATAATTATGTCCTTTGTTTCGTGGTATATTATCTAGCGATGTATGAAGAGCATCAATCTTCATCGTTGCCTTCTTCATTTGTTCATCATTTCCTTGTGCTGCAGAAGTCTGGGCACAAACAACTTCTCCGGGCCTCTGCCTTCAGAGCTCGGAAACTTAACAAAACTCACACAAATGTAAGTTATGATGCGTTGTTTTACATCAAATCTTAATTGTTAGATTTTCACAGTTTGCATGAGAACTATGTTATTTGTTCGTGAACATCGTATTGAATCTGGACGCTGTTGCATTGTTTTAATATATATGTATATCAAATGCAAGACCTTGAAATTACATGAGTAGAGCAGGAGTTTGTCGACGATCTAATGCAATCTATGTTCTGCTTGCTCCATTTTCATGCCAGAGGAGGAGTATAGTTAATAGTAAATCCTTCTCTGGTTTCATGTATAACATAATCATTCCTTATCTGAAGAGTATGATAAGCTACGTTAGATTGTTAAAATATTTGTCACATGAATTGCAAAAAGATGCAGAAAAACAACATGTCCAAGATATGTTGCTCTCATTCTATGTACGTTAGTATCATTATTCCTTGCCCCTTTCTATTTTTGTTTCTCATTCCATTCTACATGTTTGAAGCTTTAAACTTCTAATTTGAACTTGCAACATACAGAAATAGAAAGGAAAGAAAAATAGCATAGATTGAAATATATAGCACACGTTTGAGACTTAACAGACGCCAAACATGTAAGACATAACAAATACGTGAGAGTTTCTATGCATTCATGCTTTTCTACTTTTTATCTCTATTATCTTCAAAGATTTGATTTATCGCACTGTACTGTGGTTTTTCTACATTTATTGTTTGGTTCTAACTATATTCATCGCATATCACCTGACTCTTATATACACTGGTCTTCTAGGCTTGGCAACTTCATGAGAACAAGCGCGAAATTAAGCTGGTGGATGCAAATTTATCTAAATTTGATGTAGACAAAGTAAAAAAAGTAATAGGGATAGCTCTACTATGCACTCAAACATCCCCAGGATTACGTCCCTCAATGTCCCGTGTAATAGCAATGCTTACAGGAGATGCTGAGGTTGACTTCGTGACTTCCAAACCTTATACCTGACCGACTGGAAATTTAAATAAACCACCACCTTCATGAGCAATCATTCTGCACAACTGCAAAATTCATCGGTGGGTACAAGTACAGCTGCCACTACAAATTATTCACCATCAGGTCAGGCCACACCAATGCTCAGTGATATCATTGGAGAGGGTAGATGAAATCTTCTATTTTTCTGTCAGAGATGAAGCGAGATTGTTAGATAAACTTTTACCCTTTTGTTTGCTTTGAAGATGTCATCTTTCTTTAGATTCTCTCTGCACGTATTTGTGATTAGGTTCTCATTGATTTAAGGAATACTTTACCTATCTTTTTTCATGAGAGTGATTCTTCAGAGACTCAACAAATTAGATACACAATATTGAGAATGATTCTATTTCCCATGTTAACAGTTAGGTAGGAACAGTCAGTCTAGTGATGAGAATCTAGGAATGAATAGGTATCCACGGTCAATGTAAAATGCATATGCCATCAAAAGCCCAAGTATTAGGCATCTGAGCAGAAAACAAATGAGTTGCAGGGAACATAACAATCAAGCAAAGCTGAAAATGTTAAGATTCATTTGTTCACTGCAACAATACAAAAAGAATAAGCAAACAACAAAAAGCAGAACAGTATATTCTGCAACTTCCCTTGACCTCCCCACAATAAAGTTTTCTTCTGCTACTAGTCTACAACATGATTACAGAAGCCAAAAGCTTCAAGCTTTTCAGTTGTAGAGCACAAAACAGAAGATACAGCCCATTTTGCTGCAATTAAAACTTGTAAGTTTCAACCACACAAAATGGTCCTGGTTAAAGCGAGTACCAGACAAGTAACAGAGAAGAAAAACAGAGAAACAAAGTCTCTAGCTGACCATTTCCGAACAACCTTAGCTTCAACCTTCAAACTCTTAGCCCTCCTAAGAGCATCAACTTCCTTCAACAAATCAAACTCCACCCCTTTTCTCTTCAGCTCCTCCACACACTTAGCCAGTAATTTCCCGTCCTCTTTCTCTCTCTCCAACAGTTTTTCCAAGTGACTCTCCGTATCCGTCTTGTACCTAACAGCCCAAATGATCCCCATGGAACAGAGGAGAGAACAAAGAGAGGGGATCCACGAACGGTGGCAAAGCCCCGTTTTCGAAGCCCATTTGGAGGAGGCACTGAATAAAAGCATAAGCGAAATCGAATGGAACAGGAAGAAGATGCAGTAGAGCTGTGTGATTTCGTTGCGGACGGCATCGATTTGGGTTTCTTTGGTAGCGATTCTGTTGAGGATGAGTTCTTCTTCTTTGAGCCATTGTTTGAGCAGCAACTTGTGAGTTGGGGTTTCTGCGATCTGGTGAAGTGGGTGTAAAGGTTTGGACTCCATTATTGAAGTGTTGCTGTTTTCATCCGCCATTGGTGATGGAAAGTTTCTTTGGGATTAGGGGAAAATGAAAAAAGTGAAGAGGAGCCCCCTTCTTAAGGATCCTTTCAGATTTGAAATTTTGTAACGGTCGATTTATTTCCTCAAATGTGGCTCTATTTCCAGATCTACTAAATCTTACCTGGATCTCCATTATTTCATTTATATATTTGTTGTCTTGAGGAAAGCTCGTTTCATATCTAAGTTAAAAATATTACTGGATGAGAATCAAAGTAAACTTCTATTGCCGTTTTGTTTAATAAAGGGTCAAACCTTTCCTCTTAGGCTAGACAAGAACTCTTTAAGCGTTTGATTGTGCAACCACTTCCTCGACCCAATTATTTCGTCTATGGATTGATCACGTTATGAATTTTGAGATGATATTATATATATTTAGTTAACCACGATTAGGCAATATAGTCATAGTATAAAATATCAACTATATATTTAATGATTTTAAAATAAATATTAACCACCTAAGTCTCTTTTTAGTTTGGTATATTAATATGCAACGATTCATGCGTTATATTAGTCATTTAACTCATTTTTAATTGCATATATTTAATTAAATAATAATATTGATTGAATTCATCTACTGTTTCAAATATGAATGCTTGTAAAAGCAACAATTTAAAATGAAACTCAAAAATTTCATAGAAATTTATCATAAGAAAAAATTCCTCGAAACAGACGCTTATAAAAGTTGAAATAATAATTTAAAATGGAACCCAAAAATTCCATAACAATTTTGGCAAACTTAAAGAAATAAACTTCTTAGAAGCACTATTTTAAATTTATTCAAATTAGGATAGAAGTTCTCAAGTAGTTGGGTTTTGTCACATTGCTTGTGGGAGAGACACGGACTAGCCTTCTACTCGCTTCCTATTATAAGTAATATTATTTAGTAATGGCGTAACTTCCTTTCATGTGTGTTTAGTACTATTTGTTGATTTATTTGTGTTGTATTATGATATTTTATTATCTTTATTTTTACAGTAGTTATATTTTTTTTTTTGAGTCTAGAATCTATTTGAAGTATTTTTAAAGCGTGTAGCTTATATCAATAGATTCGGTTAGAGCCAATAAATTCACAAACAAGTGATGAACTATTAAGTATTGTTGGATAGATTTGAAAAAAAGGACAAAAGAAAAATATTTCAGTTACTTTAGATGATTTATCTATCTTTTTAATTCATACAACTCAAATTTCTTTTTGGCTTTTATATTTTTACATTACTTAAGCATCATCATTTATAATATCATTGTAAACTATATTACAAATCCTCTTTACTTATAATTATCCTTAGTGAAATTTTTATATATAATTATATAAATTCATTTAAAAGAAAACAATTTGTCATCGTACCGAATATGTTACCGCGGTCAGATATTCAAACATAAATGGTTCTAGTAGTAACTAATATATGTGAAATGGAATAAGGTTTTACCCTTTTTGGTTTTATTTCCTTGAGCATTCTGGGAAAAGGGTAAATTTGGTCCCGCTCAGACACGCATTGCCGCTCCGCTATTTGCCCCGGCTGCCTCGTGATCTCCGATTGTTCCATTTTCTTCAAATTCAAGTTACTTGTTGTCTGTTTCATCTATCGAATTAGGTTACATACAGACATGGCCTCATCAGCTACCATTAACAAGATCGAAAGAGCTCACCAGATGTACAGGGAAGGCAGATATGTCGAAGCTCTGGGTTTTTATACGGAGGCACTTTCTTTGGCTAAAACCAAGTCCCAAAAGATCGCTCTTCACAGCAATCGTGCTGCTTGTTTCCTCAAACTGCACGATTTCAAAAAGGTGACATCTTTATCTTCAATTTCGGATTTCGCTGGTATATATAGTGTTGTGGTAACAAATGCTTGCTCTTTTAGCGAATAGCTGAAAGATTAAATTGACCGAGTTCAGCATGGTCTATAATAGTTCATATCAAGCAAAAAGGGATTTCCTTTTTGTTGACCCTACTTGTAGGGCTTTAACTTCCAAATCAATAAATCAACTTTTCCTTTTCTTTGATTGGTTACACCAATAGATAGCAAATCAATGAATCATCTTTTTCTGTTTTCTAGGTCCTTGGTTTTCCTCGTAGGTTGGCTCTCTATAGCTCGGGCTTGGATCAAGTAGCTTAAGGTCTGAACAGATGTGTGAATATTGTATTGAACGTTAGCAGAGGCATAGTCAAGATTTTAGTGAAGGGTGTTCAAATTTCGAAAGAGGTAAATACTAAAAAGAAAAATGATCAATGGGTGCCAAAAATTTAAGTGAATCAACATAGTATTTAGCTAAGTCATAAAAGCACTTGTTATGATGCTAACAATTGTGTTAATTATAACTTAAATGTAAAAATAGAAGAAAAGAAAGTCTTGTAGTGAAAGCATAATCCAAATATATTATTCAATCCTATTCGAGAAGATTTCATATATTGATTTTCTTTTTTATAATAAACTCACTAGAAACAATGATAAATATCTCTTTTGCACATTAACCACTATGAAACGCCTAAAAAATTATCATTTATTGTAGAGCATTTTAATTGTAAGACTAAAGTTTTTTGGTATTTAAAAAAAATATTTCTCTATTGAAAGTTCAAATTGTATTATTAGAAGTGTTGAGTCCCACATCTGTGAGATGAGAAGAATTTGGATGCTTGATAAGGTCTTTTGAGCAATCCTCTCCGCATGAGCTAGCTTTTGTGGTTGAGTTAGGTCTAAGGTCCATTTAACATGATGTTGGAGCTAGGCACATTCCAATTTGTGGTTTACCAATGTTGGGTTCCCTTATTGAATTGTTCACTCTCCATATTTCCATATCTAATTGCAAGGTGAGTGTTGGTGAGGCAGGTGTTGAGTCACATCAATGCGATGAGGAGAATTTGGACACTTCATATGGTCATGGGCAATCCTCATGTTTTGTGATGCCTATAAATATATACTTCATCTGCTTCAGATTATATGATCTTTTTTGCTTTCTGAGAGTCAAGTTTACTAATCTTTGAAGCTTAGTTGAAGCTTAGTTGGATTACATCAACTCTATTTAAATTATACGAGAAGTACTATAAGTTATAATTTTTCTCATGTCAATATGATAACAATAATACATTTTAAAATATTGGTGAAAGTTTACCTAGTTTGAAGCTTGAAAAGTGAAAAGTATCACATAAACTGAAAGAGAGGGAGTTGCTTTTAATGAAAATTATTTCCCCCTTTCAATACAGCCATAAAATATTTCTCATTATGTTCTTGCAATAATAACACAAGAAGCTGTTAAGAAGAATATCTGACAGGCGAGTATATTTTCTTGGCAGAAGCAGCAAGAGTTTGTGAACAACTCACCTTATTTGTTCTATTTTACTTAAAAAAAGATGTACACAAATGGTAGCTGCAGGAATCGAACCTGCGTTTCTTTAGAAAGTCTGACCACCCTCAGCCACCGAGCTACCAGTCTCAGTTGTGTCCAGGGTGTACTTGAGTAAATAATTGTATGTTAAAAACAATATTTCACCTCTGACCACGCTTCCAAGGCTTTAGCTCTGCCAGTGGATGTTAGTAATTTGTTTTCATTGACTGGGCTGTCTACATAATTAGTAGCTGGGTAACTGCAGAGTTTTATGTATCCAGGGTTTGCTTGATAACTGAATTCATCCAAAAGTTTTTGAGTACCTTGTTTATTAATTACTAAAACTAGCATATTGTGTTTCCTATTAGAAAATAGAAATATCCAAGTTAACTTGAACAATTTCTTTTGTTTTAGGTTTTCCCTTTATCGATAATGTAATAAGCATGAGTGAGTGGAAGAAGTAGTGATCACTCAGTGTCATTTTTAGTAATCTGTTGAACTGGAAGCAGTTGGTGATGATGATCCTAATAATGGGCAGTAGTCCAACAGCGTTCAACGTGCCTCTTGACAAATATTTACGGCCTTTTTTCTATGCATATTTTGTAAAAGAAAATGAGCCTGGTTGCTGTAGTTTGTATTGCTGTAGTATACTGTATTGTCCTTTTGGTATTGTTTGAAGACAGATAATTAACATAGAGAAAAGGTGGAGATTTATACGTTCAGTGCTTGCTCAGACCTTACTGTTGGTACTATCTCATGCTGCAGGCAGCAGATGAATGTACATTGGTGCTTGAACTTGATCAAAAACACACAGGTGCGCTGATGTTGCGCGCACAAACCTTAGTCACCCTCAAGGAGTACCAGTCAGCACTTTTCGATGTCAACAGGCTGATTGAATTGAATCCATCATCAGAAGTGTATCAAAACCTCCATGCCCGTCTAAAGACACAATTGGTAGTCATTCTCTCTTTCTCTTGGGTTTTCTTTTTACATTTGTTTATTCACCAGCTCCTCTCTACCCTTTGCACCTCTGTCTTTTTGGCTTAAATATAATGGGCCTGTGTTTCTTTCTACTTGCATCATTGGTGCTGCTTGATGGTGTAAAATTTTCATATATATCTTTTCAACAATCTATTCGTATGTCACGATTATGTTTAACAAAATGACATAGTTAAAGCAGTTGTCATATCTTTGCTAATTCTTGGGGGAAATCAGCAACAACAAACTGACAGGACGGACTTTTGGCATAAATTGGTCAAGCAAATGAATTAACTCTCATTATATTCTGATTTTGTTACCTCCTTTTTAACTGAGTCAGCATAGAGTCAATTTTAAGTGCTCATATAGAGTAGTGGTCGCATGGTTCTTCATTTCTGGGATAAAAGTGTTCAAAGTAAACGAGATTGTTTTCCTTGTCTATATGACCCTTTTCATGGATGGTAATTTAGAGATGCTTCTTCTTTTGTTTAAGGAAAGTCGCTTGCTCCAATACCTGAAGCTGACACAGAGCTTGAAGAAGATGATGATGAAATCGTAGATTGGGAAGAACAATGTACTAACAAAGAAACCAATGAAGATGGAGGAGAAGACAACAGAGACGTTATGGAAGCAACCGCAATAAAAGCTGAGTCTGGAAATGTCAAACAGACCACTGAAGTTGGTGATGTTCAGAAAATTGAATCGTCTGAACAACAGTCATCTAGTTGGGAAGCAATCCCACAGCCAAAAGGGCATTCACGACTTGACTATTCTAGATGGGATAGGGTTGAAGATGACTCTAGTGAAGATGATGACGATGATGACGACGATAATTCTCAACCTCAGTATAGGTTCCGTGTCAAAACTGTTGGTGTGCGAGCTGTTAAGTAAGATGAAGAAAGTATGTAATGCAAATTGCATGAATTGGGACATACCATTCCTTGTTTCATATGAAGAGAGCTGAGAGTCTATTGGGCTTAGAAATGATGCTAGCTTTGTTTCATTCAGCATCGTGCTCTGGATCATGTTGATAGTTCCTTATACTTGTGAGCATAGCAACAATGTACATTTGTTATAAAGTGATAGAGCAACAGAAACTGGGACATCCTCTGCGAGAGCGAGTTCTGGCAGTGTTACTCTAGTGCTGTTTTCCATGTCCGGAAAACTGGTGTCCATGCTGCTGGCTGCAGAGTGTAGATTCACGTCTTTGGATGTATATTTTTACATTAGCAAAGGGAACATGTCTATTTTGTTCATGATTCATATTTTGTATTGATAATGAATCATGGCTTTTCTCCATTAAATTACTAATAATGTCTGCAGTCCACTTTGGATTATAAGCCCTCTTTTTTTTTTCAGGGATAAAGTTCAGATATGTAAAAGAAACTAATTGAGGCTTTTGAAATTCCGGTTTGATTGCCACTTTACCCCTATTTATTTTTCCAACTTCTTGTGTTCCAAACTTACGGATGACTTGTTCTAGTTACTAAATTTGCATTTACATATCTATACATATTAGAAATAGTTTTTTAAAACTACAAAGACAAAGTCAAAATTATTGAATTCATCCAAATTTGTTCAAGAATTTAGCCAAAAGTCCTTATTACTAATTTGATTTCTAGTGTAATAAAAAAAAGATATGGGCTGGCCCAAGCAGAAAAGGACCCCAAACTTTGGAGGGAAACTCAATTAAAATTCAAACCCAGACAACCCACCGCAAATAGGTTCTTTTTAGAAACAAAATAGAAAAAACAAAAGATAGAACATCATCGTGCTTAGCTGATTCCTCCCATTTCAAAACCTTTTTTTCTTCATTTTTCAGAAATTAGGGTTTGCATTTTTTGGAGATGTCGAAGAGCAGCAGCATCGAAAGCAGTCGGGATGCCGGGCCGGATTTTCACCTTCCCGATGAAATACTTTCTGTGATTCCGACGGACCCATACGACCAATTGGACCTTGCCCGGAAGATCACCTCCATGGCAATCGCTTCTCGCGTTACAAGCCTGGAGTCTGAGATCGGAAGGCTCCAACAGAAGCTCAACGGCAAGGATCGCGTCATCCTCGACCTCGAGGATAAGGTCTCTCAGCTCCAACAGGCCTGTCATGACGCCGAATTGCGATTGAACGTCACTCTTCAAGATAATGTATTATACTGCAAAAATAACTACTTTTTCATTTCCACAGCTTTTGCTTTTCATTTCCATTAAAGGGGATTTCTCTTTTTCGTTTTTTAACAAAACAATAAATTAATCTTTTCTTTGTTACTTTTTTGGGGGGGAAATCAAAAGATGAAACTGTCGAAGGAGAGAGACAACTTGGCTTTTACTGCAAAGAAGCTTGGTCGCGACTTAGCAAAGGTTATACTTTTCTTCAATTTTCCTTCTTTTTTTTTCCCTATACTCTCTCATGGACCATGTTTTTTAATTTATATGTTTATGCTTTATCCTTTCTTAGTTTATTCTGGTCTATTTTATTTTATTTTAATTTTTGGGGGTTACTTACAATTGGTGATTTAGATGATCAATTCACCAGCAGGCTAGTGAAACAGTTTTCTTTTTGTTGTGATATTAAAGTTCTTGCTAAGCTAACCATCATAAAATTCTTGAAGAGAAAAAAACACCCTTTTTAACATCTGTGAATATGTCTGGGATTGCAATGACACCAAAACTTTGCTACTTGCTTAGTAGATTTGATAAAGTCATGCAATTGCACGATCATCATCTTTTGTTCTTGGTGCCAAATAAAAAATGGAAAGGTTCAAATTGGCATTCTATACGTACTATTGAGCACCCTGAAATGACCATTGGCACTAAACTGCATGGTTCACTACATGTCTCCCGTCACACATTTGGTCTAACATGTTCTTGGTATCAATTTATAAACGTGATATAAATTTTAGGCGGGAGAGGAGGGAGGGGGGCAGGGATGGAGGCATCTGTGCTTCATTTTGTTCTTGGGATGCAAATGAAGAGCTGCATCAATTGGATTTGTTTGCTCTTATGTTATATGAAATGCAAGCAATGAAACTACTGCTTACTAGTATGTTCATTTAAATGTTTGAAATAGAGCTCATTTCATGATGATTTAATTTCTTTGGATGGCTGATGACATTGTAACAAATAAGCACATGGTTTGTGAGTGTGGTGTTAGTGACATTATAATACACATGGAAGGGAAGAATCCTTTCCCTTTATTTCAGCTAAAATTGTTTTTACACTTGCTAAGTACTGCCAGTAATTGTGAAGTGTTAAAAAACAAAAGAGCAGACTTATATTTTCTGCTTTATATGCATTCAGTTCCTTCACAGTGCTTTTTTCCTGGTATTGGCTGGTATTCTTGTCATCCTTCTAAGGAAAGAATATTGTGGAAATTTCATACCCTAATTCATCTGCTATTTCATTTCAACTGCATAAACTTACTTCCTCTTTTTTGTTTAAACAGTTGGAGACCTTCAAAAGGCAATTGGTGCAGTCTTTGAGTGATGATGATTCATGTGTAAGATTACATAATATTCATTTTTTGGCATTTCTTTTGAGAGTATCATGAGAGGTTAACTAGCACTTGCAAAAAGAAAGTTTGGGTATAATCTGCAAAATTCTAAACAAGAATGAATATGATTTCCATTTGACTTGTAGGACTGTACAAAAACTTGAGGGGCGAACTCTTCATTTAGCAGTTTTGTTTGCCTCAGTAGTTCTCCTCTTTTCTTTTATTGACTGTGATGGTCTTTTTTTTTCACTATGGCAGCAAGCTGAAACTGTTGATATTGGCATTTATGATCAATCCGTTCACAAGTCATATCCTTTGAAAGGTAACTCCACCATTGACTTTTTTATTCCTTCACTGAATTTGCTTTGCTTTTCATGTTCCTAGATATCATGTAACTTTAGCTGCTTCAAGCTATGGAGACCTCATTTCTGAGTTTGATCGTGATAATTCTATCTTGCAGAGGAGGTGAATAGCTACACAGTGCACCATTCTTTCAGTGGATCTGTGGATGGTAGAGGAAGTAATGGTAACGGTATTTGACTCTACATGTTCTTACATGATAACATTAGAATGTTGTAAAAGCTGTTTAATTATTATTCTTTTTTCTTGGATCCAGCCTCAAAGCACGCTTTGCAAAGGTATTCCAGCTCTTACATAACACCACTGCTTACTCCAAGTGACACACCGAAAATATCTTCCGCTACTGTATCCCCAAGACGATATTCTGCTGCAGTACCTCCTCAGAGGACATCTGGCAGCACCTCTCCAACAATCCCTCAATTTCAACGCCGAGTTTCAATGTCATCATTCTATCCTTCGAGTCAACAGTCAAGTCAACAGTCCTCAGCAGCTAACTCTCCTCCAAGGGCACGGCCAAAACCAGGTTTCCAAGAGCTATCTCTTTTATTTCAGTTTCCTTGTATAAGCTATCGAAATGTTACTGCTGTAGCTCTGCACTTCTGTCGTTACATACATAGGGAGTCATTCTTTATAGGAGATGCAAACTTGTGTTGACTCCAATATTTACACTATACACATGATTTTGCTCGAGTGTAAGAATGATTCTATATGTGTGTAACAAACATTTGACTGCCTTTTCTAGCTGATATTATTTCTATTTGGACAAATTGTTGTAATACTGATTAGTTCATGTTTGTGGATTGTAAGCTCAAACTCCTCGACCTGATGGAAAGGAGTTTTTCCGTCAAGCCAGGTATCTAATTTTTTGACTTTTGTGCTGTTTAATTTGTTTGAGTAAAAAATCTTTCTCCTGATGTTTAACACATGTTGATTCAGGAGTCGTCTGTCTTATGAGCAATTCAGTGCGTTTCTAGCAAACATAAAGGAACTAAATGCTCAAAAGCAATCTCGTGAGGTGATGAATATAATTTTGGTTATTAGACTGTCTTGTGATTACCTTGTATTTGCTTAGTTCAAAATCTAAATGCTTTTCTGCTTTTTCTTTTTGTGCCTCATAATATTTTAGGAAACTTTGAAAAAAGCAGAAGAGATTTTCGGAACGGATAACAAGGATCTGTATCTATCATTCCAAGGGTTGCTTAACCGTGGTGTTCGTTGATAGTACAAAAAAATTGTCTTGGGTGTATGTTCCCATCTTATGGTAGCTTTTAACATTTAACATAAGTCTTGCTTAGTGGCCGTTGTTTTGCATGCGTATAAAGTTGAGCTAAGGACGTGAAACTCTCAAGCTATGACTTGAGGTGCAGTATTGCTAAACATCAGCTCAGAAATCTTTGTGCTGCAACCTTCTAGTAATTTAAATAATTGGGATTGGTGCAGATTATGCTATTGGTAGCTGTTGAGTCAATGATCTCAAGTTTAAATTCTCACTATTTCATGGATGCATGCTGTAGATTATTCCCTTTCTATTCTCTCGTTTCAGTTTTGCATTTTTGATTTTCACCATCACGCGTGACACATTGAGAGGAGCGAGTGGTGCCAGCAGATGGCAGTTGAATCAACTTGTGAGTTGGATTTCCTTCTGTTGCTGCTCTCACTCCTCCATCTGCACGCGTATGGGTATGTATATCTTCTTCTGGTCAATTGTCAGCTGCCTGAAAATTTTCTTCTGTGGAGAAATGAGTATCTGCAGCTACTGATATCATGCGGACATTAATATGTAAATTGAAGAGTATACTGTTGGTACTTTGTATCCATAACTAGCAAACATCTGATGTTGTAGTTGTATCTAGTGTAAGAATCTATTACAAGACGCTATCAATTTCATTGAATTGTAGGATCTCTGTTCATATCTGAACTATTGTTGGTCAGTACTTGTCAATGTTTTCTCCTCTCTATATAGCAAACACAAAATAATTCAATGCCAAGCTCAAGCGCTGGTGAAATGGAAAGATTAACGTGGGCTGCAAAAGAAATTGGTCCTACCTTTTGACCAGAGAATAAGCATGCTTTGATAATAGAACATGTAGATTCTCAATATATATTGCTTTGCTAAGGAAAACAAATAGGCTAGTGCCATGTTGAACAAGAATACTGCTGTATGATTTTTGTTGATCATCTTTACCAAAAGAAAGGTGGATGGATAACCCAATATCTGCAGCAATCTTATAAAGACTGCAAACTTTCCTCCTTTTTCTTGTTTGAAGTTTTAAAGGAATCAATAGGATTTATTAATTAATTCTTTGATCTGAGATCTAGGATTTGAACACAGAAACTAGTCAAATCCTTTGTGGGTCTGCTAGTTCTCTTGAGCTTTTAGTGTGTAGTAAAATGAATAATGACAATATGAGCATGGATATGGCTAGGCAATTTAGATCATAAATGGTTCAACTTGTTCTTTCTTCATAGTCGCAGCACCTGATACTTGGCTCTTTTCACTTTAACTGCATGCTTTTTGCGGAGAATAGGCTGGTAACATTTTTCCTCTCTTGGCCTTTTATTTTGTTTTCCTCTTTTCTTACATTTTTTGGGTAATGGGAACAGATTCTTATATCCATTTTGATTCCTTTCAAAGATTACATACACATGTTATTGTTTCCCCTTTTAACTGTTCGTATGACAACTGTTTTTCCTACATTTCATTTTACATATCCACTTGATATATATATAGCACACATACATTTTGCTTTCCCTTGATTGGGTAATAGATCCCAATGATTATCATCTATAAATAAAGTCATCTTATCATTCATCTATTTGATAATGGTTGCTTCATTCGGCACCTCCATTGGCCACACAACCACTATCAATGAATAACATAGACTAATAGTATTCATACTTTAATAGTCTAATTTCATGCAGCTTAATAAGAGCAACACATGTAGGGTAGTGATAGTATGAACTAAAATGAAAAGAGAGGAGGCATATATTATATTATAAAAAACAAGTTTGATGCATGATGATAGAGTATAAGAGGTATATATTGTACGTTGATAAATCTTGATCTAGACCCATGTGTTAGATTCTAAGTCTATGGAGTAGGTCAGATCTTTCAAAAAATTATTAGTGCTAAGCTTTTCAACGGCATCAGAATAGTAACCACATGACCCCCTCTTTCATCTTTCTCGAGTTGCCTTCAACGATTCCTTTCCAACACTAATTAAGTCTAGATTTGAAATGTATGAATTCTTATAATTGAAATCTGTTCCCCTTTCTATCTTGACGGGCCACCTTTTATCCAATAACATTTGATACCTTAATGGAAGTTATGCAGCTTATTAACACAAAGCTTTAGTGAGACACTTCGAATTTAAACTATACCTTATAATGCTTCAAACAGGAAGATAACTTTATTGTTGGTGAATGATAGTAGCATAAAAATTGGGAAAAAAAATGAAAATTTTGGTAGAGATATGATCATGAACTAGAAGAATCTTTATCTTTTTTCCTCCATTGGAAAAAGGGTATATATATCGCTAGTGTTTGTATTACTAGTGTAGCAATATATGTATGAATATATTCACATCAATGTCGCTAGTAACTAAGCTGCATATATTTGTGGATAATATTGTAGAGCCATTTCGACTATAAGACCACTAAAATAATTACTTGGGCCTCTACTTTCTTACAAAAATGTATATTATGCACATAAATTGTCAAAGTTTGTGTATAAATTTGAAAAAGAGTTTTTCGAATAGAAAATATAGTTATTTTTTCTTCATTTAACATAATAGTTGATGTAATGACTGAAATAGAATAATGTTTAGTTAATTGTAGCATCCTTTTTTTTATGTATTTATCTGTTTTGTTATTTCATTTATATTCCGACGATTATCATGAACTTACATAATTATTCTTATATTTACTTTTTCTAAAAAAAAATTTCACTATTTTTATTCTACCATTCTTGAATATTCTAAAGTCTCTCAAACGGTCAAACTTTATACATTATACAAAATCTACTATTGTGTATTTATAAAAGGATCAAATTAATTTTTTAGTGTCTTTTTCAAATTTCAAGCACTATTTAATACTATTATTATATCAACTTATCAAATTCAAGGCAACACTATTTCGATATCATTAACTTTTCAAATTTTTAAGTCATGTGTTATTATTTTAACTAATTTATATTATGTATTTTTCATTGAAAATTTACATTGTTTACCTTCTTACTTCATATATCCTATTTTTCCAAACTTCATTTATAGGATTACATTGAGTATGTTATAATTATTCAATTTATATATGTCAGTTAAAAATAATAAAGTCTCCATGATGTTTAGCTTTAGGCCTCCAAATTTATTTAGACCACCATGTCAAATTTTATTTTATTTTTAAGTTTCATCCTAGGAGCTTCACCAAACAATTTATAATTCATAATTAAATTAAAAATGAAAAGTTGGCCAACATAATTCATAAACAAAACCTACCTATATATTACTCAGATATGTGAAGCTCATACGTGGTATGTTATTAACCAGGAATAATCAATTTTTTTAAAAAAGCAAAAACTGTAATTTTGCAAAAGTAAGAGACAAGGGAAACATAGAGAATACAACTAGAGCAAGTTGCCAAAAAGCTTTCATATAGCTATAAATAGTTAAGAGCACAAAATCCATATCGACCAACCAAACCAAAATTGACCGACTCATATTATAGTCTTAACATCAAACTATACATTTCTTCGATGGCTTTCACACCTCATAATAATGAATACTATACTAGTCATGGCCTTTTCTCCAATGAATTCATCAATTCTTCTCTTGTTACTAATCCTCCTCTCCCACAAATATGCAATTCCCAAGTAAACCCTACCTCACTTTATGATCATAATATTAATGAGCAATTACTCAATATTAATTCATTGGCTCATGATCATTACGTGCCTCCATCAATTTCAATGATGCCATGGTTCCCCGAGCGCCTCGGGGTTTGTGAAATGACGGTGCCAGTACTACTACCGGCATCCTCTAATTCAAGCGACTATTCTTTGAATAGTACTAATTATCATCCTCATCAGGTTTATGTAGTCGATAACAAGAACAATAACAATGGATGCAACAGCTATAACCATGAGGTTTGTGAATCTTGGGATGAAAATACTCATGATCATGGTTTTGAATCCACCTTCCGGTCCCCTTCTTCTCTCGCTATCTCCAATAATAATAATTGGGTACGTTTGCTTCGTCTATTCTCTTAGATTGTATGATCAAATCATCTGAAAATTTAAGTTATTTGAGAAAAGGCACATCTCTTACGAGTGAACATGATTATAAATTTTTTTTATCTTAAAACTAAATCTGAAGGCCTCTATCATATACCATGTTAAATTGAAGTACATGTATGATCAATTGGTCTTCTAAAAGTTTTAAGCACTTAACTAAAACGAGCATATTTAATTTTTATTTACTTTATCAATACATATACATATAGGCAACATTTTTTGTCATAAATCTTCCCACAAATTAGCTATAGTGTAACATTTTGTGCATGGAAAGTTAAGAAAAGCAAGTAAACACGTTGGTAACAGACTTGGGAGTTGTCTACTTAATTAATTGTGTGTGTATATATTCTTTCATGATCCTTGTTTTTTTCGAAAGTGAGTTAGGTACAAGATGTAATTTTTATTTAACAGAGTAGCTAATACATGTGTATTATAACTCATATACATAAGTATTTATTAAATTGTTGTTAACAGAGGGGTCAAAGGGAAAGAAGTCCCAAAATCAAAGAAACTTCGCCAATGAAGATTGGCAGGTATTCAGAAGAGGAGAGAAAGGACAAAATTCTGCGATATCTCAAGAAAAGAAATCAAAGGAATTTCAACAAAACTATTAAGGTATTTTTATTATTTAAATTGTTTATTATAGCTCGATATATCATTAATTAAAATAATCTGGACATGCATGCAGTATGCTTGTCGCAAAACCTTAGCAGACAAACGTGTTCGAGTTCGTGGAAGATTTGCTAAGAATAATGAAGTCTGTGATGATGAAGTCCTCATCAAAGGAAATGTTAATTGTCATGGAGACAAGGATGTTTGTTATGATAATCCATTAATACAGGTTAATTAATTAAATCTTAATTACTACTTAATAATGAATAATCCATCTTTGTTTTCAGTGTTAAGAATGTAATTATTCTACTCTCTCTAACACCTTAAGAGCTTTTAGATGAAACAGTTTCACACGTCAGTCAATATATTTACTGATAAAATTATTTGTTTGTTTTTTGGGTTTTGATGTGCAGATGAAACATGGTGATCATTATAATGAGGAGAATTGGTTAGAAGAGGCAATCACAAATCTTATGTATATACCTTGTATAGGTAGCTCCTATGATGGAAGTTTCATACGCTGATATCAGTTCAGTCATTTGTTTATTACTATAACTACTTAAGACACTAATTATAAAGTTGATGTACTCCATTATTTATGAATTAATAGTTATGGTCCACTTTCTTTCATATATATAGAGAACTGTTCCTCCTCAAAATTAGCATTGCATAAACAATACTGGTTTCAGACTCCTTTTTGACACATTGACAAACCGCCTTTGTTTGTTGCTATCTCCGTCGTGAGATGTTTTATGTATCGAATTATTTTTTCTATGATCTCAATAATTCTTACTACATAGAGGACCTCAAATCAAAAAGAAATATAATTAACTAAGAAGCACCGTCAAATAACCGTATCGTATATATATATATATATAAAATAAGCGACGAATTATTGATGTTTAGCGACAAAAGTTGTTCATCCTCTTTCTGGGATAATATCAAATACATATAATCACCTAATTAATTTACAGCAAATATAGTCATATTTTATTTATATAAAAATAGCCAAAAATTATAGAAAGTATACACTATATAATACAGATTGTGAAAAGTCATAGAAAGTATACAATGATTATACGATATCGACATAGTATTACTTATACATGAGCTATACACTAAATATATATTATGATACACTCAAAAAAATCTAACTTGACTATACATAAAATAAGCACTGACTATATATATATATATATATATATATGCCTACACAAAGAATGATCATTTCTTTAATTATTTTGATAGAATGATCATTTATCGTAATTATTCTTTCCTTTTCTTTCTTGTAGTGGATGTACATAGTTATTCGATACAAGTAGCTAGATACAGGGTAAATTAAATAGTTAAAGTATGTAAGCAGGCAATATAATCCAGATACCACAGTACGTAATTAAAAAGGTTTAATTTAATTTAAAGGAACTCTAATTGGGTACATAATGTCTTTCAGTATCCAAAACTAAACTCAATACTATATCCTAATTAAACAAAAAGTAAAAGGTTGCTGACTAATTAATTTATACACGTTACATGTTATCCAAATAGTGTATAAGGAAATAATTTAAAAGATTAATTAAAAGGGGTTTAGAATCTAATGAAAAGGTTTGATTACCTTAAAGAATCAAAACAACTTTATTTTCAACGTTAGCATAAATTCTGTATCCAGCGATTACTTGGAGTTACTTTTGTAAGGTACCGTTATAGCATCTTTTGGTACTTAACTAGAATGAACATCATCATTATAACGTTGAATGAATTAAAAAGGCAAGAATTTTGATTATTTTTATTCCATCACCTCCTTGCTTTCGTTGAATAAGATGGACAAGCACAAAGAGAAAAGCTAGCTAGCTTCGACAATATAATAGGGGAATAATTCTTATTTCTTTAATTTGGACATATAGCTTATTTAATTAAATAATATATTTTATATCTAAGGGTTGCTGATATGGTGTTCTTTTCGTTATTCCTCTGCAACTGATTTATCAGTTTAGATTAGGAGGCATTTTCAGGTGAGTGTGCCTGCATGAGACAAATAACAACTTGCATCATGTTTTTAATTTTTAAAAGTCTTTCTTTGTTTCTTTACCGTCATGCCAAGTTAAAAGATATGACATGCAGTCGGATGGTGAGAATATATATGTATAGAGCGCAAGAAAGCAACCGTTAGTTTTTGGTAGCAAAAGAAATTCTATTGACTAGTAGTTTGATGTTTCATTTTCTGGCCTTAATTATCCTTTGTATGAGTTAATAAAATAGATATGAAGGTAGCAGTGTGATCATGACCAGTGTTGTTAACGTCAAACGTAAATAATGATTAATTAAATCAATCCAAATTGAAAGAATTTGTTCTTGGAGCCCATCGATCTCTTGATTTTACATTTGAAAATGAAATAGACCTAATGAGAGGTCAAAATGTGGAGATAACTAAATCGACATCTTTGTGTTATATTGACAAAAAACTAGGAGGACAAAGAAAATAATATAGGCACTCCTAGCTAGGCCAAGAAGATGGGGATCACAAGCTTGCATTCTTCCAATCGTAAGAAAGCACTAAAATTGAAGTGACCCCATTATCAATGAAATGTCCTTATCAACCCTTCCAAGTCTTCAAACCCCACTCACTAATCATCTAAGTTTAGCTTTGTAACTCGATCGAGGTAAAAGCAGAATTTTGAATTTATAATTATTTGAACATATGTAATATAAATAATATATTTTGCGTCGCTAAATTTTAATCCAAAAATAGTGATGAATGGTATAGGAACAAGGCATCATTTTCAAGGTGGCCAAAATTAAAATGAAACCAAAATTCTACTCATAGTGTCCTTTGAAGTAAGGGAAGGTTACATTCACTATTATCATTAGTGGGATCAAATGATAAATAGCTACAGTACTTACAACATTATAGTTTCTGGAATTCCATGATAGAAACTTTCTTCTCATGAACTGTGGCTGAAAATGGGTAATCTATTTATAATAATTGCATGGCAATCAACATCATATCAAACATTAATATATATGAGAAAGAGATGGAGGATCAGTTATATATTATCCCCTAAGATTTGTCGGTAATATAAATGTCTTCATAATCGATCTCCATGCTTTTGGTAATTGGATTACGGACTACTACAAGGTTGGCAATAAGTTGACTCTCTAGCTATTTGTTCATATATTCCAAATTGGGAAAGTGGGGCACTCTTCTTCAAAAGCTAACTAGCTAAGTAACTTTGACTATATATATATTGGGGCAATTTGGCAAGGCCATGTAGTATCTCATGAGTAATCAGGCATAAGTTTAAGTTTATTCCTTTTGTAAGACATAAGTTCATGTGAGTTAAGCTTAACGTTTTGAAGCTACACTTCTGTGCAACTAAATTAATTACTTGTGGGTTTATGAATGGAAATTATGTCTCTAACATCACCTGTTTTGCACTTCTCTAGAAAAATCAATTCGAAAAATAAGCAGTGGTAGAGCCTCAATTTTCTTTATAGGGGTGAAGGGGTTGGGGTTCGATATCTGTTAATTATTACATATAAATAAAATATTATTTGTACCATATAAGTAATATAATTTTTTATTGAAGGGGGGTCGGATGAAACCTTGAATTGCTATGTAGTTTCATGTATAGTCAAGCTATATTTAGTTTTTGAATATATTGTAATATATATTTAGTGTATTGCACGTGTATATGTAATTAATATTATATAGTCAATATATACTTTATATGAATTCTCGCAAGTTATATTATATAATCATTTAGATTTTTTATATGATTTTGTTGGGCTATTTTTTGATACAGGGTTATACCTTATATTTATTATAAATTAGTTTATTGTAGATATTTATTATAAAAAGTCCATCGGCCCAACACTAGAGAGCTCAAAATGGCCCAAGGCCGATAAACCTTTTCGGCTTCCTGTCCTTTTCTTATTGGTTTTTGCTGCATTTTTTAAAAAATAACAAATATCCTTTTTCTCAAAACTTTTTTTTCTTCTATCAATATTATATAAATGACATAAAATATGTATCTATAATATACAAATAAGTATGTGATGTATCAATATTTTATAAATAGTCATGTAGTATGTAATCTATCAATATTATATAAATAATTAGTAATATATTTGGAATGTATCAATATTCATATAAATCACGTATAAACATGTATTAATATCATATAAATGGTATATAAATATGTATATATAATGTATAAATAATTTGTAGTGTATATATAATTTATTGATATTGTATAAATATGTATAGTTGGATATCAATATTATATAAGCAATTATGTAATGGGTGTATATATATAATAATAAAGTAAGTAATTTACAATAAATATAATTATATTTTTTATTTATATAAAATATAATCAATTATTCAATCTTGATTAATTCAAAATCACTTCTAAATAATTCTAAAGTTTAGATTTTGAATTTTTTGCTAAATAATTCATTTGAAATGATTTATATTGACAGTTTATTAAAATTTCTTAAAAAAAGACACAAGACATGCGGAAGAAGCAATAAATAAAAAAGCGATATTTACAAATAAAGACAGAGAAAAGAATGCAGAATATATATTTTCAGAAAGTGACTGAGATTAGTCCGAAAATCACGTGTGAGTTGATATTTTTTTATCAAGACAAAAGAACATGATCATTGTTTTTGTATACTTTTGCAAAAATTTGATCTGTGCAAAAACTTTGGGAAAAATTGACCTTTTAAGTTATTGCTATCATTAAATAATTTATGGATAAAACATGAGTAAGAATTAAATTACGAAAAAATTAAATTTATACTTTTATAAAGTAAATTATTTATATTTATATATATATATTTTTTATTTTTTATATTATTAAAAATTTATCCTCTTTATATTAAAATCTACGCGTTAATGTTAGCTAACGTCAGTATATTCTCGTAT
>JAOTQJ010000099.1:23495228-23508664 GCA_025642045.1 Solanum sejunctum | reverse complement strand
ATCTACGCGTTAACGTTGGCTAACGTCAGTATATGCTCGTATGATATAACAATAAAGTATATATATATCAACAAGGTATCACAGATGATTAAATTCAATCCTATATAATACCGATATGATATAAATATACTGACAGAGTATATAACGAATATATTTTTTTATTAATTTAGAGTTTCATAATTTTTTTATTTGTTTCCTATTTATTTCTTAAAAAAAAATCTTATATACTAATTGAGTATCAATATAACACCAGAATATTATAAAGGACCAAACTTATTTTATACTCATATTAACTGAATTTATAAGGTAATGCACACATATTAAGAAAAATATTTAAAGACAATTTTACACCATACTTTTTACTATTGTCCTTTATAAAATCATAAATATATAGTGTAATTTATTTTTTAGAAAATATAAAAGTTCAATAAATGAAGGGTAAATATGAAAAAAGATTCAAACATTCATCTTGAACTTTGAAAAATTCAATTATTTTGAACCTTGAAAAAAACCTAAAAAATTCAATTAATTTGAGACGGAGGAAGTATGATACAACTATGATATATATATACTATCAGAGTATATTTTATATTATTTATGCTGCTATCAGCACACAAAATAAAAAAAATTAAATAAATAGAAAGATAAATAATTTAAGTAATAGATCTATTAAAAGATAAATTATTTAAATTAAATTTAAATAATTTTAAATTAAATTTATTTGGTGTGATTTTTCCTTAAATTAAATAGAGGTGCTAAAAGTGGCTACGTATTGCCATTCAACGTCTTCAAAGTCCATATGAGAACGTGCATCTTGTCAGTGTCCTATTATATGTTGGTCTGATCATTATTTTGTGCTGGTTGAATTATTATATACTTTATTTTCATAATAATTTAATTTTTAACCGGATAATAAGATTAACAAAAAACGTGAAAGAATTGTCTAATTATCTTCTCAAGTGTTGTTTCAGTTGTTCTTTTTAATTAAGAAGTTGGAGGTCTCTTCTTCTTTCTCTAATAGAAGCTCTGTAAAATGAAGGGTGAATGGGAGAAAGAACAATTTTTGAAGGAATTTGGAAGCGATTATGGTTACCCAAATTCCCCCAAAAACATTGATGACATTAGAGCTACTGAATTCAAGCGCTTAAACGGTACGACTTTTGATTTGCAGAATTGAGATTTATCATAATTTTGTTGACTATAAATTTACTTGTAGATACGGTGTACTTGGATCATGCCGGGGCGACTCTCTATTCCGAGACTCAAATGGAAGCTGTTTTTAAGGACCTCAATACTACTGTTTATGGAAATCCTCGTATCCTTTCTATGTGTTTTCAGCTTTAGCTAAGTAAATATGCCTCAGAGTTCAAATTGTTGGAATTTTACATGTTTGATTCTGATTTTGACCCTTTTTAGCTGCACATTTGATTCCTTAATTCTGTGAAAAACAATAGATAGCCAGAGCAGTTGCAGTTTGGCTAGCGAGGACATTGTTGGGAAAGCACGACAACAGGTGAACAATTTATATTGGTTTTGTTGTTACTGTTTTTTTTTCCTCTGCCTCCAAAATTAGTCCACAAAACTGTTTTTGTTATTATCTTGATTTATGCTGTTTAAGTGATTGATATGATCTAAATGCAAAGCAACCATAAGCATCACAATGTTGCGGGGTGGTGTTCATGTTAGATAAATGCCCTTGTTTGTCGATGTCAACTTAATGACAGCCACTGGATTTCCTTTTCCATATGTTCTCTCATATTCAATGTGCCGCATGTGATTTATTCCTGTGGTTTCACTTTAACTGAATATTCAGGTCCTTAATTTCTTCAATGCATCACCAAGAGAATATAGCTGTATATTCACTTCTGGGGCAACGGCTGCACTAAAGCTTGTCGGGGAGACCTTCCCATGGAGCAGTAACAGCAGTTTTATGTACTCAGTGGAAAATCATAACAGCGTCCTTGGGATTAGGGAGTATCCTGAATGGATTAAACCTTTTCCTCAAATTTTGTTAGTTCTGGTGCTGACTAACTTATGAAAGCTTTCATCTTTGGTTGTATATTTGGTTTCTAATCTATGATATTACTTCCTGCTTCTTCTGCTAAACTTTTCACTGAACTACCGGTCCACTTAACCAAAGGCTCCCGAAGATTGTACGAATAATCAGCTTTTTCTTCATGATAGAGGTGCCGGCTTTATATTTCAGCACATGATCGCATCTCTACATTTCACACCATTTGGACCTTGATATCTTTGGACATTTGAAAGAATTACCACAACTTGTATGTGTTATCTGTGATGTTTCATACATGCAAACCTGATCTATGGATATGTCGGACAATGTCATTGTTGCTCTTCTGGACTGATGTTCTGATGCATTTAATCATTGTGGTTCTTTTAGAAGTTCATGATTCCATTCACTTTAAAATCGCTTGTCCCACACTTGCTACCGAAGTGAGGTGTAGAACTCTTCTATTTATCTCATGGATATGGTTATTACATGCTTCTGGTAGGATTTTCACTGTACCTCGAAGGTGAACTTTATACTTGACAGATAGTAGTTCTATCTAACCAGCCACAAAAATTCTATTCTTGTTATTGAAGTGAGACTGAAAATCATGGACCCAATTCATCTCTAATTTTGGTACTATTATCTCTGTGTTATTACTTACTTCATACAGATAACCTATTAAGCCGGAAAATTGAAAGTGAAAAAAGAAAAAGGTTTTACTCAATATGAAGAGTTTGCAGGAACAGTAGAGTGGATGGAAGATTTTGCATGATTTTCAATTTGGTTCATTCTAACATTTGTGTGTTTCTCAAGTATTCTTTTCCTTATGAGTTACTAGATATGCTCTCAGTAAAGGAGCTGCTGCTTTTGCAGTTGACATTGAAGAGGGCACACCTCTTGGTGGATCAGAAAGCCCCAAATCTAACTTAAAACTAACACAGCATCCCATTCAGAGAAGAAGTGAAGGCGAAGTTCCTAAAGAAGGGGTGACAGGTATCTTTCTATTATAAAATTTAGCGAATTTCCCATAGAAACTTGGCTCTACATTAGTTTCATCAACTTCTACTTTCCAAACCCCTCCACCCACTAAGTCTATAAAGGTAGTTAGCACCTTCAACTCAAATTAGATGTACTCGGAGTTCATGAAATCCAATCAATCAAGAGAGCCTGTATGGACTTATACCTGTTAGGTGGATTATCTATTTCTTTTTCTTAGTTTTTATCAAATTCTCTGGGAGTGAAGTTGAAGCTGCTTCATTAACGAGGCACATATTACCAATGTATTTATCAACTTCGACTTGTTGTATCTGAAATTGCCTTCCTCTTGTTACAGGTAATGCTTACAACTTGTTTGCCTTCCCATCAGAATGCAATTTTTCAGGTCGAAAATTCGACCCTAATCTGGTTAAGATTATCAAGGGAGGGTCTGAAAGAATCTTAGAAAGCTCCCAGTATTGCAGGTAAAAGAATAAAAAACTAGGCTCTAGTGATTGAGAATAGCCCAGGTGCTAAAGTTCTGACATTTATCTGAATAGCATGATGTATTCTTTTCCCCTTTACTTGTAAGATTTTTACTCCCAGTAAAGTCTTTAAGAAAAATAAACCTCTTTTAAACTCGGTTGAGGATAGGTTTAGTGCCTAAGTTACTACGTTCGGGAAAAAAATTTTTTTTAGTGCCTCAAACATTCACCAAAAAGGATATTTATGTTTATGCTGGTTCAAAACACTCTTCAGTTCTTTATTGTCTAATTATGGCTCTTTCTAATGATTTTGATATGTTTGACTACCAAAAAGTTAAAACCTGGCATAGAGTAACCAGTCTATCATTCTTAAGTATAGCCGTGCAAAGAAGATAGTTTGTTTGTCAATAGCTACTAGAGGACATGCTACATTTTGAACAATGTATGCTGATTCCGTCTGGGGTTTGACTTGAAATATTGAATGATCGACCTTTTGTCCTCTTATGTTTGCTATTCTAATCTCATTAGCTGACAAGCTTGTTCTTATGTCTTCAAAAAGATTTTATATATCGATCATTGAATTGGTCTTGGGCAGACAGAAATTCTCTTCTCTGAATGCAGAGGTTGCTGGTTGGTTCTGATCGATGCTGCTAAAGGATGTGCTACTGATCCACCAGATTTATCGAAGTTTAAAGCAGACTTTGTTGTTTTCTCATTCTACAAGGTACTCATATCTGATACCTGGTGTTTTAAGATTACATGAGGTTCTTATATTTGATACCTGCTGTTTTAAGATTACACGAACATACAAATTACATCACGTAGCTTGAGAAAAGTTCTATTTGTTTCTTGTTTAGTTATTTGGCTACCCAACTGGCCTTGGAGCACTCATTGTTCAAAATGGTAAGGAGCTAAATAAGAAAGGCGATTTTTGTTGTATGTTTCCTCACTTAATCTTGTTTAATTTTCTTCCTAGTGTAGTTTACTTCTCTCTTATTTCCCTCTCTGCTTCTATCTCTCTGCTTCTCTGGTTATGGAGAGAATTTTGGTAGAAAGGGTGGCAAAGATGTCAAGGTTTCATGTTAGTTGTGAAACAAGATACACTTATATTTCTTTCTTCTTTCCTTTTCCTCACTAATAAATTAACAAAAATTTCCTGATCTCTTTCTATTGATCAGATGCCGCTAAGCTGCTGAAGAAGACCTACTTTAGTGGAGGTTTTTCTTTGGACCTTCCTGTGTTGTGATTATAAAGTTTAAAACTCTAGCAATTTTAAGTTAACCTCCATTCTTGAAGGCACGGTGGCTGCAGCTATTGCTGACATTGACTTTTTCAAAAGAAGAGAAGGTGTAGAGGAATTTTTCGAGGATGGAACCATTTCATTCTTGAGCATAGCAGCAATTGAACATGGGTTCAAAATTATTAATATGCTAACAACATCTTCGATTTCCCGGTAAGTGAGAGCTTACTCTTTTGTTTTTTTTTTGGATAAGGTGAGTGCTTATTTCTTTTGTGAGTGAACAAATTTTGACATTGAGTAATGAGCAGAATTATATTTTGATTGGATATATTTTGCTAGGTTTATTGCACACTTTTTTCGCTTGTAGTTTAATCTTTTTATGATTTATCTTGGTGCCTGCTAATGTTATTTGATTAATCCTGCTCATCGCTACTTCATATATTGTTGAACTATTATTTTTCTACTACATAGGTACTTTCAACCTTTATATAACTAGACGTTACCACAACTACTGAAATAAGTCAATTTTGGTTTAAGACTAATTATCTTTCGAGTGAGTAAGAAAAAGGCTTTTTTTAAAAAAAAAATTTGATCTTTTTTTTTAAAATTGGGCGTAGGGGAAGGGGAAATGGAGAGGGGGGTTACAATGTGGGAATCGAACCCTCACCAACAAGGTGGGAATCAAGGTAGTCAACCAACTGAGCTACTAAGTTTTAAAGGTTTAAACTTTTGGGACTTCAAATTTTCCTCTATGTTTTTGTCTCCGTTTGACTTGGCTGATAAGGTCCTCTTTGTTTAGAGGATATATTGGCATAGTTTGCAGTAAATTTTTTGTGGGTAGAGAAACTAGTTATTCCTTTCTGAATCGTCTATCAGTGACAACAGAAACATACTAAGAATTTATTGAAATTGTTGCCCCCCTCTTGGTCAATCCTCTCTGTCTCTCCTCCCTTAATGAAGTTGGAGCCTAATGGAGAAAAAAAGTTCTGAAATGTGCTATTTTCTTCTGCAAGGCATACTACATCAATTGCAGCTTATGTGAGGAATAAGCTTTTGGCACTGAAGCATGAAAATGGAGAATTCGTTTGCACGCTTTACGGGGTAAATATATTGAACACAGCATTCTCGTGATTAGGTTCATATATTTTGCAATTTGGATGGAATTTAGATCTTGTTTTTAGCAATTGCAAGTATATAATATGAGAAAGTCCTCATGAGTTCATGCGAAGAAATTTCTTTATGTCCTCGGTGAAGGAATCATTTTGCTCATTCATGCAGTGATGATGCAACATTTTGTTTTTGGGTTGCTTTTGTTTTTTAATTTTCATTTTAGTTGACTTTTTCTTTGGTATTCTTTCACAGTCTATGAATTGTCTCTGATGGTTTGTTATGAAATTGTTCTACGGTTTCAATGGTGACTAAGTTAATATAACATTTATCTCAGTTATTATCTAGTGAAATAGGTCCTACGGTTTCATTCAACATGAAAAGACCAGACGGAACATGGTATGGATATCGTGAGGTGGACAAATTGGCAACCTTGGCAGGAATTCAACTGCGGGTAAGAGTTCAAAGGCTATATTGTCTATGAAGTGTGGATTTTGTTCTGTTTCCCTTGGGGCAGGAGATGCTTGCTACTTTATGCTCTTGAAACATATCCCTAGAGCAGCTTGATACTGTTGTTCATGATATAAATGTGTTACTTTCTTACGTAATCATTTGTTAACGTCAGGGGATATGACATGACCTCCAAGAGGTGTCTTTTTATGATTTATCATTCATCGTCACTTACATCTGAATGCCTTGATATGCTTATCTGGCTTTGTGAAGTTCTCTAGTTAAACTTCTGTTAGTTTATTTTTGATTTGTGACTTTTGGTCCTTCAGATGTATAGATCACTTAATCTTTTAACTGCCTTCACCACTGTTAGATGTGTGAATTGCCACATTTGGAGGAGTTGTTCAGTCCTCAGTTATTGCCCTCCACAGTACCGGCACCCTTTTTACTTTTTGGAATGAGCAGATAATCTCATCATGTAGTAGTAACAACTGTGGGCGACCAAATAAGGGATGACTTGCATCCGTACTAACATGATTAGGTTACTGTCTCCTTGTTATGTTTAAACTTTTGTCCACAAATACTGAGGTTTGTTTTATGCAATTGGTAATCAATAAGCCTTACTGATATTACTCCTCATTCCAAGTAAGATTACCCTGTTTGGCTGCAGAAAAGTTTACAAGTAAGGTATGTGAATATGTGACGCAGTTTTGGTCGAGAAGTGTCTAAAACAAGAGTTTGAATATAAAACATTGGAGTAGTTCGGTGAAAGAAGTAACATGTTTAGAATTATAGAAAGTAACAAATTATCTTAGCTGGAATTGTCAGAAAAAGAGAAGATTGCAATACAAGGAAATGGTAAATATTTTATAAAAAGCCCCTAACGAATGGTCTATCCTAATTCTTAAAGGAATGGAGGGAGGATCAGTCATCATAACTTGTGATACTGGTAATTGAGTATCTCAGATATATAATGCTGTTATATGCTTATGACTAAACTCTTGTGACTTTTTCCCTGTATTATTGTATAGACAGGTTGTTTTTGCAATCCTGGTGCTTGTGCTAAATATCTTGGTTTGTCACATTTGGATCTTCTTTCAAACATTGAGGTACGGGTTTCCCTTCCCCTCATTTTAATTGTTATATGTCTTCTGTTGCACGGGGAAAAGGGACCACCAATGGCAACACATTCAAATTATCATTTTATTTAGGCTGGGCATGTGTGCTGGGATGATCATGACGTTTTACTTGGAAAACCAACTGGAGCAGTCAGAGTATCTTTTGGCTATATGTCAACATTTGAAGATGCCATGGTAAGGAAGCCCACCATTTCCAACTTAATTCCCTAAAATGAAGAGTAGTTCTATATTTTTTACAGTAGGACATGCTTCTTTCTTCAAGATTTTGATGTGCAAAATATTGGACAATTGGAGTTGAAAATTAAATTTACATTTCAACTCAAATAGTTTATGATTTGAATTTACTAATCAGAGAGCTTTTTAGGCTACATTTTTTTTACAAAAGGGTGACAGAATGTCTTCGAATGTCTCACATAGTGGAGAGAATACGTTGTTTCTTATGTGCTTTGGGTGTTACTCACTTCATGAGCTAGATTTTTAGGATTAATTTCGGCCCAAGATCTATTTTTTTAACATGGTATCTGAACACTACCGGAGGTTGGTGCCGACTTCTTCGCTTCGTCCTCTCGGTGTCTGGGTCCACTCCTCTCGTTGTCTGTCCTGGTGCCACCATCTATCTTGCAACTAGTGCTGCTATTTTCTACACCAACTGGAGCCCTCTTCTATGAATTTCTTTGTCATTGTTCTACCAATTCAAGTTACGCTGTCGCTGTGTCCTAGGTATTTTCAATATTGTGTCGTTTTTCCATGATTAGAATAGATTCGTATCTGCTTGTAGTGCAAGAAACACTTCCTTTTGCTGTGCGGTTACTCATGACTTTCTAGTTTCTATTTGGAAGAATTCCAATTAGCCTTTTTCTTAGTGATTGTGCGTTATTCCAGATAAATTTCAACACCAACTTTCTGTGTTTCAATATGAATAAATTCAAGTTGGTTTCATTACTTCGTTTTTAAGGGGCTTACTTAGAATATCAAGAGAATATGTTTCTAGATTCATACACGGGTTTAAAATGGTATGTCTAGTTACATACATGATGCATGTCTGAGAGTCATTATACTTGAAGATTTGAATAAGAAAAATCTTGTAGAATATTGTTATAGGATACTTTAGAATATTATTTATATAGTTAACATTTTCTTACTTTATAAACATAAAAATTGATTGTCTTTCTAATCGTACTTAATTTAAGATTTACTATATAAGGAACACCTTTTGTATATTGTTGCTTAGTCTAGTCAATCTGACGTTTTTCCTAATTTAACATGGCCTCAGAGCCATACGGGGAATGGAAGGGTGGGAGGTTAGAATGCCTAATCTTGGTTTGCGAATTATTGCGCTCCACATGCTCCAGATATCTGGTCCTTTGTCATGTGTGGGTGTGGGAACAGGAGGGTGTTAGAATGTTTAACATTAGTTACTTATCAATGAAAAAGGAGATTGGCCCACATTAGTTAATGAAATGTTTTGTTGTCTTTTTATATGGTCTTTGGGCAATCCTCACTTCATTAGCTAATTTTTGGGTTGAGTTAAGCCTAATGTGTATTTCATAATAGAGAGAGAAAGGAAAATATGTATCATAATGGTCACATAGAACGACAATTACCAGCTTCTGGGTTTTTTACTTTCACTTGCCCATTAGACGGGCAAGCTGAAAAAAGGAAAGAAAAAAGAACTAAAACAAGATGAATTTCTATAATTCCCATTTCTGTTGTTTGTTTTAGATATTGCTGGGCAGAAGCTTCAATTTCTATGAAGTTATCTTGTAATTGCCTGAATGATTGATTAGCAAAGTAATTTTTACTCTGGCTGTTGCTTTGAAAGCTAGTCTTATTTGCCACTTCATGTCGTTCTACCTGTCTATGCAGAAATTTGTCAACTTCGTGGAAAATAATTTTGTAATATTATCGTCTAATCGGCATGCATTGCCACCAAGCTCCATTTCTCTGCCAATTGAAGGTTAACTTTTTTTACCTTTCTACTATTCGGCATGCATTAAATATATATATACACACACACATGTGTTGCTTTGGCTTCTTGTAGACCAGAAGTTGATCATTAGTATGAAAGTTTGTCTGTTTAATACCATTAAAGATAGTGTGCAAACTTTTTAAGTCAACCTATGCATTTCATTGACCAACTGAAGGGATTGCAAAAGCTGCTGAACGACATTTCCTCACATCTATTACTGTCTATCCAATAAAGTCTTGTGCGGGATTTAGTGTGGATCAGTGGCCTCTAACATCTACTGGTACCTATTCTTCTATATCTCAATCGGAAAATACAGTTGTTCAATTTTTATGCCACCTATGATTTTGTCAAAATAAGAGATATTGTTCATTTCAGTTGCGTATAAGAAATTGGTCCATGTTTCTTTAGAATACCAAAGTATTTTGAATTTCAGTGTATCATTCTTATAAAATAGCTGTCCATTCCTTTCTGTATGAATTTAGGGCTATTGCATGATCGTGAATGGATTCTCAAGAGCACAACTGGTGAAATTCTTACCCAAAAGAAGGTAGAATACTTTATAATTCACATCACATTCCAACTCCCTAGAATAATCTTCATTCTCTCTCTATATCTAAATCCTATTTTCTCCTGTGTTTCACTAGTAACTTTTAAGTGACTTAATCTCTACACTCCATGTTTCTTAGCCTGTCATCTAATTTTCTTATTGTGTGTTTTTCTCAGAAACATTCTTGAGAATATGTAATTGTCCATGCTCTTGATTGGGCTATGTTCTCTCCTTTTATATCTAGAAACATAATTTTGTAAGAGACGCCAGTAACAGCAAGAAGCTTATATACTAGATAGATAATAGATGATTATTCAATATTTTCTAGTTATTGCATCTTAACTTTTTTTTTTTTTTTTGAGAATTATATTGCGTCTTGACTATTATCTCTGATGCAGTGTTGATTTCTTCTGCATCAAAATCTAAGTCGGCTGTATTTGTGTTCTAGGTTCCAGCAATGTGCTATATTTCCACGCTGATTGATCTCAATTTGGGAAAACTGTTTGTAGAGTCACCTCGTTGCAAGGAGAATTTGCAGATTGAACTCAAATCCAGCCCACTTGTCACTGTAAGAGATGAAATGGATATCCAAAATCATAGGTTTGAGCTTCATCTTCGCTTTTTGCCTTTTGTTATTAAATACTTGATAAACAAGATATTGTTTAAGTAGTTAAGAATGAAATCATGTGAATCAATTTGTAGTTATTTAACCACTGCTCTCTTTTAGCTCAAAGAAAGGAAAGTACGTCATGAGCTGTGTTCACCGCATAAAAATCTAAGAAGATTGTGGTGCATGAATATAGTTTATGTAAGTGGTGCGTTTTGAATGAGCAGTATTAGAGTAATGCTCAATCATTTTTCATGTCTTTTTGATTTGGGTAGATATGAAGTCAGAAGTTACAACAATGAGGTTGATATCTGGTTCAGCAGGGCAATTGATCGACCTTGCATGCTATTAAGGAATTCCGGTTCCCAAAGTCACTCCTGCATAGATAAAAATGGGAGCCCTGGCATGTGCAGGGATCTTGGCTCTAGATTGAATTTTGTTAATGAAGCCCAGTTTCTGCTGGTATCTGAAGAAAGCATAGCTGACCTCAACTCTAGGCTGAAATCAAGTATGTTTTCTTATCTTCTCCCGTTCTTAGTAGTGAGCGAACTCTATTTCTGGTATTTAAACTCTTTTGGAGTAGGAATATAAGGAAATTAGAGATTGCACTCAATACAATTGGTCAATTGAGGATGTTCTTCTAAGTGTTGCATAATACATCTATACAACAATAAGTGGAATAACTTCTGTTCCTTGGATACTGCTGCTTTGCATTATTTGAATTTAAGTTCAATGAGTTGGTATTTCTCTCTTTAGAGGAGACTACCGTTCGGAACTTTTACCTCTAGTAGCATGGCTGTGTGGGCTTGTGATAATAGGATGATTGAGAAGGAATAAAAAAGGGAATAACTGGATCTGTTCAGTATCTTGTATAGTCCACTATACATGAATTTTTTATTCGGCATAAGTCACTTGTATCATTTAATATGCTTCGTTTGACGGTGGTTAGTGATCTTTAGAGAAAGGTGAATTTATAAAGCAAATAAGTTTATCGAAAAATCATTCAACCTTTTCTTTTTTTCCTTTTTATATTTAGATGGACAAAGGAGCAATGGTGGACAAGTAGTTCAAGTTGGTGCAATGAGATTTCGACCCAATCTTGTAGCATCTGGTGGTGAACCATATGCAGAAGATGGATGGAGCAATCTAAATATTGGAGGCAAATATTTTACGGTGAGTTCTAGGTCCTATAAAATCAAGATTTTGAAACATGAAGTGACTACGTTCTTTCCAATAATCGTGGAGGAGTATTCTTTATTCCGAAAGTCAACATAGGTACGAAAAGTTCCTAGTGTTCACACTGATATTGTTAAGTGCAGTCACTGGGTGGTTGCAATCGTTGCCAGATGATCAATATAAATGCAGAGGCTGAGGAGGTGCAGAGGTTTAGCGAACCTTTGGTAACTTTGGCAGGTTACAGGAGAGCAAAGGTTAGAACCCACCTCAAAATGGAAAAAACTCAAAAATAGATGCCAACTTTTTTACTTAATCGAGTTAATTGCCACTTACCATATTTCCCTTGCAAACAGGGGAAAATATTGTTTGGCATACTGCTAAGATATGAGAATAATACAGAAACCGAGTCAGATACATGGATTAGCGTAGGAGAAGAAATAGTTCCAAATGGAGATAGGCGCTGATTGTTATTTGTCGAAGCCCCTATTTGAGACTAGTAAATAGTCACAGCAGAGGTGATTCCCGTGTTCAATGTTGTGAAAAGGTGGCAGAAATACTCGCTCTCGACAGGCCAATACATCAAACTGTACTTTGTTGTTCTCTGTATGCAAATGCGTATGTAGTTGTACAAGTATTTTCTGATATCTTAATTCTTTGTAACCAGTACAATTATAATTATAAGCTAATAAATAATTGCAATGTTTATGTTCTCTGGGCTGCATACAGTGTTGGGTGCATGAAATGTAAGTCTTTTAGTTTGTGTATGCAACCCATGGATGTTGTAATTTGCCATTAACATTCCTATCCACTATAACCCATGGCATTCCTTGATATATGAATGATGCAAAAATCCTCAGGACTTTGCCGTGATCTTATTTGCAGTCCTTTCTCGAGACACGCTTCCATTGTGTCCACCAAAGCAATTGTGGTTTGCCATGAACGTTGAAAGCTTTATTCTTAACTACTATAATAAGACGTGTCAGTACTTTGTAATTTTGTCGATGATTGCGGTTGTAATATGTTACATCATTAAGTTCCTGTAGTTTCGAAAGAAGGGAAATTATATTAACTGCATCAACTAATTGTTGAATAATATCGTCCTTCCGTCTTTTTCTTATGAAGGAGATTGCTTCAAGTATTATCTTAGGAATAAAATTATAAAAATATTACAAGATAAGTGGAAGGACATGTTTGTTATTTTGAGTATTAGTGTATAGTCTTGAGAACTGAAAGGACATATATATCAATTCTGTCTTGACTAAAGACTTTGACCTTTTCTTTACCTCTCATTAATGTGCCTTTCTTCTGATTCACTTTCATACATGTTTGACTTTCTGGCTGCTGCTAAATTCCAACGAGACTTTTGGTACTAACTTTTCCCTGAATGACAAATTTAATTGTGGTTGGAAGTTGGAAGTTGGAATCTGGAATCATTCATTTCTTTTGTGGTTCAAATCTTATATTTGTTTTAAAATACTTATTGATTACATACAAATTTATCAATCTAGAATACAACAACAAAAATGGATTACAATTTCGAATGCATAAGCTTTAAACCATGACCTGCCATTAAATTATATACAAGGCAATATCTTTGAAATTTCAAACGCCCATTGCGGGGTAAGGGGGGGTCGGATGTACGCATTCTGACCTCTATGTTTAAAAACATAGTGCGACTGTTTTCGGATGACCCATGATGAGCGTCGAAAGTTGCATTGACTAACTGCTAC
>JAOTQJ010000099.1:23476824-23495128 GCA_025642045.1 Solanum sejunctum | reverse complement strand
CATTGCTTTTCATTTTAGTCACTATTCTATATCTATCATTTTCTGCTTTTGAGACTGATATATTTGCGCCGAGGGTCTTCAGGACATCACCTCTCTATCTCTATGAGGTAGTGGTAAGGTCTGCATTCACTCTATCCTCTCCAGACCTACTTGTGGGATTTCGTATGTTGTTGTTAGTCTATTATATCTCCTTACCCATTAGACCTTATTATAGAAACTTCCGAGGCATTGCTCTTATACTCCTATCATTTTAGCGCAGATGTTTATTTTCTTGGAAATTCAATTTTTTTTATTTCCTGGTAATATTGTCTATGTCCTCCATCAATCACCCTGTGGAATGGCAGTATCTTTCGCATCTTGCCTCCTTTTGTCTTTTAATAATAGTCAAAGATTTTTAGATATTGAGGTAGATGTGAAGTGCTGTGGAGAATGATTTCTTCGAACAATATTACAGAACGAGAAAAATAGCAGACCTTTTTATTTGTTGACAATGTACTAATGCCATGACTCTAGAAATGCTGTCGCTCTTGGACTGCTAAAAAGCAATTAAAACCATTTCTAATTTTGGAACACATTTTCTATGCTGGACACATCAAGTTATCGCCAAACAAGCAGGTTAGATTACCTTTTGCTTTTCTGGTTCTGCATAAGCATTACACTAGGGGTGCTGGAGGGTAAAAAAACTCCTGGAAAAGGAACAACCTCTTTAGGTCCAATTATGAAAGCAGAAAGAAATCATTTGTAGGAAATAGCACCAAAATGCTTTCTTCCTTGAGAGGAAAAAGAGAAGCATATCATGATTATTAGATATTTGTCATTCAATGTGTACATATTTCAGTTTTGGTAAGCCAGTTTTATTTGTATTATATTTTTTCTAATTTTATTTTGTGGGGAACCATGTCCAGTGTAGGTTCACTTTTTGTGTATCACTTCTATTCTGGAATTCTTCCCACCATATCAATAAATTATCACGTAGCTTTTTTTAAATCAGACAACATATTTTGTTAGGTTTATTTGACAGGTGAAAACTTATTTTGTAGGTTATTGACTTCCATCAGACTATGGAAGTAGATGGTATTCGCTTTTGGTGTTATACTGCCGGCCATGTCCTTGGTGCTGCCATGTTTATGGTTGATATTGCTGGTGTTCGAGTTCTCTATACAGGAGACTATTCCCGTGAAGAAGACAGGCATCTCCGCGCGGCTGAAATCCCACAATTTTCTCCAGATGTTTGCATTATAGAATCAACTTATGGTGTTCAACTCCATATGCCACGTCAGATAAGAGAGAAGCTTTTCACTGATGTCATACATTCAACACTCATGCAAGGGGGTCGGGTGCTGATTCCTGCTTACGCCTTGGGGCGTGCACAGGAACTTCTCCTTATCCTGGAGGAATATTGGTCTAACCATCCTGAACTAGCTAACTTCCCCATATATTATGCTTCTCCACTTGCAAGAAGGTGCATGGCTGTCTATCAGACTTACATCAATGCCATGAATGAAAGGATCCGCAATCAATTTGTCAGCTCAAATCCCTTTAATTTCAAACATATATCTTCCCTGAACAGTATTGAAGATTTTATGGACAACAAGCCATGTGTGGTGATGGCAAGTCCAGGTAGTCTTCAAAGTGGTTTGTCAAGGCAACTGTTCGATAAATGGTGTTCTGACAAGAAAAATGCTTGTGTTATACCTGGGTATGTAGTGGAAGGGACCTTGGCGAAGACTATCATCAATGAACCGAAGGAAGTCACGCTCACAAATGGCTTGTCTGCTCCACTTAATATGCAAGTTCATTATATTTCATTCTCGGCTCACGCAGATTATGCTCAGACGAGTACCTTCTTGAAAGAGCTTATGCCTCCCAACATAATTCTTGTCCATGGAGCGGCCAATGAGATGGCTAGGCTCAAGCAGAAACTTACTACCCTCTTTGTTGATGGGAATACTAAAATTATCACCCCTAAGAACTGCCAGTCAGTTGAAATGCACTTCAACTCTGAGAAAATGGCAAAGACTATTGGAAAGCTGGCTGAAAAGACCCCTGAAGTGGGTGAAGTTGTCAGTGGTTTACTTGTGAAGAAAGGTTTTACTTACCAGATCATGGCACCTGATGATCTCCATGTCTTTTCTCAGCTATCCACCGCAAATATCACACAGAGAATAACTATCCCCTACTCGGGTGCTTTTGCTGTTATACAACACAGGCTTAAGCAGATCTATGAAAGTGTAGAGTCCTCAACAGATGAGGAATCTGGTGTACCAACTTTGCGGGTGCATGAACGAGTGACGGTGAAGCAGGAGTCAGAGAATCATCTCTCCGTTCATTGGACAGCAGATCCAATTAGTGACATGGTATCCGACTCCATCGTGGCTTTGGTTCTGAATGCCAGCAGGGAGATGCCGAAAGTATCAATCGAGTCTGAAACTTTCATTACTGAGCAGGAAGATGCAAAGAAAGCTGAGAAAATAGTTCATGCACTCCTGGTTTCTATGTTTGGTGATGTGAAATTTGGGGACGATGGTAACCTGGTAATCAATTTTGATGGGATTGTGGCTCTTCTGGACAAACAAACTGGTGACGTCGAATGTGAAAATGAAAGTGTCAAGGAGAGAGTTAGGACTGCATACCGGCGAATTAGAAGTGCTGTGAAGCCAATACCGCTTTCTGCATCTTAGCCTCTTGTAACATGTCTTTTACTTACCGTGTTAAAGTTTTTATGCAAGAAGTATATTGTAGTTTATTTTCAGCTTCATAGACGGGAAGGAACCAAAATCTATTCTAGATCCTCAAGTCTTTTCAGTTGTTCTATCCTAACCTCTACTTCGTCTGATCTGAAAATTCTTCTGTTTCAAGTTCTGGGTGTTGGTGTTATGCATTTTGTTAGAATTTTGATGGTGCTGGTGAGGTAGTAGGCAGCTCGTGAAGTAATCGAGTCGCAAGTTGACTCGTACACAACGAGCGCACTTTTGACTCGTACACCACTGATATAGATACAATGTTTGTTCTCAAAACTCGAGTTCAAATTCACCTACTCAATGTCAAGTCTCCATCTTCTAGCAATTTCTGATAAGCTCTTGCATTACTTACAAAGTTACAGTTAGGGGATTATTTTTCTGGTTCTAGGACATCAGTAAGTTAAAATCGTAGTACCATCACATATAGTTAATATTTTTTTCTTCTGTTTGTAAATTTTGCTAGAGGCCAGCACCTCGGCCTCTTTTCTCGAAAAATTACACCAATGGAAATAAGTGATTTCGTCAATTTTCTTTGGGTGTTAGCCCACGAACTCTGGGGCTGCATGGGGCTCCAACGTAAGATTTTTAAAAAATTATCCGACAAGAGGCGCAGGTGCGTGGCGATGCCAGCGGAGGCCTGGTAGAATTTTATGGGCTAAGGAATAGGAAACAAGCAATTTCAGTAATTTTCTGTAGATGTTGGCCCATGGATTTTGGGCTGCATAGGACTTTGGCGCAAGATTCTCAAAAAGTCATATGGGTGGGTTCCCAATGAGCCCGACAAGAGGCCCAGGTGGCCCAACAGCATCGACAGAGGCCTGACAGGATTTAATGGGCCAAAGAAAAGAAAACAGGTGATTTCTGCAGTTTTCTGTGGGTGTTAGCCCACAGATTCTAATAATTAGGCACCTTAACTTTCTAATAAAGTGTTTCAATTACACTACCAAAAAAATAAAATATCTAAAGTAAATATTTCTAATATTTTTTAGAAAATAATCCATATATTTTAATTTGTTTATTAGATAGCTAAATTAATCTATCTATCTATATTACTTTAAAAGCATGAACTCTAAAAATACAAAGTAAAATTACTAAAATATCCTTTTCAATTAGCCTAAATATTCTATTTTAAATTATTAAAAAAAAGGTTACGCGAAGAGAAGCCACTGCTTCAATTCAAATATCTGTCTTTTTTAAAAAATAAAAAAACTACGCCATCCTTTTTTCAGCACTGCTGCGGCAGCGTTTTAGAGAAAATTATAGCGTCTCATCTATTCCCTATTGCTAATGTTTGTCTGCACACATGCCATCGTGTTTGCTGAAAAGTAATCCTGAAGAAATAGAGACTATAAAGAAAGTGTAAAGTGAGAAACTTATTTTACATAATCCATCCACAATTCTCATAGAATTTAGTTTTTATTCTCTTCTTCTAATTTCCTTATAACATGATGTATATTGTTCTAAGATTGATATTATTAGAAGTTTGAAGTTTTATTGTTAATTTATTTTCTCTATGCTTATAAATAAATATATAACATGATAATTGGGTCATGCTAAATGCTAATTAATACTTTTCACTCATGAGTTATTATTAAAAGAAATATAACAATATAGATTAATAATTAAAAATAATTTATCATTGATAATCTCATGTAATGATCAAAATAACAACATTAACTAAAATCATACATCTGTATCTTATAATAATTTTTGACATTCAAATAAACATAAAACTCTTCATTTTTTGGTGTTTCTTTTTCCTTTGGAGGGGGAGGGGGTTGTTTATTAATACGTTAGGATTCTTAACCTAGGCCTTAATATAGAATACAGTAATCAAGCGTAAATGAAATTTTGTTCAAGAAAATTTGAGGGTTAGAGAAGTATATGTTTATGTATATTAGGGTAATCAAGAACAAACATGATAAAGTTGTGAGTGAAGACAGTAGGAAGGGATTCACAACACCTTTCAGTTGGTCTTGCATTGCACCAAAGATTAACATTTAGTCTTTTTAAAAAATAAAATTTTTTTGTTGGTGATCGATAAATTAAGGTGCATAATTGGAAGTGAGGTGTTATGGTGTATGTTATTTGTTAATGGAAAGTTCTAATTAATAAGACTTGATAGAGATTATTAGATAAGACATGACCCAATTATAATTTATCAAGGATAAAAGTTTTAGATGACACAAAATTTGGATAGAAGGTTAGTGGTTTGTAGATAGTAGAATGTTATCTTGCTTACTATGTCATATTGAAAGTTGTGGTATTTTTTAGTAGTTTTTGATCTTTCAATTTTCATTATTATCTATTGTCTTTTGTACTTCAATTATTGCACTATTTTATTATAATTTTTATTCTCTTTCCATAATACTTAGTAATACCTTTTATAAATAGGGTAAGATTTGATAGGAAAAACCTCTTCTCCTCCTCACTGGATGCCTATAACATCTGGGAAGTTTACTGTTAAATCGTCCTAGGAGATTTTAAGTATCCAGGTTCTTCGCATGAGTGTTTTTGAAAAAATATGGGAAAAAGAATTATCTTATGTATATTACATAATATGACGTACACATACGATGTATGTGTCAAAAAACGAGTCAAACAAAATATATCATTTTCTTCAATTATAGGTGGAATCAATCTTGAATAGAAAAGATATGTAATTATACATCTTCTTGAGGCTAATGAAATGACACATTTTAAATAAATATTAAAAAAAGCAAAAAAAAACAGGGCAGGGGATGAATCTCCCTTTCCCATTTGGTGTGATGAAGAGACAAGAATAACAAAGCAAAATCATCTTACTTTGATGGACAGCCGGAAAGATAATTGAATAAATACCCATAAAAATCCAATCCAGCGGCCATGCGCCATCGGAAGTCATCGGAGCTAAAGAGACCAGGATCTGACCTCCTTAAACAACCCGATGCCGACCCACCTCGTTATCGAGGCGTACGTAAACGGCCATGGGGTCGATTCGCGGCAGAGATCAGAGATCCGGTTAGAAAGACTCGAGTTTGGCTTGGTACCTTTGACACCGCTGAAGATGCTGCACGCACCTTCCGTGGACCTAAGGCGAAAACTAATTTCAATATTGTACAGGAGCCCAACCAATATGAGCTTTTCCAATCGGCTTCTAGCAGTATGAGCAGCTCGTTGGAATCGTCTAGTGGTGGATCGAGTAATAAGCTGACCCGGATGAAGATTCCACGTCCAGTTCTTCCGCCGGAAGATTGCCGAAGTGATTGCGATTCGTCATCATCTGTGGTGGATGAGCGTTGTGATGTTGATCAAATGTCGTCGTTGTTGCCCAAACAACCTCTGCCGTTCGATCTGAATCTGCCTCCTCCATCAGATAGTGTTGATGCTGATGATTTACACCTCACCACCTTATGTCTCTAATTACCATTCTGTTCCGATGATGTTTGTTGTTAATTAATTTGATGATGATGAAGAAAAAAGCTTTCTTTTAGTCAAATCTTCTTACTTTATTTTTTTTTTTCAAATTTTCCTCGGGAAAAATGTACCCTAATGGTGGATGATGAGAAACAAAATGGGTTTTTAGATTATGTGTAGATTAGTGTAATGAGTCATGATGCAATCTGTATTAAGAAAGATTGTATCTGTACCACAAAAAATATTGGAGATGATCTTGAGTTACTGTCATCTCTTGATCTGATTTTCCTTGCAATATTTTTTCTTTGATTTTACCCTTTTGTATATCGGAAGTTGTAATTTTATGATAAGAATCTATAGTTGCTCAGCTCCATCGAGTCATTTTTTGAGTTTTTGTGTATTTAGCACATTGAAGACATGTATTTGTTTGTGTTATCTGTGTATTTGTGTGTCATCTTAATGTACATCTTCTAGGACCATTCTTGATGCATCATGACTTCTTCAGGATTATGAAGTGTGCACACATACATATGTCATTTATATCAGTTAAACAGATGGATTAGTCGTTGATATTAGCACCTTCATATGGTATACTTTGTGTCTTTCATATAAGTAGATTGATCCTTTTATATCAGCAAGTAGACTGATAACCCTTCAACCAAGACTTGGCATTTGGTGAAGCAAAGAAATATTGCTGCTTGATAAACTACGTGGGTGAGGTACGTGGATGATGATGATGAAAAAGCAGACCCAGCCCTCAACCCAACACTTGGAAAAATATTTGTGGTAGAGAGGAAGGTCTATGTAAAAGATAATAATTTGGACCAGCTCTGGAGTCTTCCTTTGTCATCTCTAATATGTTATCTTGTGATGGACTGCTTGCTGATATCCTTAGCCTGAATGACTTTCAGTTAGCAATATTCCCCATCAAGCTTGGTTCAAGAGCAAGTGATCAACCATCTATATGGAATACTTCACTCTGGTATTCTCATCGAGTACGGAAATTGCTCCTTAGGTAAGCTGTTAAATTGAGGATTGTGTGTTACTTGTTCTGATATGTTACATTGCTGGTTATGCTCCAGGAGCGTAATTGTTTTCTTAATAACCCAAATGGGATGCTCAAGTTCTATATCTGAATATCTTTTAGATGAAGCAATTATAGGATGGCTCAAGTTCTAATTGTTATCGGAAGCAATTGTAGGCCAATATCGTTGGCGCTGAAGAAACTAGATCAGCAACAGCTTGTGAGAGAGCATTTTTGATGACTTTGGATGGGTCTTGTCTCACCCCAATTGCTGGTTATTGCCCATCGAGGTGATTGTATTTTCAAAGGATTGGTTCTCTCTTCCGATGGAACCTGATGTAAATGTAACTCCTTAGTGATGGAATTCTGAGGGATGTGTGAGTTACCTATTCTTTTATGTTTATTTATTGTATTATCTTGTCTACCAGTTATTGGAACATCTACAGAGGGTGACGATTCTGGGAACTACTCTCCAAAGCAGGTCCAGGATTCTTTGGCAACTGATTAAAGCTTATGCTGTTATCATCGACCTCTGCCTAGTGACGGCAGAGAGAAATGTGTCTAATAACAGGGAGAGAGATCCAAATGTGATATTTCACCCCCTACGATGGGATTATTAGTCCACTTATCCTTGTGATTGTATCTGCAATCGAATTAAACACCTTGTATATTAGTGTAGCATTTCCACTTCAATTTTAAGTGTTAAACTGGTTGGTTGTTAGCCTTAAATGTATCCGCGGAATGGTGAATGTTTGCAGATTTGTAAGAAAAGTTGTGCCGACGATTTCTATTTCATATGGATTGTTAATCACTTTTGAGTAATTTGTGCAACTGTTATAAGCTATGCTGGCTTCATTTATGCAACAGATTTGTATAAATCTGTTAAAATGGACTGTAGCAATCTATCATTGGCTTAGTATTTTTTAAAACTTTTGTATCGCAACTAGTAATAAGAATTCCCTCTTATGAGATTTACAAAAGAGTGTCGAGTCAAACGCCTGTGATCACCTTGATGCATTAGTTCCCTTTTCACTCAAAAATATGCATGGACTAACCCCCTCCCTACATCCACTCTCCAAAGATATCAAGATTGCCTCCAAGGTGTAGGCGACACAAAGCATTTATAAAATCATATTCAATTAGCATAACACATTAGTTATTTGCTTACAAATGGACAGTCAGATGATTGTCTTGATTAACAAGTGAAGTTACAAATAGTAGTCATGATTCTCAACTATGTTCTAAATTGAGGTTTCTATTTATTCATTCTCTTAACCATTTCAACATGTTAAAAAATGTCACTTTTGACAGGTAATTTATCCAAGACCTCTCTTTTATATACTTTTTTTTAACCAAAAAAAAACATATAACTATGAAGGGGAACTCTTTTTGTGGTCTTTATGTATGAAATGTTTTTCTATTTTTAGTTCAATATTGATTGGAATTAACCTCTAATGTTTTGGAATGACAATAAAGTCTCAATCTTATCCAGAATAGGACGAAAATAATTTGGTGCAAGCAACAGAGTCTCATACAATCCTCTTCCTTATAAGAAGTATCTTCTAAAGTTGAACCCCATCTTGAAAAATGAAAGTAAACTCCTGCATTCATCCTATTCCCTGCAGTCCGTCCACCGGAATTTTAGTCTCCGGCGGTCGTACGGAAGCTAAGCTTGCTGCTAACCCAAGAAAGCTTTATTCGTTAACTTTGACTTCCTCTAATTACGCTCGATTCCCTTCTAAAGTTCAGAAATTTGCCAGAAGCAGCTCTACTGATTTATCTAGAATGGCTATGGGCTCGGTATTCCCTAAAGCTTCAAGCTTTCCCTCTTTAGTTTTCTTGTGAATTGAGCTGTTTGCTTTTTTTTCTGTTTTGAATTTAGTTTGGGCTGTTGCATAATGCTTTCCATTTCACATTATGTCGTTGTTGTTATTGCTCCCATAGCCCTCCTTACAAAACTGTTTGGCATACGTTATTTGAGCTGAGCATCTATCAAAAACAGTCTCAGGCCTGTCTACGAGGTAGTTATCCGCCCCAATCCTCAATTGTAGGATTACACTGTATGAGTTAGTTATTGTTGTTGAATTTGGTTTGGGCTGTTACTGAAGTTGCACTTGCTGCATTCATAGAGCAATTATTCCATTTGGTGGTTTAGAAGGCGTTCTTGTGAATTAAACGCCGATTTATCTTAATTTTACGCAAAACCTGTTAGTTAGAAGTCTCAATGTTCATTTTTCTGGTTTCAAAGAATGTGTCTGTAATTGTTGAACTTTGCTAATAGAAAGAGGAAAAACTGAACTGCATTTCACTGTTACTGCCCCTTCTGAAGACATTGATTTAGAAATATCTGCAGTCTTTGCCTTTATTTTGGTACTGTTGGATTCATTGTCTTAGATAGGATAAAAGTTCCTGTAAATGTAGTGATCTTGGAAAAAGAGATAATTTATACTCAATAAAGTTAGTTATGACATATTAAGGTTTTTGAAATGTATAAACTACTTTTTATTTCTCTCTAAAATGTCTCACTTAATCAACACTCCACTAATTGGAGCAACAAGGGTGAAATTTTGGGAAAAGAAGTAATAAATGCTTCTTGTTTTTCTTGAACATCAAATATTTAGAACATATCCTTTGCGGCTTTGCCAAAAATGGGAAACAATATGGACCAGAAGTAGTACTATTTACTTTCTCGGAAGGCAGTTCTTGACCCCAAATTGTTTGGGATTGAGATATAGTTGTTTGTTTGATCAACTACCTATACACTGAATATAGTTTTTAGTAATCTCAGTTCAAAGTCTTTTCTTGAGGGTCGTTGTGTGCGCTTTCTTCTCGTTAGTCTGTGATTCATTATGAATGTATTAGCGTTTCTGCTTGATGCTACACTTAAAATGAATACTTTACAGAATGACAGTGAAGACACAGATGACATGTTTGATGATCTCCTGAGGAAGCATGGGAAAGTGGTCTACAAGAGAAATGACCAAAAACCTATAAGTGAGGAGATTGATGATGATGCTGAAAGCCTATCCTGTAAGTTGCTCTAAATTGTAAATGGAATTGATATTTCAAGCAGTGGACTTTTCAACCATTTTTGCTCATGCTAGTACGCCAGAAAGTCTTGGTTATTTGCAATATGAGAGTTAATGCCATAACTCTTATTTGTTTTGTACTTTTATGGTGTTGTTTGGAAACTCTGCACAGATAGGACACATGTTGCCAATGCTTAGAACCCCATAGCTCATAGCTCTTTTTTCATGTTTGCCTGTACCTCTTAGCTTATAGTTTTATCTTAGGAACATCGGTTGATTTTTATCTTTTAGCTGCCGAATGTTGATGATATCAAAGACATGTTGACCAACTTTAATTTCATACTACTTGCCTTGCATCTCTCTGTAGTGCAGAATGAGGCTGAGACCCCTTTAGGAACTTCATGTGTAAGAACTCCATGCATTAAAATGTTCATGTTCTTTCATTGTCTCTTCATTCTAATGGTAGTACTACAAGAAGGTTTTTCAGATAATGCTATTTTTATCAGAACTCTCTAACATAATTATAAGTCTTTTTAACCTTAATATAATTGTAAGAATTGACGGGAGTATAGCCTATAGGTAATTGCAATTTGATTCACAACATTTGGCTTACTATAGGTTCGACTTATTTTGGTGACATTTACTGCTAATGTTGCTTCATTTTAATGTATATTAGTTGTGAACTATTTTGACCTAAACTATTGAACCATCAACAAACCACAGAAAACTATACAAGACATAATCGAAAAAAGAATACTAGAATCTGAGGATGAATGCGATGATTGACTTTATGCTGAAGTCGTTGACAATGCTCTTCCCTCTATGCAGTTGCAATGGCTGTGGCTAAAGTTGCAAGTGATGTCAAGGCTGGAGACATAAAGGTTCTCTTTGTCAAGCCTCTAGTATATTGGACTCGATTTTTCATTATTGCTACTGCATTCTCTCGTCCACAGATTGATGCCATTGGGTATGATATCATATGTTGAGGTTTTCTATTAGATATTAACCACCAGCAGCATAAGTGATTGCAAATGAATAGGTAGACAGAGGGGATTGTTCTTTGCAATGCTGAATTTTGTCTAAATTTTCTCATAAAGGACCAGAGTAAGAGATATGGCTGAGGAACAATATGGAAGAGTCGCATCAGGAGATTCAAAACCCAACTCGTGGACGCTACTGGACTTTGGTAAGTAATTTGGGGAGTTAAGGTGGACATACTCAAACATGGTCAGTCGGAACAGCAATTATGGCACTTTAACAGTCTTTGCTATTATTTGTGTCACAGCTGAAGAATTTTACTGGATATGAATTTATCTGTTGCCCTCGTTCTTCATTCACCCCAAATTTTTATTTCATCCATAAACAAGTGCAGTACAGGACACAATTCTTCTGCACATTCGGATTAGAAAGGAGTAACTTTGTTGTTGACTAACCCACTCCTCCATTGCTTCAAATTGTCCAACATAACTTACCCAAATCTGTTACAAGGTATAAACGAACTTGCAACAATCCATCACTATTCAGGGGGCAAGAAAAGGGGGTTTAAAAGTTCACGGCACAGTGATCTCTGACCCATGCCATAGAGCATTAGTCTGCATTATGCCCTGCTTTATATGGGTGGTGCTTTTCAGGGGGCCAAACCAGTTATTGTCAGGCTCAGAGAGAATTGTATCTACAATGCTCTAAGGACGAAACATGAGTGATTGGTTTGGAGAGGCGTGCTATATATCATGTACCCTTCTCTATCCCTTTTACCTCAACATACTTTCACTAAATTTAAACTGTGTTTGAAGTCCATATATAGATCAAGCTGTATCAATCTTCAATGGTGTTTTGGTCTTTTCTTTATAGAGAGGAGGTTGTAAAAGAAGATTACATTCAACAGCAGACAATGGAAGCATGCTTCTATTTATGACATTGCTTAAGCATGCTTCAACCATGTAGTATGCAATGAAATGTGCTATTCTTATTGCTGATATGTCACTCCATGCCTCTCTTAACAGGTGATGTTGTTGTTCATCTATTTCTTCCTCAGCAGCGTGAGTATTATAACCTGGAAGAATTCTATGGCAATGCAGCATCCATCGAGCTACCATTTGAGAACCAACGACAATAGCGAGAACCTACAAGTTATTGAAGTCCCAACAATTTCAGCCTTGTGGTGGGTGATTGACAGAAACTCTAGCAAATTAAGAGGCAATTGCAATGTTCTTCTGAGTCATATTTGGGCAAACTCTGCTGATCCACCCGTTGCGCTAATTTTTTCAAGTTAGTAGTAATGTACTTGCTCTTGTAGAAGATAAAGCTCTGTACTGCATTGTCTCTGTTAGAAATATTGGTAAAGGAATCGTTTACATGCTGGAATGAAAAAGAGCGCCAAAGGGCTCATTGTCATGTCTGATGAAAGAATCTGTGAGCTTTTTGTTTTACCTTGACGCAAACAGAGTTTAAATGAAGCATGAGGATTTATATGACTGACCTCATCTTTTTTAGGAATTGAGGCATAAGTGTCACTTGCTATTGTTGGTTTACTATCCTCTTACAATTCACTCCAGTAGAGGAAACATGTCAATTAGCAAAAGCTTCCAAACACCATCATATATGGAATTAAAGAAAAAGGCAATGCTGATCCAACATCAACATAATGGTTCCAATTGGTTGAATAAAGTAGCATAATAAGGTTTGGAAAATGAAAACGGAAGGTAACTTAGCTGCTAAGATCAACCACTACGTAAATTCAAACTATTTGGCCAACATAAAATGCTCCACAAGAACTCTAGAGTATGAAAGCCGAGAAAACTACCAGCACATTCGGAATATAAAACGGATGTTCCATCGAAATATTACAAACTCATATGTACAAGGACGGTGACTAGGATTAAATAAAGGAACAGTTCATTGCACCTTCATATCTTAATTGAACTTCGTATGCAAATTAGCAAGATCTGCATGAGACAAGCCTAATTAAAGCAGCCAATTATTGGCCCAAAGAATCCAAAGCGCTCACTAGGCAGCATTCTGATAGCAATATAGATTCCTGCAAAAGACATTTTTGCTTTCAGTATATATATACAAGAGCCAAGATGAAAAGAACAGGAAAGAGGTGAACTTTCTAGAATGCATTAGTAGATAAACAGAAATGATCTGGCACTTCTTTACAAAGGATTAATGCTATCAGCACCATGGCTAATTCAGAAACTAGAAACATCTACTACTTAAACATGGATACGGATGCAGAAAAGCAAGGATAATTAGGTGATTGATAATTACAGTTAGCAGTGTGTTGACTTGGCTGACCGGGATCGATTAGGCTCAACTCCATATCATGAGTTGCAGACCAACCAGGTTCATATGTTTCAAGAAATCCAATCTTAGCCTTATTTGGGAGATCATGTGGGTGGACAAATGGAACTCCCGGTGGCCATCCAATTTCCATTCTTATGTTTGTACACGGGCTATCAAGTGACTGGATGTGACTTTCACAATCCTTTAAGGTGCAGAACCTCAGCTTGATGCCTTTTTTATCAGCTATATCTTGAACTCTCTCTTTCAGAACTCTTTGTGCCTCCAATCTCAACCTCTTTGAAGGTGGAAGAGGTTTAGATCTTGAGTTACTCTTCCTCCTCTTCATCATGGGCTTCACAGATCCTGTACCAGCATTTCATCGATCCAAGGACCTGTTGTTAAAAGCTTCTTACTAATGAATACTAGCAGAAATAACTTCAATGCAATGTCAAAAAAAAATCCAGCCAGCAGTAATATATTGCTCAAGGACAAGTAGGAAAAAACACCAAAACAATCAAAATTACAAGAATACATGGCGAAGAGAATTTAACACAAGAAGTTGTAACAATCAAAAGGAATCCTTCTTTAGTTCCCTCACTTGAAACTTAAGTAGATTTGGCTTCTAGATGCCTCCTTCATAGTGATGCAGGAAAAAGAAACTACCAGAATCTGGCACCTTATAACTCATAATTTGACCAGTCGCAACTGTTTTATCTACTTTGACTTCAACCATATTGGAAACCGTCATTTTCAGATACATGAGATAATACTAGTCCTTCAGGTTCTCAACCAGCAAAACTGAAATGGATAAGCTTATCACAATATTTTCATATTGCTGACCACAATCATAAGCGACACACCAATTCATACCAGCTTCAGTCAGCAACGCGTTTCGGTGCTAAATAAATCTTCAAAATTAAAACCTAAGACTTTTGTTCGGATGTATTTGGAAGGAGAGGAATTGGAAGGAAAGAAATTTAAGATATTTTTTTAAGACGTTTTGAAGACATAAGCAGCTCCTTACAGAAATTAAGATGAATTATAGCCTTCTTTTGAGTTTTTGGTGTAAATCTGAATGCATAAATGATCCTCAAAAAATTGATTCCTTGTAAGAAGGAATGCTGTTTTTGAGGGTTGTTTTCTCTGATGTAACACCCATATTTTGGTTTGCGGCACAATCCTTGTACCATTCTTATAAAAATTTACTTTTGTACGGAGGTATTAGTTGTATGGACTTATAATCATGGTAACTCTAGCAACAGATACTATTATTAGCCTCGCATTATTCTAGAAGTTTCAACATTATGAACAACCTTCTTTGCTAATCAAGTTGTCAACTGGCACTCCAACTGGAAACATTAGGGAGCACTATCCATGAAAGCTTTCAGGTCACATTTACCCTTATCATATCTACTAATTCATTTAAATATAAAAGGGAAAAGGCATAAATTCCCCCCGAAAGTTGTCCCGAAAAGTCATTTACACATTTTAACTATTAAGTGACCCATTACACACCTATACTACTCAAAAGTGAATTATTTTAACCCTTCTCACCCCAAGCCAAGATATTAGGTGGAGAGTGAGACGCACTCGCCTTATTAGGATGCCACGTATTAAATGAACCTAACCCATATCCTTTTGACCCATATTAGGAAACACCACCATTTCCGCCACCATACCACCTCCCTCATGTCACCATTTCTCCTCCAAACTACCACCATAGATACAATCCATTTTCAGCCCCAAACCCCATCGGAAACCCACCAAAATCAACAACCAAACAGCAACAAAACCCCACCAAGACCCCGACCCAAAATCCCATCGAAACAGCCCCAAAACAACCCCATTTCACCACTTCGACACCTGTCCAGAACACCATTAACCCGTCGGAAAACCTCCATTTTTAGCCCCAAAATGCCATCCCAAACCAGCAGCAAAATCAATCAAAACCCCCCTCCAAATCGGACCAAAACAACCACCAAAACAAACCTCCATTTTCACTCCACCTCTTCCGCTAGCCTCCTTATCGCCGGCTGGTGATTCCCTGAATGAGCAAATTGAACTGAGAAGAAACTGATTTGGTTTGTGATGGAAATGAACCCCACCAAGACCCCGTCAAAACAGCCCCCAAACGACCCCATTTCACCACCCTTTTTGACACCTGACCAGCACACCATTAACCCGCCAGAAAACCTCCATTTTCAGCCAGAAAATGCCATCCCAAACCAGCAGCAAAATCGATCAAAAAAAACCCTCCAAATCGGACCAAAACAGCCACCAAAACAAATCTCCATCTTCACTCCACCTCTTCTCGCTAGCCTCCTTATCGCCGGCTTGGTGATTCCCTGAATGTTGTCACGGAGAACTTTCCAGTGACAGTTTGCTCCTCCCTTTCCCAAGCCGTTGCCTCCCTTTCCACGTCCTGATTTGGTTTGTGATGGAAATGAATGGTTTGTTCCTTTTAAAAAGGATAATTTTAATTAAAAAAACAAAAAATCGATTATATTAATGTCACGATGCGCTAAGAGATGTGGGCTGAAATGCGCCTGGGACTTGGGGTGAGAAGGGTTAAAAGAATTCACTTTTGAGTAGTGCAGATGTGTAATAGGTCACTTAAATGTGTAAATGACTTTTCGGGACAACTTTGGGGGAGGGGGAGGAGAATTTATGCCTTTTCCCAATATAAAAAGACAAATGAAAACAAACATGTAATAATTCTAGATTTTGATTTCCGTACTGATAATGGAAACAGAAAAGGAAAAAGGATGACTTACCATCTTGGGCTGTCGGAAAGTTGAATGTCGGGAAACTGCTCCTGTTAAGCAACTGATCAGTTGATCTCTGCATGAAGTCATCAACTGGCACGGGAAGCTGAAATTGAGCTTCAACCCCATGACCAGCAGCCCGCATCTCTGAACAATTGAGGTTGGTCATGGACTTGGGCATAAGTTTAAAAGAAAGAGAACATCGTCCATATATGCTACCCTGATGATTACCAGTGTCTGTCCGATGAAGTGCAGGGCTGATATATCCTGCAGTTGCCTGATATAAAGCAAGGCCAGGATAAACTATTGCTTCTTGGGGGCCAAGATCACCATCAAGAAGAACCCAGTGACCATGAAAATCTCTCACATGTAGACCAGGCTTATCCGACTTAACAATTGTAACAAGGCTTCTGTCAACCTGATGTTCATGATCTGAGAACATCCCTAACTGACCATCCTCTTGTGTTGTCAGGCTATGGTGCTGAGCACCCTGAAAAGACGGCCTGACATGACAACAGACAGACAACACAGAGGATGATATTTCTCGGTTTCTGAGAGGAACATTATCAAGTATCTCAGTAAATGGAGAGCTACGCAGATTTAAATAGTAGCTAATGGCATCCAATATATCCCTTGTTGCTCTTCCAAGCAGAGAGAATATGTCAGACAAACCAGCAGGAGGGAATTCAATATCACTGGTGGGTTCCGCAGGAGTGAGCCCTGGCCTGAAATCATAAGTTTCTTGCCATTGTTGAGGATCTGCATGGTAACCAGAGGTCTTACACCACTCCCGAGACTCATCAGAATGAATAACATCTGCAGCAGGATAAGAGGGTTTGTGTTGAAAGTAAAGTCGGGCAGACTCCAGACTAGACCTCAACAGAGCTCCATCACTTGTAGATAGCTGGATAATGGCAGCTGAATACTGAGCCAACGACTGTGACAAAGTTGAGACCGATAATTTATACGAATCAGAAGGAAGACCTTCAGATGGTACCAAATCACTGAGCTTCACACGACCCAGAGCTGGCAGGCCATTTCCTGCCATGGGATCCTCTAGATTTTGCGCTGCTTGTGCCAAGATATATTAAACTGAGTCCCTACTCACTGAACGGCAAATAGAAAACCTGTCAATTCATAAATTTAAAAAAGACAAACTTTCATCGACTGTATACCTAGTTCCCTACACTGGAGCAACTTTTTTTTCTTTTCCAATACTCAATAATTTAGGTTCTCTTTCTCTATATTTAACAGACAAATAACCCTAGTAGCAACAGCCTATAAAAAGCTAAGTTTAGGAGGAAAAAGGTTGAGCTTGAAGATGGAAAACTATACGCACCAGAGACAGAATCTGCAATAGAACCGATTTGAGAAAGCATGGAAGAGGCGCACGGAATTCGAATAGACCGAAACACCGGCGAAGAAGCGAAATTATTTGCAGGCCCATTCTTGTTTTGGAGCATTTGGGCTTTTACGATAAGGCCCAATAGATGGAAAATGTTGGACGCTCCGACCCAAACTGCCTCTTTAAGCTACTGCGGACGCTACATATTTAAAGTTATTTTACCTATGTAGGTATCGTGTGAATTTTCATACAAAATGCTCGTATACCTTCAAATTTATTCCCAAAAGAAATTCGTAATATAGATAAAAAAAAATGTGTTTGATTTTTTGATATATAAGTAGAAGTAAATGGTTTTTATTAACTTGATTTGAGAATTAAATAAATAATAAAAGAACAATTAAATGAAAAATGTTTTTTCGGTTCAACTCTGTGTTTTTTAGGATATCCAGCATAAATATACATCAAGAACAAGTTATTAATCTTGATGATTTTGAGACAGCACAGAAGGATGCATAGAGTACCATGAATCTATGTAGCTCAAGAAAGCAGCCTCTTTTTTCAACTTGCATATATTTTACAATTGGATTTTTCACTACTGACACGTTCAAATACAAAACTCCTCATACATACATCAAAGACAAGTTTTGAGACAGCACAGAAGGATGCATAGAGTACCATGAATCCATGTAGCTCAAGAAAGCAGCCTCTTTTTTCAACTT
>JAOTQJ010000099.1:23463110-23476724 GCA_025642045.1 Solanum sejunctum | reverse complement strand
GATGCATAGAGTACCATGAATCCATGTAGCTCAAGAAAGCAGCCTCTTTTTTCAACTTGCATATATTTTACAATTGGATTTTGCACTACTGACACGTTCAAATACAAAACTCCTCATACATACATCAAGGACAAGTTTTTAATCTTGATGATTTTGAGACAGCACAGAAGGATGCATGGAGTACCATGAATCTATGTAGCTCAAGAAAGCAGCCTCTTTTTTCAACTTGCATATATTTTACAATTGGATTTTGCACTACTGACACATTCAAATACGAAACTCCTCATACATAGGTTGCCATCAATGGCCACATGAAGAAAATTTAGCACCTCAAAAACCAAAATGAACCTCTTTCTTGTTTTAGCAACAACAAATGCAATTCCTTTTACCTCTCCGTGGAACATCTCAAAGTAAAATGTACCAGAAGATAAAAGGAGAAAATCATTCTGGTTCATCTGCGCTTGGTGGAGGTTCTGAACGTCTTCTCTTGGATTCATGACCACCCAACTGCAAGGAAAAGCTGATGTCTTCATCTGAGCCTTTCCTCAGAGCTGAGAGATTCTCATATGCTGACTTATCACGATGATCATCTTGATTAGCTGGAGGTTGTCCATTGAAGCTTGGAATGAATTGATGTTCAACACTTGCATCAAAGTTGATCCCACCTTCTTCCAAGTTAAATGTAGCTTCCACAGGCGAAGAGTTTATATCGGGGCCACCAACGCCATCTTCCAAGGGAATTTGTTGAATGTGAAGCCCAAGAGGCTCTGTTTTGTCCTTTGGAAGCATTATATCAGGAGGCGAAGAATCCCCAGCTGTAGAGCCCACCATTGTAGCAGAGGCAGCTCTCTGTTCTTGCACTGCAGCTACACCAGTAATAGAACACAGACAAAGGTTACAGCATACCCTCAATGATAGATTTAATCAGAAAAAGAGAGAACTTCGATGAAATGGCAAATTTGTCAGAGTTAAGTCCAACAGATATGACAGTATTTAAAGAAACGGAACCTGCATCACTTTGAAGAGACATTGTTTTGTCTCCAAGGATTGGGATTAAGAATGTGAGTCGGTTTAGTTCTATTCCATCTTGTGGTGCAAATATTAACAGTTAGCAGAAGGGATGGAATTACTTGCTTTATCCTACACACATTATACAAACGACAAAAGGAACACTGTCTACCCAAATTACATCACTAGAGGAAATTGAGCATGTCATTTTACGGAGGACAAGTCATTATACAGGGGTTGTCTAAAGCTAGGAAGACCTACTGGATGCCTGAGCATAGCAAACTCAAATGTAAACAATGGAACACTAATAAACTAATTTCTACAATGCAAATTATCATGCCTTCTTGGGACTCCCTGCATCAAAAATTTTTCAACAAATGTCTAAACTACGGACTACTAATTCTAAAAAAGATGGTTAATTTAAGGTTGATGTCAACCAATGAAACTTGTCCACTTTGAGAAAGATAATCAGCCAACTGCCAGGTGGCTTCTAATAGTCCAATTTAGTAGTATCAGATCTAAGAACTTGCAGTGCATCTCTCAAAGACCTAGACATCCATGGAGCTTCTTAGATTCTCATCCACTGACGCATGTGTTTTTCCTTCTACAACCACAATGGTGAAAGATATATTTGGTTGGGGGGTTTGTGAATGCAACCAAAAAAGAGAAAATCAGCTTGCTTTAACGGCAGAAATCAAGTGTTGAAAACTTACCTTTCAGATCTTCATCTTTAGTGATGATATCAAGTTCAAGGAAATTGAGTAGACGCCCAAGGTCAACTCCACTAGTCCAGTTTTCTGGAGATTGTCCCACCTTTAGTTTAAGCCGTCCCCTATTTGCAGTTCCACCCCAAATAATACCAATTGGTCGGGGTTTCTCCCCATTCTCACCCTTTAAAACGATTAAACTTCCACTGTCTCCTTCGAGATCAAACGTCTGCTGGTTTTCCCCGTTGACAAGAAAATCCGTCAAGAAGCAAATCCCTTTCTCATCATTGTATTCAAGGGCGTATGCCAAGACAGTCCCGGTAGTCAATCCAGAGCTTCTTCCGACCTTCATCACTTGCTTTCCAATGAGACTACTAATAGGAGATTGCAAATCTATAATTTTGACATCTCCAATTTCCCCTATGCCCTTAACAGAAGTAGTAACAGAGGTCATATCAAAATCATCTGTGAAAGGGATGAATGCACCATCTGCCCTAACAAATGTCTCTGCAGGAGTAAACAATTCCACATTTAGCTATCTTAACAATAACAATCTTAATAATGCTACACAAAAAATAATTTTAACAAATTAAGAACCTTCGGGAGCAGAGCAAGCAACATGGAAGTGAGCAAAGAATAATTTTTCATCTATCAACATAGAAAGAAACAAAAATGAAGATTTCTAGCATGGGTTGCATTTGCCGTTAGTTCTACTATGGCAAAAGAGATCTAATCCATGATATGTTGCGGAGGCAGGATGGCAATATAATCACTTGGAATAAAGAGACATTGTTCAACACATTTTTGGTGGTGTGTGGGCCATCTTGCGCACGCCTGGACTAGTCCTATGGGGTTCCTGCTGCCTCCCATCAGCATGGGTACCAAATAACTTTGTCCCCAAGGCTTGGACAAATGGAAAGAATCACCTAATATTTTTTCCTCAATTGGAATTTGGACATGAGACTTCATGGTTCCCATTTGCATCATTGACCACTAGGCGAGGCATCATAATCAAATATACGTTTAGCGAATATAAATAATAATTTGTAGCATCAGAACATTCTTCCAACATCAAATTAAAAAGAAGATAAGAAGAAACACTTAACCTAGATTTATGCCAGCAAATATGCCATACCAAAGGTCGTCTCTGATAAAAGATGTAGCTCTCTCCACTGAACCCAGATATACTCCAGGTCCTAGTGTTGGAGGTAAAGGATGGAACATTTTCTGATTTGGGTAATCTAAGTCAACGGCAACATGCCGGTTTGTTAGGAAACCAACTTGTCGATTGCCTGACAGGCTCCTGACTATAGCACCCAAGGTTCCATATGTCTCCTGGCTTGCTACCTGAATGTTTACAGTAAAATGTGATGAATTAACATATATGATCAGAGTGATAACCATAGGGAACAAAGAATTGACAAGCTGAACAAGTACTTTACATCTGATTTCTTCCTAAGATGCAGTTTAAAATGACTGGAGATCTCATCTCTTGGCAAAGAAGCTCAACAAACTTTAACCTTTCCCTGGGTCCCTTTTTAACATATTCTTAACCTTGCTTGAATGCAATTCGAAATGCTGGAGATTTCAAAGGAACTCAATTATTTTGATGAATAACCAATTTACTCAAAAGGGATGTGAGTCTAACCTAAAATGGAGAAAGGCGTCTAAAAATGTCTTTGTGCACATATAAAGTTTATAGGCACTTAGACACATCACAGGAAATCATCATCACTTTCTTCCACCTTTTTCAATTTTTTTTAATGACAATGAAAACCCGCAACTGCTACCCTTCGGGTGTGCACGGGGTAAAATCCTCGCTTCTATGTAATAGCTCGCAAATCACGCTGGAGTGGTACCCACAATCCCACACTAGACAAATCCGGTGCAACGAGCTCGAGCCAGAAGGCAAACCTCATGCTTTCGCCGGCAATGGGTTTCGAACTTGAGACCTCCAACATGGAAGTCCCAAGCCCAAACCATTGGACCACCCAAAGGATCTTTTTCAAAATTATTTAATGCCTTTTAGGAATATAACACTAACATAAGTTGTCCTTACTACAAAGTATCAGAAAAGTATGGTAAGCATAAAACTAGTTCTGATACTGAATGATAAGCACTTCAGAAAGATACAAAATGTGCTCAGAGGCAAAGAAACAGATGACTCCAAGGATCTGCCACACCCAAACAGCTGTTCTATGCAAGATGCTTAGAGTCGATCTACTAACAGGATTCAAGAAAATAGCGATACTTATCATAAATTTGGCCAACATGCAGCATTTGAAAATTAATTGATGCATTTGCTAAGTCTACTTAGACTTCCACTATCATGTGAACTCATCAAGCCTCAATCACAGCATCCTAGGAGTACAAAGTTGTGATAAACATCAAACTACCTGAGATCCTGAACCAATACATGTGTCACTACCCCGCAGGTCATCGACTATCTCTGTGTACAGCTGCTCCTTGGGTGTCGGCTCTGGAGCACCAAAATAGGAGAACTCGACCACATCCACTTCACACCACACACCTCCAGGACCCTGATAATAAATAACATATTTAAGCATAGAGTAAACTAAGGAATAAATGATGCAAGAATAACATTTCTTAGCAACTGTTGATTCACTGGGCTCTAACAATAGTTGAATTCAAACAATTGAACAATCCCTATCAGGAGAAGTGATGGGGAGGAATACAGCAAGAAACGAAAAAAAAAAAAATCAAGTAAGTAATTTTCATCATCTTTTTTTTTAAATAAGTAAACATCATCTTCCTGGTCCTAATTCAGGAAATTTTCGGAGAGAAGGTGACAGATATAGGATAAAAGATAATAAGGCATCCTTTTGATCACCTCTAAAGCAACAGGTAGACACTGAATTGGATTAAGCCATTGTTTGTGAACTTTCCGGGATACGAAAACTAGTATTGCTGGTATATCAGTCAAAACACCACGTCGAATACGAAAACCAATTGCTGTACCAAGACTGTGGCAGCGCAAGAGCTTGCTATGAGATGCCCTTATAGTCATGAGATCAAGCAAGGTTGTTGCTCGCTGCCCCTCTGGCAATCGGCCAAGAGTTTCTGGCAAAACCCCTTTCTGAAGATTGGCAAAATAGTTTGCTCTCTCTTCAGCAGCATCATTTAGCCGACTAGGCCAGGAGAAGTACGCAGCATTACTCTCAGAGTGTTGTCCAGCCGATGCATAAGGTTGAAGTGTTGGTGGACTAAGTGAAGGAAGATTAGAATAACTGCAACAGTATTTTTCAAGATCTAAGGCTGATTCCTCTGACGGTGTTGAACCTGAGCAACGGGTTCTTTTATTTAACCTTGCTCGATCCATATTTCTGCTCATAGTTGAGAAACTTGTTATTCAAAATTCAACAGGAAGAAAACCAAGAATTCACCCTGATGTCTGACTTTCAAGGTCAAAATTTTGATGTGATAAAGGTATGCTATTAATCTACGTCAAAACTGATAAAGGAACAGCAGTGCTAGAATCGCAGAGAACAGCCAATGCAACAATTTAGCAGAAATACCAATTTGTTTCGCGCGTTTCTTCATTAAAACTACAGCGCTTTTAAAAGATTTAATGATAGCCAATAAATTCATAGTCTAGAAAATGAAAATGAAAGTTCGGACAGTCAAAAAGCACATATCTACTATACATCATATTGTTAACATGACCAAAAGGGAAGACCATAAAAAAAAACCAAATGATGAAAAGAACAATAGAATAGCTGGTTGTGAGTACGTTATTATTCATGTCCAATACAAGTCATGATAATATAGACTCTATCAAGTGAATGCTCAGCAATTTAAAGGCTATTTAGATCCGTCAAATATGTCATGGCACCAGATAAATATTGCAAGAATTCATTTTTACTTTAGTTAGCCACAGCTACAACAAATTGTCCTTCACATCATTTCTCTTAGCTACTTCATGGTCTGAAAGAATGAGCCTGATAAGATAACAAAACTTCCTCAATAATCAACAAGGCCCTAAGAAAGCAAGCATCTTTCTTCACAGAAATAGAAAATAAGTTCAACAAAAACAATAAGCAATAAACAATCTGTCAAAGTATGCTTCAATCCCAAACTAGTTGAGGTCCAATATATCCTATTTCTCCAACAATCAGAACAAAAACAAACGGTTCTCAGCAAAACATGCTTAACCAAGTAAAAGGAACAGAACCAAGAAGAGGAAAAAGTGAAAAAAAAACGCTTAGACAAAAGACGGATTCTAAATACAGCAGTATTGAAGAAAAAGCACTTATTTTGATAAAGATTGTGCACAGGACAAATTGAAGGAACAAAATTAATGGGGTCCCTGAAAATTCCAAAAAAAGACATGGGTGTGTGAAGATAGCTTTGCATGAAGCAGAGAAAGTGAAGAAAATAAGATCAATCGCAGCAGTGATGGATTCTTGGAGAGAAAAGAAAAAAGAAGAGCTTCTTTTTACCTCACGTAGGCAGCCTAAACTTGATATGAATTTGGGAAAGGAAGAGAAAAAGCTGCAAACATAGTCAAAGTCACGCTACGCCATGAGAGGCCCCAGTGTTAAGAGTATTATATTTTTCTCTTCGCTTATCGAAGAGTGTGACAAATACTATGTTGTCCATGGAGAAGTCGCGTGGGGCGCCCGAGAGGGGGTCGAGGGTAGGAGTGTATATCGTGTGTGGGCCAACTGAATAATTGGACGGCTCGCCCCACCTTAACCCTTTAATGGGCCAAATTTGAATTCCAGGCCTCATAAGACCATCTTTCTCTTTTTTTATTATTTTTCAGGGACGATTTAAAAAATGAAAAAATAACACTTGTACCTAAATAGAAAAATTGTTTACAAGCAATTATTTTTTTTTATACTTTTATAACTCATATTTTTAATTATTTTTATGTGTATGATATTATGAGAGTATATATATACTTTGATGGTATTAAGAAAGAAGTGGCGCTCTGAGTTTTATAAATAAAATTGTGACTTTAATAAATAAAATTGTGATTTTAATCATTTTTTTATAATTGTTTCTTATTTATTTATTAAAAGAAAAGCTAAAACTTATATGATACTCATATTTATATAATTAATTAAAAAAATATTTTATCTTTTAAGGACACGAGATAGATGTTTAAGACCACAATATAAATTTCCCCATTTAAGAAATCCTTATAAACGTTTAACTATTGCCTTAATGCATTAAGATAGGCTTTGTTGTGGTGTCTCCTTTCCTTTTTCGTTGTGTTTTTATTGTATTGGTTTGTTTATTACGTTTTAACATCTCGTAAAACTTCTTAGTTGTGATTTTTTCATTCATTATATTCAAAACGAGACTTTGATTATGAGCGGAGGGATCCTATCAATCCAATCTCAACCCTTAGCGGTGTATGCCCTTTCCTTAATTCATTCTCAAAGCAGAAAGTTCTTCCTATCAAAACTTTTCTCATTCACAAAGTTCATACTCAATATCTATGGGTGGAAGTGTGTCCATCCCATCATTACTCTTGGTGGTGGAATTTCCTTAAACCAATACCACAATCACAACTAATGAACTTTATTGATTTGTAATTCTTACATTGTATATCAACAACTTGAATAAAGAATGATGAAAGCTGTAAGCCAAGGGAAAAATGCATATTATAATAGGAAACTAAGATCCTTCTCATTTTTTAATGAGAAAGTCGCTCCTTAACATTTATTTCTACTAATTACATGAAAAAAATACATTATATTTTTTACTAGAGAAATAAAAAACAAAAGGTAGAATATTAACGAAAATATTCAACTTAAACAACATATAGATCAGCCAATTCCTCCAAAGAATCAGAATTAAGATTGCTGGGATCAGCATTTTCAAGCAACCAAAGAAGATGATCAAAAAGAACCACCTCACATTTCACAGAAAGGTGACCTTTATCCCCATTCTTCTGCTTTGATTTCTGTATTAGAGCATTCAATAGTGGATGGCTCAAGTATTTTGATTTTATCACATATTTCCTTCTTGAGTTGCCAACAAGAATTGTCTCAAAATCTTCTTTACTATCTTCTTGAGATTCCACATTCCAAAAATCTTCTTTTGCAGACATGGACCTTAAACTACTATAAGATGAGCTTCTTCCTAGTTGCCTTGACAAAGTCTTACACTTCCTCAATAACAAATTCATCTTTTCTTAGTTTCCCCTTCCTTCTAATCGGTTTCATTAATTAAAAGACTTAAATATGATGGATAGGTGTATATGGTTGAAAGGTCATTGTTTTATGGTTCTAATTATTTCAAATGACAAAGACAAGCTATCTTTTAGTCTTTGTTTCAGATGAGGTTCATGTGCTGTTTGTTCTCTGTGTGTACTCATGATCAAGATTTTATTCATTGTGTCTTTGGAGGAAAGATAAGCATGGCCTACTATAATTAAGGTGATTAACGGTTGAGAGGTAACAAGTTGGCTCTTTAACCAACTAGGCATATTAGGCTTGCCTAGTCCTCTTGTGTCTTTACTCTACGTATGCAATCATAGGCACACCATAGAATAATGTAAATCAAGAATAAACTTAATCCTTCTATGCCTGTTGAGACATCACTCCATCAATTCTTTTATTGTCTGACACTTCTTGAGCCGCAAGTAGCTTTCAAGAAACGAGTTTACCATAACTCCGTAACTTCATAAATTCATTAAGTATGTGTAAGAAAAAGGATTAGAACTCAATTAATAGCACGATATCTTAAAATTCAAAACTCATAAATTTCAAATCGTGAATTCATACTTTTATCGACTATCAATGTACTTTTTTTCGCAAACCTAAAGATAAGCCTACCTTCTCACTTCCCCAGTAAGTTTTTTCACTCTGAATATTTTGTATTGCCACTGTGATAGAGCTCGTATACCAACGAAGATGATATATTGTTTTACTGGGCACCAACAGGTCTTGGAATAGATTACATTCTGATTTTTTTTAACAATAAACAGACACTAAAGTTCCCATGGATTAATAGAAGTACATTCAAGTCACTGTACAATCATGTATTACTTTCTCTTTGACTGATTATTTAATATTGTTAGTGCTTTCATGCGTACATTTCTCCAATATCTTTGTCGGTTCCATAAATCCATGTCGTTTTATTTTTTAAGTGCGTGCCAAGGAAAAGAAGGAATAGTACTAGATATTGTCTGGACCTTTTGTCCTTTTCTTGGATCTCTTTTTCAAAATGCCAAAGCATTTGCTGATAAGGCAACCACTTGGACAAATAATAGACAGCCCAACAAAACGCAGTGTCTGCAATTGGTTCACTTGCACGAGAATCCTACCCAACAAAAACAAAATCCTTGTTGATTAGGACAGAATTATTTCATAAGATACAATCATTATCTTGCTGTGTTTGTAGTTAAAGAGGAATCAAACACGTCTACTATTTGTCTCATACATAATAAACGCAATAAACTACAGATGAGGTTACATTCCACCTAAAAAATTCCATTGCTATCTGATTATTTAACAAAAAGTGACCAGATCATAAAGGAATAGGTACGCCCTACCTGTGCAGTGCCGGTGCAAGGGAAACAAAGACCCCTTTCATCTTAACTTCCAAGCAAAACTACAACTGGCAATTTTTGTTTATCCGTTAGGAAAGCATAGTGTTAATAATTGACCACAGCAAAAACTAGGCATTCCAATTAAAAATAGACAATAGTAACTGTGAAAGCAGCAAGAAAAAGCAAGGACGTCTTCTACATTTATGCCTGTTTGGTCAAGCATCCAAAATCCATTTATTTATACTCTCCCCTTAGTAAACAAAGGACGATCAGCAAAAAGAAGTTCCAACAATCTCCACCAACCATGTAGCTAAGCTTGAAAGCTATAGAATTGAATGCGCCAACTATCAGACAATTCATAAACATCAAACTGTCAAAAAAAAAATTCTTTTGGATCTTCTTCCGTGTGTTTATTTCCAAATCATATGCAGCGCTTATCTAAGGCGTATGGGGGAGGGTGGTAAAGGAGTGGAAGAATTACAACAATAATACACAAGTTGAAAGACCTATGGAGATTGAATGTTACATGAGCCAAAATTGAGATTTGTAGCGGCTGAGTGAAAACCACAATCTATCTCATTAGCACAAGTTGCAGTGCCTTAAAATCACAAACCTGACTAGCTTGTAATAGGCTTCACGGCAAAAAACTCTCATAGCAAAATCTGCTGTCTCAGAAATCTAAATGGTTCAGAACCACCGTGGTGGGTATCATAAAAATTTGTGACATCTCCTTCTCCAGCTGTGTTTCAATTAGACATTGAACCGAAACAGCATTACATCCCCTTCTTGCACAACATAATCTTTCCCTTCTAACCTTAACTGCATACACAAAGATAAATCCTGTAACCAGCTTGATCTATTCTTTTGTTTGCACAGTCAAAGTAACAAAGAAGTACTATTTGCATTCTGTTACACAAGTGATTATCTTTGTAAAAGAAAACTAAATATTAGTAAAAGTTATATGAAGATTAGCAGCCTCTCTACAATTTGTGGGTAGGGGAGGCAATAAACATCTCGTTTTTAAGTGCTGGAGCCAATGTAAGAAGGTCAGGTAACAACTATCAATATCCAATTTACATAAACAAAATATAATGAGGTATCTGACAAAATAATGAAGTGGCTCACTAAAAAAATTTGAAAAGGTTAACTCCAGCAAAATGTTTTCCAATCAACACTAATCAAGAAATGACACCAAAAAACAACGATGGATTCTCTACTTGTGTTTGCCAAAACTTGTTGCGTCAGGAAGCTATTTTGATGCTACCACTGCATCTGGGTACAAGCCAAAGACAGATATCTAAATTTATTTTATGGGAATTTTTCTTAATAAAGTTTTTAACTTCTAAAATGGAAATATTTAACTTATTTACCGTTACTTTAAATATTTATTGATATTTGAAATTACACCGCAATCACGAGTCCTAACTTTTAACTGATTCCTCAAGACATTTCACGTAACCAAGGAATACCTGAGGTACTTGGCCCATGAGGGAGGAATCCTATTAGTTTCAGATATATCTAAAATTGAAGGCAGCAAGTTTTTAAGGTTCAATTATACACTTGGTTCGGGTAGACCATAGACTATAAAATGGGTTATATAACTGCTTTACTGTCTCAATAAAATACTACAGACTACAGAGACATTATATATACTTCTCGACATCTGCGGTCAAAAATCAACAGAAGTAACAGTATCAGGAGGAACCATGAATGATCAGAAAGTGCCAACTTACAAGTCCTTTCTCCCTTGCAGCTGCAAATGAACCAGCAGTGACAAAGTCATCATAAGCAACCTGCAAAGAAGTAAAGTTGACCACAAAGGAAAAGATTGTTCAAAAACTTGAGCGAAAAAACACTTGGCTAATAACATACCAAGACCATGAAAATACACCTACATAACGAATCATTAATTTATTTCTAAGGCTCATCTCTCCTAAAGATAACGAAGGATAACTACAATAGTTCTATGTTAGCCATGGTTGAGACTGTTCACAACAAGCTCATCTGAGCTTGGGTGTGCGTATGAGGTTGGGAGAGGATGGTCAATAAGCTGAAATGGTTCTAACATCTAGTCTGTGGCAAGTTAAGCTTTCTTACATGAGCAAAACAACTCAACAAGCACCGAAAACCAGTTCTAAAAGTTCCACATTCAGCATGAGTTTTTGAGCAAGTTGAAATGAAAAATTAAAGATAACCACGTGATTAAGCATAAAAAATGGCAACGTAATGGATCTGACCTTCAAATTCACAACCAAACCAACCGATCCTAAATCAATTTAGCTAAGATCCGCCTTATTAAGGATTCATATATCCACTACTATTTGTCTGAACGGAGCTAACTGGATGCTGAGGATTCATATAAGTGACCTACTTATTCTGGATTCACTCGTCTTTGTTGTTGGTTGAGCTAAGATCCACCCTATTAACAGCTGCTATTTGAAAATCTTTTAGGTATTATCTTTTTTATAAAGGTAAAGTGTAATCTTCAGCATAATGGATATGCTGGCTACCTCCAAAAAGTCGCACGCTATTTTCATAATTACATATATCCTAGGAAATCTACCAATTGTTCTACACACCATCTTCTTTACACCAAAAATACAACACATTAATGCAATTGTCTTTAACCTTCTGAATAGTGTTACTAATATTCTCATGACACCTGAGGTCTGGCATCACCAGGGTTCACGAGAAATATTGAGAACCATGTGCCACACCCTGAACAGTAATCCTACAGTGTAAAAATAAGTAGCTGTTAGTTTTCTCCTCCTCATGACAAAAAACATCTGGAAACCTCTTTCGTGAATTTTTCCAGAGTAAGACATGCCCTTCTGGAGACCAACCAGGTGACGCATTTTATCTTGGTTGGGGTGTTGCACTTTCCATATTTGTTTCCATGGACCTAGACTTCCCCCTGAGTGAGACATAATCTCTCTCTTGTACAGTCTACCCACAGAGAACTTGCCATCAGAGTCGTGTTTCCATCTTATACCATCTGTTTAGGTATTTTATGCACAAACTAACCCTAGCAGCACCAAAATAACATTTAAACAGAACTTCTATGTCAGGCAAACTGGGTAAATGCAGACTAATGATTACAAGTTATAACCATGTTAGCGAAGTCTTATATTTTCAGCTGATAAGACTCAATTCTTCATAGTCAGCAGTCACTGAAACTCGCATATGACATAACATAACAGTTCGATCAATCACATTTATTTTGTATTCACAAAAGTACAAAGTTTCACCATTGCCAGCATATCTTCATCATCTATGACCTAACCAATGTGAAGCTTTAACCTCTGAATCATTACCTTCACAATGTTTAGGATATATTTGCATGCCTACCAAATTTTATCAAAATATTATATGGTTGTCCTCTAAAACAAAATCAACATACATGATGAAAGTCTTGGAAGTAACCGAGGCATAGTTTACTGTTTCTTATGACTTGTCCTATTTTTACATGATACTCACCGTCTCTGCCCTGATGAAGCCCTTTTCGAAGTCGGAGTGAATAACCCCAGCTGCTTGGGGAGCAGTCATTCCTATATAATCATAATGGTTAGACAAACATGAACAGGATAAAGGATGTGAAGGGCTACATGCCACGTGGTTTGTCAAGAGCCAATCAATTATTCAAATCTGTACCCAATTTAGCAAAATACAAAGGCATGTTTATTCTTTTCTCTAAGCTCAATTGACTCAGTTATAAGTTCCCTGTAAAGGAAATTTTTAGAGAACAGTTTGTCCCTCAGTTGCAAAATCCAAATTTAGTCCCTCTGTTTTTTAAGCACATAAAACTTCTTCTTTATTCTTGAAAATTGACCTAAACAACCATCCAGAATTTTTTCTTGAGAAAATTGACCCATAACAAGGAAGAGTCTGACAGTACAAAAAGAAAATCAACTAGGGCGAAGAGAACTCCATGAGGAGGAGCTCGGAAGGGGGAAAAGTACAGCATATGGTTGCTGGTTGGATGGGGGAGAATGAACGAGCCTTGCAGAGGTGACGTGAGAGGAGGAATAGAAAATGACAAGCATGAAGCACATGATTTTTTTGCTTTCGCCTTTTCCCCCTTTTAAATGATTAAACAGAGCATTTTAATCGGAGGAAAAGACACTGAAGGGGAAAACACCATTTAAGTGAAGCCACTAAAGACAAGGAAACAAGGAGATTCTATTAAATTGTAGAAGTGCCATTAACCATAGGATCAAAAGAGCAGAAACAGGAAAAGTGAAGGATTTTTGTGCTTCGCCAGATAAAAAGTTGCCAAAATTGGAAATAATACGAGGGACCAGAACTGCATCCTTTTTTTTTGGGGGGGTTGGGGGGGGGGGGGGGGGGGAAGGTAACATCTACTTCTATATATCC
>JAOTQJ010000099.1:23444389-23463010 GCA_025642045.1 Solanum sejunctum | reverse complement strand
GGGGGGGGGGGGGGGGGGGGGGGGCGAGGAAGGTAACATCTACTTCTATATATCCACAGGTAATACTACATAAAAGTGCAGTCCCCCTACAAAAAGTTTTACTTACATCATTCCTATGAGCTTCTAGTTACAGCCAATCAATAACATTAAACACATCTTCAGTATCTCCTACCACTACTTGCTTACACCAAAAATAGTAAAGCCCTAGGCAGTTCATCTTTATCTTCGGAATGTTGCTCTGTTTTCCTTCAAAACATCTTTGCTTGTTTTTCACTTTTAAGAAAAGAACAAAATAGAGGAAATATAGTGCAAACCTGCGAGGATGGTCCATGCTTTGGTTTCCTACAAGTTGACCAATGATAAACTCAATACTCATGCACTATAGTACCAAAAAGGCAAACACTACGCCGACAATCAAAAATCAGTAAAGCTTTTTTATTTGTTTCACCTTCTCGCCAGAAGTGAAGTACGTACGCAACCCAAGGAGACCATAAGTTTCTCTGATAAGATTTCCAAGGCCACTTTCATTGACACCAAGAGATTTCAAATATTCCATTCTTTCTTCTAAAGGAAGTTCAGATAGCTCAGATTCAACCTGCAATAGGATCACCAGAAGTATGTAACAACTGCAAGTAACCCTCTGATGCCACTGACACTTTTTATCGTGTATAAAGCTAGATTCACTTAAGCATGTGATAATTCTAACTTCTTAAAGATGGAAAAGAATCAAGGATACGTATGACAAATAAAACAAGTTGGTAAATAATTGCGCACAAACATACACACCCTCTAAAATGGTTAAGATATCTTGACAGGTCCCAATTTCCATTGAGGTCAGTTCCTGCTTCTCACCCTTCTCTCATAAATGGGTAATGTCACATATCCCAAATTTCCTTCTAGTATTAATTTATCATAGAAGTTTCTAGACTCGTATTGAGGACCAGAACTAGATATGACAATTAAAGTAATTTCCAATAGAGTAAATAGGATAAGATCTCCCCCTGGAATGAAATAAGCTGTGAATTTTGATCCATTCAAAATTTCAAATACAAAAGGGAAAGGTCCAATTAAAACGTCAACAAACCTGTGCTGAAATAGTCACCACACCAGAATTTAACTCAGAAGCTTTTTTTATTATTTCCTTGACATGAGGATTATTTTCAGGCTCAGCTACCTCTGATTCTGCTACATTTGCCACAAATATGACAGGCTTCATCGTTAGAAGACAAAGCTGCTTTATTGCCTCCTTTTCAAATTCCGACAAGGATACTGACCGTGCTGGTTTTCCATCCAATAGTGCTTTTTGTATTTTCTCCAAAGCAGACTTTTCTGCTTCCTCCTGAAACGATTATATCAAAAATAAATATCCCAAAGACAACATTTGTAACATAATACTAGGATGCCAACCATACAACAATTAACATTTTTAAAACTTGCAAGGATGAACTACTCCTTAATCTTCTGGAAACTAAAAGAAGTTTACCTTTACTTTAGCTTGTGAATCTTTAGATCTGCCTTTTTTGAGTTTCTCCATTCTTTTCTCAATCTGCATTCTTGTAACTTAGTGACATTAGTTGGCTCACATACCCAAAAACTTTACAAGGAGAACAGGAATATAAAATTACAGTTGAAGAAAAGAAAGAATATATCATCCACACCCTTGGTCTTGTGCGCATTTTGTCTGACACCATCAGGAGCTTGGAATGCATGCTTCATCGGTACACAAAAAGCTATTATTCATATACACTTCTCGCGCAATACTATCATTATCACATGCGATTGAATCTTTATTTGTTCATTTTTAATACAAGTTTAAGTACTATTTATGTTTAGTCTTCTTTTTCCTCCAAACTATCATCTTGAATTCTTCTGCAAGCCTCTCCATGAGCTGTACTCCTAGTTCACGTTAGATGAATGAGGAGGCTTGGATAGCTGATTGCCTCTCTATAAGCAACCAAAGATGAGGAGAACAGTTCCAGTCATTCCCATGATCATTTATCATTCTATACTTCCATATATCCTGCAGCATTTCTAACTTGAGCCCAAACAAACTGAGTTATATTGCAAATAAATCATCTGCATTTTTTAAGTAATACACTTTATTCTCAACTAAAATTTAGACATCAATTCAGGAGGACCTTATGTATTATAGGAAACACAGTTCCTCTCCACCTGATGTTCCTAAAAAGGAGAATTATATTCATCCTTTGTAGTAATGAAACTAATACCCTTTGAGATTTCAAATAGACTAGAGAAGAACAGTTAATTTTCATTTACTTTGTTTTCTCCATTAAATGCAGTAGTCATAGATTCAGACGGCAAATTTGTATTAGGTGAAGCAAGATGGTCAAAAAGCATGACCAAAAGTTCTATTTTCAGGTCATATTAAAAGGGTGTGGGAGAAATTTTATTTTTAACATGTGGTAGCCTTTTCAAGAGTACCTCGGATTTTTTATTGCAGATCAAGTACAACAACTACTACACCTCAGTGATAAGCAAGCTAATAGATCAAGTGATGAACCAATTCTTTTGTGTAGAGCTTAATTGAAAATCACCCTCAACCAAAAGAACAGCAGATGTTTTAAAGGTTTATCAACTCCAAATCACTCCCTTAAGGCTGGGTGTCCTTTGTCTACCTTTGCAAATCATAAATTCCAGTGACGAATAAACAACTGGAATTGATTTCAGAGAGGAATGAAGTTCTACCTGAGCTGTAGTGAAAAATAAGAAGAAAAGTTTAAATGGATCCCAATGACAACTGCTCTTTTCCTTAATTATTTGGGAGATCTTCACACAGTTTCTTTAAGGATCACAATTAGCATCCTGTAAATGTAAGCAGAACTGGAACAAGTACCTGATCCAAGTCTGAGAATATTAATTCCAAGTTGATTACATCAATATCAGCTTTTGGCTCAACCTTCCCATTCACATGAACAATGTCATTGTCCTCAAAACAACGTACTACCTAGAACAGTACACAAGCAATTTCAGCAAGCAACAAACCAAAAATGTATGACAGAACTGTTTTAAAATCAGTAAGGATCTCAAAGCGTACTGATGGAGCATTCTTCCTTCTCTTTACATGCTCATAAGCTAGGAGTGAAATATAAGAGCAAAATAAAGCCTTGAAACTCAAAGGAAAAAGGAAGGCCTTGGAATGATTTATTTATGATTATTTGCATGTTTGAAATGTAATTGAAGTATTAAATCTGGAAAAGAAAGTAAGACAGTTTAAATATGCAGACAGTAACCGAATAAATTCAGAAGAATTTCTTTCCTGACTTAGATCTCAAGTTGACCATGGCAATCTAAAGTGATCCTTCAAAAGAAGCTTCCTGATGACAATTTCTTCATTTTTTACCAAAAAAGGACACATCAAGATCTATATTTTATGTAATATTTTAATCTTATCAATATACCAAGATCAAGTCAGACTCTTCGATAAGGTCAATGAAATAGATTCATCACTAATTCCGTGGAAGTGGGCACTAACATGGATTTCAATCTAAGTTGCTTAGTCTCTCCAAAATTGTTGTCATACCCGTCTCAAATCCCCCAAAAATGCACTACTTTTGGAAGATCCAACATGCACACGTCAACATTTTTGAAAAGTCCGAGCAACTTATATTTCAACATGGCACAAGATTATAGATAATGGTGATAAAGGAACTAGAAAAAATATAAACCTGAAGTATGGAGTCCACTTCACGAATATGCGACAAGAACTTATTCCCCAGGCCCTGCCATAGAGATCTTTTATAAAACTATTGTTGTATCTTCAATTCATAATGCCACTGAAGCAATGATACAACAAGTAAAAACATGACTAATAATAATTGATGTTAAGAGACTTCAGGTATTGAGAATAAACCTCCCCTTGACTGGCTCCCTTTACAAGCCCAGCAATATCAACAAACTCTATAGACGCCGGGACTGCTCGTTTGGATTTGCTTAGATCAGAAAGAACATGGAGACGTGTATCAGGGACAGCAACTATCCCGACATTTGGCTCTATTGTGCAAAAAGGAAAATTGGCAGCCTGAGCCTTTCCATTCTCAACCTGCACAACATTGGCAATGGCTATTAGGTGAGAGACCAACAGCAGATATTCAAAGGTCTTATTTGACAGCAAACTACATCAGTACAATGTAAAGTTTCCAGCATATGTTACTATTGTTTAGCTTTTCAGAATGAAAAACACAGACAATGGACCCTAGTACAGACGAATAGTACATATGCAGTTCACACCTGCTAGCAAACAAAAACTTAATAACAGTATAACACATAACCCACAGAACGCAAGTAACCACACAAATTCTTCAGTAATATGATATTTCTTCCCAGCAAGTAGAACTAATAACACATTCATCAACTCAAAACCTCAGTTACAGTCCCTCTAACTACTGAATAACATATGCATTTATCAAAAGATGAACAACAATTCCGCTCTCGAGGAGCATCTAGACAAGATGAACAACAATTCCGCTCTCGAGGAGCATCTAGACAATTGGATAGCTGTTCAACAGCATCTACCTTCAATTCCTTTTGATAGGAACACCAGTAACTATACTTACGCTCAGGGGCGGACCCACGTGTTGGGTTCCGGGTGCTCGAGCACCCACTGACTCCGAAAAAATCTTTGTGTATCCATATAGAAAATATGACAAAATAGTATAACTATAAGGTTAAGCACCCACTGAACAAAGTCCGTGGGTGCAGTAGTTCTCCATGCCTTCTTAAGGTTCAGGATGAGTTGCCAAACCCGGGTTCGAATCCCACTGGATCCGCCACTGCTTACGCTCCAGTAGACATCTAACTCATCACACACTCGCACAAGTAGTTGAATTTCTAAGCTTCTAAGTCCAGTTTCTGAGATTTAATTGCATGACCACTTGCATTTCTACAAACATGTAGTACGAATTCAAGTCCATCGTTGCAGAAGGAAAGATAAGAATGAAAATAGACTTACAACGGCGTTGAACAGCGTAGACTTCCCGACATTAGGAAGGCCAACGATTCCGGCACGTAAACTCATGCTTATCTTAGCGACGGAGAAGCGCCTTTTGATGAGTACCACAGGACGCGTAGATTCTGAGAGTCTTAACCAGTGGTGAGAAGAGCCATTTAAGAAAGAAGACTTGAGCGGAATTGCCATGGAAGGAAGAAGATGAGAGCAAGCCATTCTCGCCATTTTACCACTACCAAGTTGAAGTGCTTATTGAGTGGTAACAATTTTAAGTGGAGAGAAAACACAGACAGTGCTGCGGCTATCTATCGCTGGTTTGAAATCAGCGACGACGGTACACGTAAAATTAGAAATTTACCCCAATAATTGCACCAAAGTTGAATTTGAGCCCCCAAAATTGGAAAATTGAAACAAAACAAACCCCTGCCATTGCATTATTTAAATGAGCGACTTTTTTTTATTTAAGCAAAGAAAAATTAGAATTAATCTTGAAGATAGAGTTAAATTAATTTGAGTTCCTATATTTTAATAAAAATGACATAAGTAAATAAGAGTCCGTTGAAGGGGGGAAATAGCCTCTATATATACACATACATCTTGGTAAGAGTTGTATAAAAATTGAGCTCAATCACTTGCTCTGGCTACGTTTTGAATTCAGCTCACTCTCATATATTTAGAAAATTACACAAACTTGAGGAAGTCAAAAACAAAATTAGAACAAATATTTGGTTCATTGCAATTTAAACAGCTGAAACTGTGTGCATCTAGTCTGTGTTATATTAACACACTATCTTTCAGTGATGAATTCATAGAAGTTACATACACCAAAAAAGAGAGTGGAGCACACAGACATCATACTGTCATACATCGAAATATCATTATCTAGCTAATTGCTCCAGGCTCAAGTGAATGATTTTCACCAACTTAGTGCCTTCTGCCACGATCATGGTCACGACCTCGATCGCGAGCTCGGGCATCATCACCCTCTGCCCTTCGCTTTCCTCTATCTTGCTCTTCCCCTCTTCCTCTATGCCGTGAATTGTCTCTGTACCTAATTTCATCTGCATGACCACCATCGTATTTCACCTCATCTTTCCGATCCCTCTTTTCACTCTCTCTCCGGTAACCCTTGTCTCCATGCCTCACATTTTCCACATGTCGCTTATCATGATCTGGTCTCTCTCCCCCAGCCCTGCGGTTATCATAATTAGTGCTTCCATGATCCAGATCGTTTCGACCCCCATAATCTCTCTCCTTCTCTCCACTTGCTCTCGTCCCACTTCCACAGTGCCTCTCGTCAGTTCTGTAATCTTTACTTCTCTCCTCCTGCCTATGACGTTCATATCCATCTCTTTTTCTATCCTTCCTGGCTCTATCATCTTCCATTTCTCTACGTTTAGGATTCTGATTCTCGGAATGTTTTCCACCTTCAAGATCTCTTCCCCTCTTATTTCTTTTTGGACTTCCAACAGCATCTTCATCAAATATCATTTCATACCTTCAGTTAAATGTTCAAAAGAGTCAATAAAGGTGTTTTTAGAGAGAACAAGAGGAATGAGGCATAGGCCATTTGCCCATTTGTTCCGACTAACCTTGAGTTACCATCTCCTCCACGCTGCTTGCTGTCTTCTTCTCTAAGTACGTAGTTTGACTGCTGCTTGGTGGCATCACCCGTGCAGTCTTTAGCCATATGATCAAGTGAACCACATTTGAAGCAACCTCTTCCTGAAATAAATAAATGCCATTGATCAGCTTATTGGCAGGGGCTGCAAAAATGTTGCTTGCTACCATACGTTCTAAATGTGCAGATACACATAAGAGAGTCTGGGAAACATTTTGCTGGCTGGCTTACAGGATTATAATGGAAAGGCAACAGAGATGGGAACTTCTATGTGATCTTTTTTCTTTAATCAAGAACTTCTATGTGAAAATCTTGTTATCAGACACTGATGAGGAATGCAGCTCGGGATGGTGTTACCATAGCCAAATGATTTGGAAATACAAAGCTCCTAGTACAGTAGTTTTTATATGGGTCGCAGCACATGAAGCTTGTTTGGCGCAGGAAAAATTACAAAGAAAAGGTTTTAACTTTTGTAGCTGGTGCTAAAATTGCAAAAAGATGGTGAGACAGTCGATCGCTTGCTACTACACTGCTATTTTGAGTGGGCATATTTGATGAATGTTCAGATGTTCCATAGTCTTATGGAATTCAGTATGTTATGCCAGCCAATGTGAAGCAAGCCATCTGTAGTTGGCAAAAACAGAGTTTGAAAAAGGAGAAGGTCTGGGAGATCTGGAAGACAATTCCATTGTGCATAATAAGGACTGCCTCTTCAGAAGAGAGAAATCAAAGATGCTTTGAAGTTTGAAGGGAAGGAAGAAAATATTCCTTAGTTAAAAGCGCATATATTTGGACTTTGAGTTTCGTGGTAATGATGACTTTGCTTTTGATGTTGATGTAATGCTGGCAATTCGGAATCCTCACAGCCATACAAGGATTTCTACCAAGCATGTTTTTGTAATTGCCCGGTTCAATCTTGGTACTGAGATCCATTAAAGACTTACTTCTACCCATCAAAAGAAGAAGCCAATCTATCACCCAATTTAGCAACCTCGAGGGATAAGTTCCAACAGGCTATACTTGTTAAGTTACATTTAAGGAACATAATTTGTCAATTGGATACACCAACTGATACAATAATACCATAATAGCAGATAACTTAAACTGAAAAGTAATTAGTTTTGGGGGATCAAATGGCACTATAATGACACTGAATAGAAGTATCAACAGTAGATATAAAATGAAGTGTGATCCTAAAACGATCAGAATCCAATACGCACTTGCATGGACTCAAAAATCATAATAACATCTGAACAGATGAAAGAGTATTTGATATCAAACACAAACCGTCATACAATCAGATGACATCATCTTGCAATAGCATTCAGTTTCTAATACAAATAGATTCCATTCAAAATTAATAGACAAATACACTGCAAGATGTACATAGCTTACCTTTGCCTGTTTGGCCTTTGTGTCGATATTGGGACCACAATTTTGCAACACTCTGGCTGAAATCAACATGTATCCTTCGATCATCAATTAAAGCATTATCCATCTATTAAAAATAGCACCATACATGTTACTAAGTACTAATAAGTATAAACAAACACACAATTTCAATGTCCACATAACAAGTTAATAAAAATGAAAGAACAGAACAAGCTAAACAGAAATGCAAGCATTTGCCAGAGCTCCTGCCATTAATATTGGTTGGCCACTTCCCTTTTTGGTAACTTCAAAAATAATGTCTACTTCCATAGAAGGAAAGTTCTACCACATATTTCATCACACCAAATGTTGCAAAGATTCCACTTCAGATCACATCTCTTGTAACCATTGGAAACCAAAAAGTGGGATGTTGTTACCCTATGTTCCTCAACTAAATATGTGCTTACGATAAACATTTTGAACCTGACCTGGGAGAAATAAATGTTCAACGAGACATTCCATTTGAGTGGAAAAAACATGTTTTTCTAACAAAAGGAGGGAGGGAAAGACAAATCCCCTCATAAATTAAGCAGGTGGGTCATGGAAAAAAAATCAAGCACATTCATATCAAGCACTACATCTATAAAGCATCTGCCTTAACACCCACCAATAAGGATCTTTAGAAACAAGCTTTCCCATTGCATACAACAGTGGTATCTCACACACATTATTTGTTTATTTGAATTTTTTTAAAAAAAAACTAGTACTAGACCCTGCTTATGGGATTATATGCTGTAAAAAAACTAGTATGGGTGCTGCATTATCAGTATTGACGTTCCTTACACTTAACATCAAGATAACACAGACCTAATAAAGGATAAGTATCCATTAAATTACATTCATTCTAACACCAGCATATAAGTTTTACATTCAATTTGGAGTTCATAAATGTGCGCTTCTTAAGCCCTTTGATAAATAGACACAATTAACAAAATACATTTATATTCCAATCAAGACAGAGGTTCTTCTTCTTTATTACCTTAAAATATGCTTGTTCACAGGCCTCTTTGTCCTCAAACTCTGGCAAAGTAAGAAGTTATAAATCAGTACATAAGAAAAAACATACAAAAGAAAGTGATTACTTACACTGTGATTAATTGGGGCTAAACGAAGAGACAACAATAAACAACATGGTTCAGAACTTTTTTTCCGAGTTCAGTTGGTAACCAGACAGAGAAGAGGAAACCAAACGTGAAGATATTAAAGAAACTACATCTAAAAGCTTTTCAATCCCTTAAAAATATTACTCCCTCTGTCCCATTTTATGTGCCACCCGTTCCTTTTTGGTCCGTCCCAAAAAGAATGTCACCTTACTCTAATTGGAAATAATTTAACCTTAAAATTTCCTTTTTACTCTTAATGAAAAGATTTTCAGCCACACAAATATCTCAAAATGATTTTACAGTACAAGTTTCAAAAGTCTTTCCTTTTTCCTTGAACACCGTTCAAAGTCAAACGGTGCCATATAAAATGGGACAGAGGGAGTATTAAAAAGAGGAAATATGTCTTTTTTTGCCTCCCTAGTATTTTACATATACAAAAAGGGGGGATCAAGTCATAAAGAGGGAAACATGTGAAAGGTGTCCCTAATTCACACGAAGGGACTTGATATGGAGCAGAAGGCCTGGTCTAAACACAAAGGTTTTTGAACTTGGACTAAGTTTAACCAAAAGCCATCCATGTGCAGACTATAATCACAAGGGTTCCGGGTAAGTTATTCAAACAAGGTCTGCTTTGGAAAAAAGTAGATACAAGAAAATTGGAAATTATTATTTTATTGCATGGACTTTGTAAAGAATATATTAACAGAATGAATATTGATAAGCAATCATTTTACCACCTATGATTCTATTCTTCATAGTGACTGAGGTTCAAATTCAAAGTTCTATTAAAGAAGCTTCAGCATGATTTCTAGATAGGATTTGAGCTTTTAAGTGCTAAGTTCGGTCCCCTCTCTTGCCTTCTCTTCTAGTCTCTCCTCAAAGCTCATGCACAAGAGTGATACTCCAACATTCTATTGTTTGATTTCTTTCATATTCCTTTGATCAAAACAAGCCCAAGGTTAAGATGGTTATTCCTAGTATGGGTGGGAACAGAAGAGTATCACTGGGAAAGGTAACGCATGGTATAATATGATCAGTGGTGAAGCAGGCAAATATTTGAATAGGAGATACACCCTTGGGGTTAGATCTTAAGGTGATGTCATTCACCACCTTAGATAATGATGATCAAGGTGTTGCTCATTAACAATAGATCGTTACTTCTAAAAACAATAGCAGGCTCCAAGAAAATCAATTAGAGATCAAGGTGTTATATTCAGCTACATGTAGTGTACAGCTAGATGAGGCAAATCAATAAAGATTTGCACTATCATACGGATCAGATCACTATTGAGAACTTTGCATTGGAAAATGTTGATAAAGTACTACACATATTGGTATTGTTTTCAAACGTACATATAGGTACTGATATCGAGCAAACATAACATGTCCTCCTTCATTCAGATAATTTAGAGATTGTTGTCTCATATAGTGCAAAATTAGAATGAGGTCTTCCTCAGGTGATTAGCTGGTCAACATCAGTTGCTCTCTTAAGAGGTTTTTGACACCCTCGATGAGCGCCAAAGGTACAGATATTATTGTAGCACGCCTAGTCTTGTTAGCAAGCTAAGTTGCTCAGACTCGGGTGCGGGTGTCAGATACGGGTGCGGATCTAGAATTCGGATCCTTCGTGATCTAAGTTTTAAGATTCGGGAGTATGAAACCATATACGGGTATGGGCTAAAAATAATTAAAATATCTAAAAGTAGAGTGATAAAACCTAAACTATGAGATATTATGTGGAGAACTTGAGGAGAATCTAGGAAGGAGATTAAAGGAAAAGGAGTGACAGAGAAATTTTTATATAAAAAGTATTTCATTTTCTTCAATTTTACCTTAGTTTTTGTATTGATTACAGAAATCATTTTAAAATTGTCTAGACTTTCCACATCGATTTGATCAAAGTACCCCAAACCGGTTGACCAAATCGGACACAGATCCCGTACCCACACCCACGTCATGTCGACACGGGTGCAGCATCAAAAGTGAAGAGTCCGAGCAACTTAATTAGCAAGCATGGGCCAACTCACATCACATCCTTAAGAATAAAAATTATGGAGAAAAATGTAACCGGGGTCTGCGGAAAAAGCAGCAATCAGATGCATATATTTTTGTTAAGCATTATGACCTCACAATTGTTTCAATGTAATCTTAAACTTACCAATGAAAGCATAGCAGAGGCTATCCCCAGTCTTGAAGTCCCTAATTATTTCAGCACTGAGGAAAAAACATAATTAGAGATGAGAGAAATTGCAACATAGAAGAATAAATAACAAGTAAAAGTATTCAAAATATGAAGCAATCAATGACTTACGATGTCACAGTACCAAAACGTGAGAAGATTGTGTACAGGTCTTCATCCTGCATGGAAAAATTATTGTCTGATAGTACCAGAAAGAAATATGGCATACTTGTTGTATAATTGGAAAACCAAGACATATAGCTTAGACAATAATCCTAAAAACATAACCATAAGCACAAGAATGAAGAAGAAACTCACTTCAGTAACTGGATTCAATTTACATACAAAAAGCACATTGTCAGGCGGCTTTATCTCAGCATCAGGAATGTCCCCTACCTGTGAAACAAGTTAGTAAAATTACAATTTGGTTGGTTGGCAATTTTTGAATGATCAAGAAGTTAATAAAAGTTCTTACACTTTCAAGTACTACTGCTCGTGAATGTGCTTCTTTCGCACGCAGAACCTCCTCAAGTTCTTGCATACCTAGTTGCTCATCCATTGGCACCCAGTCATCTTCTAGTCGTACATCATCTTCAACCTAAGTAGATAATAAGATGTAAGGCAACAATAGGATAAAAAGGTAATGCTTGAATGTGGACAGTGAATATGCTGGGGATATTTATCCTCTTTTATGCAAATATGTAACGCAAGAATAGGATAAAAAGGTAATGCTTGAATGTGGACAGTGAATATGCTGGGGATATTTATCCTCTTTTATGCAAATCACAGTCACTTCCATTGCGAAGGAATATGGGTATAGAGAAGAGCCTTAGGTCCCACCCCAAGATCACATCATGTGAGCAAGTCATGTAGTCTCATCGAAGATCAGGAAAGATATCACAAAACAGCCCTAGTGTTTAACACCATATGGAAGAAAGAAAGACTGCTCTATGCAATACGCGCAGGAAGACAAATCTCCGAGTTTTTTCATAATTACAGATTATATAAATTTACCATCTGACATGGAACTCTATTATTCTTTTCAGATTAAATCCCAAATACAAAACCCTTGACTAAATATGAAGAAGAAAACTTTTAGTCAGATAGTGTGAAGCCTAATAATCTCTATCTAATCCTCTAGCTAAAAGATCAATCTAAAAACAAGTAATGTCGCTCTCATGCTCTATTTTCTGACATTTACATGGTTAAAATTCACCAAGAAGAAACAAGCTAGCTGTAGACAAAATTCTTCGTCCAGAACTAAACAGTGGAAAGATGTGAGTACTAGTTTATTCTACTTTACTAGAATTTTATTGATATCCCTACACAAGATACCCCAATTATTTTGATGACAACTTTAAATGGACATATTAAAGTGTTATATTAAGCTAAGAACTGGTTCACAGATTAAAAAGAAAAAAGACGAAAGGAAACACAGAACAAAAGCTTTGCAGAGTCTAGAGACGGATAACCTACAGTCCAAATCTTAAACGTTTGTCCATGTAACAATTAAGTTCTGCAGAATGAAAGAAATGAACTTCAAGGAATACCGTTGCATATCTTTAAAGTTGAGAAAGGATAATCTTAAATTTTACACAAAGAAGAATGAACTAAAAGCACTTCAAATTCTATGGATCTAAACTTGAGATGTATAGAACGCAGGGAGGTGAAAAAGTAAAACGGTAATTTCTACATTCTTTACCTCATCTTTTGGCTTTCCTTCTGGTGAAGCATCTGGAACAAAGTCGCTTAGTTGGGGAGGATCGTCAAAAGGATCGTCCAATATGTAAGTGTGTTTGATTCTGGAGTGTGGAAATTATCAATTAGAAGAGATCTACTAAATTGTGAAAAGGAGAGCATAAAATACATCAATAACGAACCGAATATTTTTAAACGGCCTGCCCTTTTCATCCACATAAGCTTCATTTATCCTAATCAATGTCTCTTGACCCTCTGCAATCTCTCCAAAAACCTGACAGAACAAAATCCATTGATCAAAATGTCAACGATTTGGAGACCATAACAACTTTAAGAGAATACACCGGAATTATATAATCAAAGGGTTCATACCTCTTAGAGCCTAACAAGGAAATAACATGAATGATATAGAATATAAATCAGATATTAAGCAAAACTAGCTAGGAAAACCAAGACAATCGAGAAAAATAACATATAAAGATGTTCCCTTGACTTTTTACCTGTGATGCCACAATACAAAATATATTCTAGCACTCAGATATTATGCATCATCTTCAGATCATAAAGAATATATCAAAAGAAAGGTTATCAATACACTCGACTAGCTATAAGTTGTATACAAGCACAAAAATAGATAGTACTAATGTCCCTATCTTGAGTGTATTTATTTTCAGAATATCTACAGAAAATTACAACTTTTTTTGGAAAATGCTTCACATAAAAATTTAAACCAACATAATGAAAATCCACAAGTAGATAGGAGAAGATTTTATGCGACCTTGGTAGGAACAAAGAGGAATAGTTTGAAACCAAGATATGATTATTTGTCCTCTCCTTGAAACACTCCAGGAAAAAAAATAGTTAACATCACAAAATGTAGGTCAGCAAGTATCAGAAATTATCTTGCCAAGTAGCTTTCTTCTTGATATCACTACTACTGAGTTTCACAAGAATGTTGCAGAATAGGATCCTCCAGATAGAATTTGAACAGCATCAGAAAACAGAACCCCTCATAAAATGAATCCTTACTTGGCTATAACTTTCATATTACCTAAAAATGATTTCAGTACTAAACTGGATCGCTAAAATTTTCCAATGGAGAGTGTATATATTTTTGTGCTATTGCTGGCATAATACCTCCTACTTACGCGGATGAACGTAGAAAACAAAGTTGATAGGACCAATGACCTTAATGCATGTGATTCATGAAAACACCATATTAGCTAAGAAATTTTCATATCACAGTGTAACTGAGGTAAACAAATAAGGAAACGCTCATACTGCCAAAACATGGCTAAGTGTTAATGCAGCTAACAGATAAATTTATAGTGCATGGATCAACGAAGTAAATCAAACTTTGAGGCCTTAATAGAATAAAGAGGATGAATGGACGAATAAAGTTTAGGATAGATATACTCACGGTGTGCTTCCCATCAAGGTAGTCCAGATCATCGCGTAGTGTGATGTAGAACTGAAAATCCAAAAAAGAAGAATCTCATAACTATATGATGTTGTATTACAAGCTATGAAATCGAAAGTGACCACGTAAAGACAAAAGCTACAAGAACTTCATTATAAAGGATTGTATGGAAAGATACTGTGAGGGAAAATTACAAAACCTGAGAAGCATTTAGGTTCTCCCCAGCACTAGCCATGGCTACAGTTCCCATTTTTGAATGCTTCAAGTCCAAATGAATCTCATCTCCAAAGAACCGAGCCTGGTCACCATATAAAATTCTGAAAACACATTAAGTGATCTGATCAGGCTAATGTGAAATGTCATAACCCCACTGCATCTTATAGCAAAAGACAATCTAAGACTCCTTTGCTTGAGTCACAAGTGAGTGAAACTGGAAAAGGCCAGGGTGTCTGGGTTCACCATATCAAAGGAAAGAAAAATCCACTTGAAAAAGAAAGGATGAGTTTGCACATTTATAACTACCGACTTACTTGTAAACTGAATCACCCCCAGATCCTGTTCCAGTGGGATCTCCGGTCTGTGCAGTGAAATCCTTCTGAACAGTGTGGAAAAGGCAGCCATTGTAATACTTAATCCTACATTATTGAAGGGAGTAAGTATATGATTTTAATACTCCTTAAACATATATGCATTTGATTTACATATTGTTTTCACCCCTCCTCGTGAATACAGTCATATAATGCTGTGTTGCATAGAATACAGGAGAGCATACACAACTCATTCATAAAGTTAATCATGGCCTTCTCCTCATAGCTGTATGAAATAGAATAAAATACTTCCATAAGAAACAGTACCAACGTTGACACATCAATCAAAAGTTGAGTGAACCAACAAGACAAAACTAAGCCAAAGGGAAAAGCTATGAGCTGATAAAACTACAACTAAAACAAGGAAAATTGAACTAAAAAATGAATTATTAAGAAAAAAAAAAGTAAACTTTAATGTTGGATGCAATGATTTTCTTTGTTCTGTTTCTCAATACCATTGTACTATTCAAAGAATACCTGTCAGCTAAATACAAATCCTCTATTACTCAATCTTTTAGTTTCAATATATAAATGAATACACATACCAGTAGATTCATAGTTAGCATGTTGAAATTAGTATGCAAATAGGTTTCTGATTGACACTAATATAACGCCAGATTAGCAACGAATTGAACAAATTTATCCCAATATCTTCGCTTAATTCCGCAATTAGACGAGTATTAATAGTATCCATAAAGCAGGTTCAAGTAAGCACTTACTTGCACAGCTTCAAAAAGTTCTTGCATGTCAATGGGCAGCGATCAGTAAACAAGTCAATTACCATCTCTCCCAAACTCGTCACTATCATCACTGACATTTTTCTCGAGGAGACTGAAGAGTCGGGAAGAGGGGTTTTGGGTTCAGCGTAAATAGACCTCCAAATCGGGAGCTTGTAGAGGGAGGAATTTGAGATTGTTATTGTTATAGTTTTGTTTTTTTTAAGAAGAAGGCGTTATAAATTGCGATAAAAGATTTTTATTTTTTTAGAAGAGAGCTTCATATTCCATGGTGAAAAAGAAAAAGCAATTGTACTAAATATAAATCATATTTGATAAGCAATTTATAAATAGCCATTAAGAATGTTGATTTATGAAAGATGTTCAAGCATGATTTGTTCAAAAATTCCTTCAAAAAGAATTATTTATTCTTTTATAAAATTAATCTTTTCAAATAAAATTTAATATAAAATTACTTTCTTTTCAATTGAACAATATTTATAATCATTGTGAGAAAAAATATGAATATATATATTTTTTAAGAATAAAGAGGTTTTTAGAGTTCGTCTTCCTCCGTTTTAAAATAAGTATCACTTTAATAGAAAAATAGATTCAAATGAGTATTACCTTAAAAAGTTAGGATAAAAATTAACATACTTTTCCATAAGAATAAGCAAAAAATAGTTTCTCAATATTGGATTAAGAATAATTTGGTTTAAGGTATAACATATAAGATATACTAATAATCTTGAGTTAAAATGTATAATTACTTTTTTTTTACTTTGTTGGATATATTAGATAAATTTTTAAATTATTTATTTCATCATTTATGTCATAACGATGAGATGAATTATTTTATCTAGTGGTGGAATAGTTCATTTCAAAATAATTAATTTTAAAATAACTTGTTCCCAACTAAACAATCCCAAATCATTCTTGTTCTTTCATATGGAGCACTAATTGTGCCTCAATATTAGTATATTTTTTATTCTCCTCCAAATTTTCACATATATCATTTAATATTTATTTTGTGCATGTTGGTATATGAAATATTCAATTGTCTTACCATTTATTTATTTAGTAGATTAAAAACTTCATAGAAAAAAAAGTATTTAGTACTTTATCCAATTCAAACATCATTGTAGTCAAATCAAGATTCATTTTACTTTTCAAACTATATTAATTTGTTGTAGATAAATAATGTTGCAACTTGCAAGGAAAAAATTAGTATGATTTCATGTAAGAATTGATACAATAAATCTCTTTTATTTTCTTTTCTTTTTTTTTCTAAATAAGGATATAAATTTGAGGATAGACCAAAAAATGTGCTAACTTTGTGTCTTAGCTAAAATATAAAGATTTTTTTTTTTAAAAAAAACACTATATTCTTATACTCTATCTTCTTAGTAAGTGGTTTAATATTTTGAAAATACTTATTAAATATGAGTAGTTTAATAAATGACATGTTGTATTTATCACTTTATTAACAAACATATCTTTTGCTATTGTGACACTCATTTTATGATTGAGAAAGTAGATAATTATTGAAATTATTTAAACAACTTTAATTTGCTTAAAGTTCTATTACATTAAAGCTTGTTTGAATTGCTTTAATATAAGTGTTTTGAGGCAAAATAATTTTTCAACACTTTCTTAGTATTTGAGCAAAGAAGTATTTATAATTACTTAATTTTAAATTAAATTGATAAAATAAATTAAAAAATTTTTAATTCATAAATAAAAAATTTAAAGTCAATCGAAACAAACTCTAATAAAAAAATTTCACAAATTTCCCTAACCAAATGTAAACCATTTCACTTTTCAAATAATAAATAAGAATAATTAATTTATATGATTAAAATAAAAAAAACATTTCACTTTTTAAGAATTTAAAGGGCGTAAGCACAATAAATAAAACTAAGAGTCTCTAAACGTAATTCATACAAAATGATTTTTAACATTTATTTCCACTCATTTTTTAAGAGGTTTAGGGTTTAGGGGAAGAAGAAGAAATCTAACACTCATTAACCAAAGCCACTGTTCTTCTCCACGCAGAGGAGCTCTCAAGATGATTACAGGTGGAAGAAATTTGGTTTCTTCACCGCCGGCGTTTTCAAATGATGCGAAGAAGCTTCTTGTATGCACAGGAAACACCGTTTCTATTTTCAGCACTTCCACTGGCTTACAGGTTAAGTTTACGTTAAACTCTATAGCTGAAAATTTCGTTGTATTAGTTATTGTAAGTTGTTAACTTTTTGTAGCTTTTACAGATTGCTGAATTGGAAGGTCATAAAGGACTGGTGACATCGGTGGTGGTAGTACCATCTACTACCCCGGCAGGAAAAATTTTATGCTTCTGTTGGACATCATCTGATGATGGTACTATTAAATACTGGGATTTTTCGGTGCCGGAGCTGATGAAAAGTATTGATGTTAAGTTCCCCATTCACTCCATGGTAAACATCTTTTCACTTTAAAGAGTACCTCAATGTTTAAGCAATCAAACTCGACATGAACCAAGTACTGTAAAACAGTGGATTGGGAAGTGCTTTGCACGTTCGGTGACATGTATTCTAGATTTTTATGCATTGAAATTATGCTACGTGATGAGTTTTGGTAGTTATACTTTGTGTATAGTTATCTCAAGCACCTCTGACTGTTCCACCTATTCGTCCTACTAAGGCCTAGACTGATGGGAAAAAAGGAACCTTTCTTTTTTTGGCCTTTGCTGGGATTTGAATCTGGAATCAATATTATATCAATTCTCAAGTTGAGAATTGAATTTTTAGACTTCTCAAAAAAATGTTGGTTTTTTTGAAAATGTCGGATGGAGCCAAAGATTGACTATTTTTTGGCCTTGGAGTATGATGGAATAAAGCAAAATGGCTCTTTAAACTATC
>JAOTQJ010000099.1:23416888-23444289 GCA_025642045.1 Solanum sejunctum | reverse complement strand
GTACATCCGACCCCCCCTCACCCCGCAATGAGCGGGAGCCTTTTGAGGCACCGGGGTATGTTGTTGTTGTTGTTGTTTGATAATATATTAATTGAAATTACGAGAAGAAAACAGATTGTTACTGAAACATAGGATCTAGCATTAGGTGATTCAGGTGCTAGTGGTGCTCTTGTTTGCTAAATAGATGCCATGCCAAGGCACGGGAATTTCTGGAACCTATATGTGGGAATGCGCACAAGTATCTGGATGGGACAAAATTACGAGTAGTTAGCTGTGGGTTCCTTTCCTACTCGAGGAAATGGTAGTTGCCTATATACTAGGAACATAGGACTAGATTCCCAGAAGAACTCATGAATTGAACTATACATGAACAAAGTGAACCTGTAAAGTTGAAGCCACTTTCCAGCTTTGCCTTTGCTGTTGTTTTATGTTGTTCACCAAGTACCACTCACATGTAGCAACATCTCTTTCTTAGACTGTGTGCTGACATTGCAGCAGATCTATCTTATCATCCCTCTGTCTTCTTTGTCAGGTAATTCCAGGTTTATCATCACAACCCAGAGAGAGTAGCGAAAAGCCTTCTGATCTTTTTGCATATGTATCTGTCAGAGTGTTGAAACAACAGGTGGGAGAGAGTAATGCTTTATGGTGGCAGATAAGGAAGTGTAACCTAACCAAGTCTGCTTTGGTTGGTGGAGTAACTCTGGCTGAGGTATGCAAAATTGTCTGTCATGCCTTCTCTTTTTATAGGGAAGAAAAGGTGTGTTGATTGTTGTTGTTTTTGCACTTTGATGGCTTCTTGTACAACAACTTCTTACCCAGTATAATATCCCACAAGTGGGGTTTGAGGAGGGTGATGTGTATGCAGCCTCACTCTACCTTGTAAGGTAAAGAGGTTGTTTCCGATAGACCCCTGGCTCAAATAAAACATATCAAAAGATGTCTCCTTGTAAAAAAAGTAATTGTGCAGTAAGATGGTTTAGTTCTAAAACAGTAGATCATTGTTGAATTGTTTAAAACTTTAAATTGTGGGCGGTGTTTCATTAATTTAGAACTTTGCCAATTTAGCTTGCCCCAAAAAGAAAATCGATTACAAAAGTCGAGGCTTTTTTTAAAAACTTCTTTGTTAAATCATTATGAAGATACCCTCCAATTGTGAAGCAAATTTTATCCATCTTATATAAAAAATATATCACATCAACTAATGTTACCAATTTTGCAAGTGTTTTCTGGGGCAAAATATATGGTTTCAGGTCTAACTCTTTCTAGCTTGATTAAATGTTGTCTGAGCTATCTTTTGCTCTAGACCATACACACCATTAGTCACTGTCAGAAAGATGTTGATGATCTTTCCCATCATTGCATTTGTCACTGTCAAATATTTATCTACCTGATTTTACGAAGTAAAAGCACACAGTAGCATTTTTGTATGTGATTGAAAATAATCAAGGTTCTTTACTTTCTCTCAGAGTAAAAATGCACTATCGATAACATTAAGCTGCTCTGGAAGATACATGGGCGCCTGTGACAAGCACAAGCTTCGCATTTGGGAAATACCAACAAAAGATTCTGATCAATCCGTGCTTCAGAAAATCAGATTACATCATACGAAAACCCTGAGTGCTCTAGCTTTCCATCCAACAGATAGAATTGTTTCAGCTGGAGATGTAACAGGAAGGATCTTAATATGGAGGGGTGTTGGGGAGCATAATATCTCATCTAGAAATAAACAGAGAAGTGGAGGACTAATGAAAGACATGGAGGAAAATCCTGGAGTTAGGGAAAATGATGATGCTGATTCTTGTACCACAAGACATTGGCACTCTGCAGAAGTGAAAGTTCTCTTTTTCTCTTCCGATGGTGCCTATCTGTACTCAGGTATAAAATTAGTATGAGCAGCATGGTTGGTTGTATAAAGATGAGTTTAGAACCTTTTACTCATAGGGATGTTCTTGTAGATAACTTACTGTGTACAAATTCATAGCTAGTGGAAACTTTTTAGGAGCATAGCTGTTTTATTTATTTGTAATTTAGAGCAAAAAATGTGTTATAATTCAACATTACTTTTTTGAAACTAGTTCACTTTGTAATTTAACGTTTACTTGAATTAGCAACTATTTAACTTGATCCAGGTGGGAAGGAAGGAGTTCTCGTGGTTTGGCAGTTGGACACTGGGAAGCAGAAATTCCTCCCCCGAATAGGATCCCCGCTTATGTTTTTTACTATCTCATCTGATCCTTCTCTGTCCTCTGTAAGCAGATTTGTCCATAAAGTAAAAGTAGTTGCCACTGGATCTGTTCTTACTTAGTAAATTTGTCCAGATATCTTGTGCAGATAACCGAATTCACCTTCTTAAAATGCCTTCAATGGAGATATTGAGATCCATTCAAGGAATCAAGGTTTGTTCTTCTTCTACTTCTTTCTCGGAGGCAGAACATCATTAGAAAAGATTAAGAGTGGAGAAGAGAAAGATCATGCCTGTCATCATTTTGCTAGGATATTGTTGTGTTCATAGTACTTATCAAAGGAAACAAAATTTCCACGTTCATTAATGATTTTGTATACACTCACATATATGTATGTATATTAGCATCTAGAATGTTGTTTTTTTGATGAAGAAGCATTTGGAATGTTGTTTCCAAGTGCTAGGAAAAACTATTCTTATTGCAGCTGTACATGTTACTATTGCAGTTCCCTTTTAGTTTTGTTCTATCTTGTTTATGTGGACTCTATGATCAATAATAAGATCCCTCCAGCACAATGGTTGCAGTGGGTTGGATGATCCTCTACATGCGTGTGCCATAATTTTTTTGCTTGGAGTGTATGGTTAATCCATTCAAAATACTTATTTCCATCTTACCTGATGTTTTGACATGATGTATGCATTTTTTTTTTATTTTTTTTTATTATTATTATTATTATTTTGCTTTGGGAGACCTTACAGCTTTAATTTTCAGCTTCGTAGCACGGTCTTGGATATATCTGATGGCTCATCTGAAGGAATTGTTTTTGACTCTTCCGCGGGGCTAGTTGCCACACGTTCAGAAAATTACTGTATCCAGTTTTATAGCTTGTTTGATGACCGTGAGGTTTCTGAGGTAAGTGGATAGGAAGTAAGTAGCATCAGTTGATATTTTCTTTTCTGTTTTGCTCTAAACATCCCCAGTTAACCTCCATCCTCAACAAAAATAAAGATAAATTGAAAAAGGAAAGTAAAACCTACAACCTAATTTTGTTCACCCTTCCATTCAGTAGCACACCTTCATGTTGTTTCTATTTTTCCGAGTGTCGGTTAGTTCATCTGCTTGCGCCATTGGGGTGTTTACCTTTTGCTTTGTTTCACAGAGAAGGGTTCTGTAGGTTTCGTTGGATCTGATGTTCCCACCTTTATGATTAGGATTGATGCAAGCTTTTTAGATATATCCAGTGATTAGTGGGGGAGTGGTATTAGAGAAGTGCAAACATTTAAATATTGTACTGTTACAAGTTTGCAAACAGTTTTCCTCTTGTGTCAGTGTTTAAAGTATGTATTCTTTTCACCAGAATTAGTAGTTGATTTTGCCCCAATGTGTCTATTTGTAGGTTCAAGTTTGTGAAAGAAGCCACCAACCAGCTGACGAAGTCACGGTATAGAATTTTTTCCTTTTGATCTTCTTATTCTATTTGCTAATTCCTGAATGACTATATATACACACACACACACACACACACACACACACACACATATATTCCAGTATTTGAATCAGCATTTATAATTGTTTATATGGATGTGTGTGTGTGGAAGTTTGTGTATTTGACTTGTCCACTCCGTAATTTTGTATGCATATCCTATTATTAACTAACCTGAGAAGTTGACCAGCTCTTTGACTACCTTGTACCATGTGCCTATGCACCTCTTTCATGCCATCAATAGAATTAGGAAATGGAACTTTATATAATACTCATGAGTGTGCAAACAAGAATGTGGCACATATATGGTCCCATGAGATGTTTGAATGATCTCTTTTAAGCAATAGCGGCTTCTTTCCCCACTCACTAAGAGCTCATTCCTCACCTCCGTTTCCCAGATTTTGAGCTTGAATTTGGAGCAGAAAGTACCTTCTATTAACTCTGGAGATGGAGGAAGGCTAGAAGTTCCAGAGCTTAGACCAGAATGTGGATTTTTCCTTTGTATATTGGTTGTATCAATTGCTTCACCCTAACAAATTTTCCAAGAATAGAGAAGAATTAACAACTTTAGCCGATAGTGGCATCAATTTTCCTTTTGAACTTCATCTTGTGCTTCACATCAATAAACTTATTACGCTCCCATCTCGAGTTTCAGTCTTCACACTATTCATCACACCATAGACTACGGGAACAAATTGCCCAGATGGTTAGAAACCCTATGGAGAATGGTACTTTTGTTGAAATTATTGTAATAATATGACCAAGCTGTTATACACTGAGGGTTGAAGAGCTCTTTTTGGTCTGTCGCAGGTTGTAGTGGATTTGGTGGCCCTCTCTCCAGAGGGTTCCGTCATGATAACAGTAGAAACCAGGTTTGCTGAAGAAGGAATAGGAGGTCTTGTAAGTCTGAAGTTCTGGTTGTGCAGCTCTTCAAATAAAGACTTCAACTTGTCCACAGTTGTCTATGAGCCCCACAGGTTCTTTCTTTATCTAATTCTTGGAGCTCCTTTGGTCTCAAATATCTATTAACTTGTGCTTTAATAATTTGGACAGGATATCTCTTGTAAATAATACTCTAGATTTCTTTCATAAACTGACATTCAAGCATTGGTGTGTTTGCAGAGATTTTGGTATTTCGTCCATTGCTTTCCATCCTTCGCGTCACATGGCTGTTACCACCTCACGGGGTGCTGATTTCAAGGTAAATGGATAGGTTTAGATAAATTGTGAAATCATGTGTTCGCATATCATGTTAGAGTAGAGGTGTTGAAGTGGAGGCTTGCCTCCTGGGTACTGTGCAACAAGAACGTGCCACTAAGGCTTAATAGTAAGTTCTACTGATTGGTGGTTAGACCAACATTATTGGACAGGACATAGGGGTGGTTAGACAATGCTTACTAGTTCACCCATGTTCAGAAGATGAAGGTAGCAGAGTTGAGGATGTTTAGATGGATGTGTTGGCATACTAGGAGAGGTATGATTAGGAATGAAGTTATTATACATGGCAAGGCTTGCTACTTTTGGTGTACTGCTTTCATATGGGCAATCTTTTAACCTTTTTTGATGAAATTTATTACTTTATCAGAAGAAAAGGCAACATAGGGGTGACCTTCATGACAGACAAGATGAGGGAAGCGAGATTGAGATGGTTCGGACATGTAAAGAGGAGGTGCGTAGATGCGCCACTAGGGAGGTGTGAGAGTTTGGTTGTAACTGGAATTACGAGGGACAGAGGTAGGCCGAAAAAGAACTGGGAGAGTGGGAGGTGATTAGAATTTAGACAAGATGTTCCATAACTTCAGTTTACTGAGGGTATGACCTTAGATAAGAAGTTCGGAAATTGATGATTAGGGTAGAAGGTCGGTGAGTAGCCCAGTGTTGTCGCTCTTGGAGAGTTAGGGGCTATTTAGCTGTCGCATAGTCTCTTATTCTTCAATATGTATTACTACCGTTGCTTCATTTAGCTATTTAGTAGTCGCGTGATCTCTTATTCTTCAATATGTATTACTACCTGTTGCTTCATTTGCTTTATATCTTGCTTTTTGTCATATTATTTTTGCAATCATTCTTCAAAACATTTCTTTTGACCTGAGTTTTATCGGAAATAGCCTTTACACCTAAAGGTAGGGGCGGGGCGTAACGGCTGCCTACATCCTACCTACCATCCCCTACACACCTCGTGTGATTACATTGAGTATGTTGTTGTCTTCACTAGCATCAATGTTTTTTTGGTAGGTTTGGGTTGGCAGTCAGGAGATGCAACAAAAAGACCGGATGCAAAATGCAGGATGGACATGCCATTCTCTTGGTTCCTACAAGTATGTTTGGCTTAAATTTTAAAAGATAACTACAATGGTCAGATAAACAATTGACCGACCATGTAAAGAAATCCGAACTGTTTGAGAAAAAGATTCTATATGAAAATGCCACTTCCTTTGTGGTTCATTCAGTTTCATTTCATTTGCACATGAACATGAGCGATCAGCTGTCATTTGCATTTGGTGTTCTATGAGTTATGGCGGCTTGTTTGAACTCTGCCAGTGTTGATGACTACAGCATAGTGAACTGATAGGACCTCTATTTTCTTGTTTGACATTAACTTTCTTCTTTCGTAGGAAAAAGCCAATGACAGCTGCTGCCTTTTCTGGAGATGGTTCTGTGCTGGCTGTAGCAGCAGAAAGAGTTATTACGTTTTGGGATCCAGAGAGGAATATTCTTGTGGCGACAGTTGGGGAGAGTCTTGAGGTAAGTTCTTGAAATGCCAGTATTAAATTTACACTATTGACCTATCAGAACATAACAATTTGTCACTTCCGAGTTCAAAGTTTAAATCACTTGCCTTGGGGAAAGAAACGTTTTACGTAGTATTTGAAACCTTTTTTTCCAAAGTGTTCTTTATGACTAACATCTGAGTTGCTGTCTAGGGATGGCAATGGGGCGGGGCAAGGCGGGTATGAGGCGGGTTTAAAAAGCCAAATTAAAATTCGAAGAAATTAAATTTTTCTAATTAGTAAAATCAAAGATATATACTTTTTATATTAAACATTGACTTTAATTTTATTTTTTCTAAAATTGAAACAAGATATGTCCGGTAAGTTATTAGTTGTTAAAATGTTAATAGAAAACTTTAATTAACAATTGTTAAAATGTCAACTAAAAATAGCTAATTAGTTGTTGAGACGTTAATTAGTGGAAAAAAATTAAATTCAATTAAAAAATAAAAGAACTTTAATATTTAAGCGGGGCGGGGCGGTTTAAAAAATTTGCGGGTTGAGCTTAACCCGCCCCGCACCCGTCCCATTGCCATCCCTATTGTTGTCTGGTAAATTTCATTGGATGTCAAAGAAGCTAAGGCGGGGTTTATCCTTTATGTTAAACAAAAAGAGAAATATGGGTCCATGAAACAACCGAACACAAATTTTGAAAATCTTAATTTACAGTTTTAATGCTTTCCTTGTGGCACTTTATACACCTTTCTGTATTAATCTATACAATATTTTTCTCATTTGAGCTATTTTCTTTGTGCAGCCAATCTCTTCCTTAGCATTTATTGGGAAGTCAGAGTATGTTGTGACCACGTCGCAAGGTTCTAATGCACAAGTAGCAGTGTGGAGCATGTCAAAGCTGTCTGTATCATGGTCATACAAACTTAAGATAGAAGGTTTGTATATCTCTTGTTTATCATACTTCGCCGCTATAAACTTCAGAAAACTGTAAACAACTTTGCTTTTAGCAGTTTATGATAATTCTCTAATCTTCATCATATATTTCAAACGTTCTGCTTCTAGTCAATGAGACAAATGGGATAGAGAGAGAGAGAGAGACTAACGTACAGATGGAGGCAATGTATTACAAATTGTGTTATTAAATTGGGGGGGGGGGGGAGAGAGTGAGCTAAGTAAGGATGGAGACAATGTATTACATATTGTGTTATTAAAAGCCACCGCTTTGTCTTCCAAAGCAATGAAACTGCAGAATGAATGGTTAATATTATTTGAGAGTGCCCTTTCAAATCATGACCACAAACAAATCCTAAGAAGAAGTGTCTGGTTCCTTGAATCACAACCTCGAGGAATTGTAATTTTTCAGCTTTAAAAGCCGCTCAAAATAAGCCAATCCAAGCACCCACTAATTTTCTTTTCAAGCCAAACTCAAGACAGGTCTTTTGGGGAAATCTTAAGCTATTTTGCTTGTGAAAACAGTACCATTTTGCTGCATTAGGTTTCCTATTAAAAAGAATTGCTGCTTTGGAATAGGAAAATAGGAAATGACTCAAAAGAGACTCAGATTCTAAAATAAATTCTCCTAAATTTGCACCTATATGTTTAAGCTAAAAGGGCTTAATAAGTCTATCAGATTAATGGTGAACTTGTAGGCAGGAAGTTGTGTCTGCACAATCATTTTTTTTTTATTTAATGTGTCATTGCATTACCGTAAGACATATTCTAATGTTTCATCCTAACTAGTATCTTATTCATCGCTGCAGCTGTAACTTGTGCAATGGTTGACTCATTGTTTGCCATCCTGGCCCTTCTCCCAAAGCCAGTTGGATCTGTGATGTCTAATGAAGCCACAACTCCGGATGGGGATGGGGTGATCTTATTATTCAGCGCTGGAGATCATGTTCCCATAGCGATCTGGTTTGTAAAAAAGGTATTGACTCCTGTCTTAAATTTTGAGTTCTTTTTTCTTTCTGAAGTTTTTAGTTGGGAACTTGACGTCAGTTATAATGGGGGAATCAAATCACCTTGCACTCATTTAGAAGTGATAGATCTTAATCTCTTGGAGTCTGTTGAGAAAATAATTACATTCACCCTGACCTATGTTCTTTGTATCTTCATTCCCTTGAGTTTCCTGCACCCAATGTACAGATGTTTTCTGATGCCTCTCTTCTAATTTTCTGTCACCTTCATCCTTCTGACTGCTTGTTGCCTTTCAATTTGATTCATATATTGGAGAGGTATCACATCTTCTAAGGTGGAAACTCTATCTATAGATGGGGTGAGAACTGGACATCTTTACTTTGTTTGCATCTCATCCTTTCTCATCACAGGCAAAAGGTGCTTCACTTGCATTCATTCGCGGAAGTCCTAAGTCGGAGGATACTGTTCCTGATGGCAGATCAGTGCAGTTGCTTTTAGCTTACCTAAACATTGATCATGAATATGTGCTTTTTGATCCACTCAACAGTCACACGCATATACATAAGATAAGCCGAGGAAATCTCACTGATCTTGAGGAAACAGGTGTGTCCCATTTTTTCTACTTAAGTTCATGTATAACAGAAAGCTTTTATGTATTTCAGTTTCTGGTGTCTAGTAATCTGGGGATGTACATGGGCCTTTTTTGTTTATTTTATGTGATAGGGTGCTTCAGAATACTTTGGATTGGATTATTATACCAAAGCACTTGAAATAAACCTTGTTTTTATAAACTTTTTAATGGGTGGTACAAGCCTTAAAATGACAAGAACCCAGAGTCACCACGTTGTCTTGTGATAACAAGAAGTCAATAACTACACCTCATTACGACATAAGTTGGATCAGCTTCTTTAAACCCATATTCTATCATCATAATAATAAATAAAATAGAAGACATGTGATAAACTTAAATGAGAAAGGAGAAGTGAGCTGACTGGGTTGATGCATTTATTCTCCACCTGCTGACAAGGTCCTTCATTCTTCATGGCATCATTGTCAGTTCAAGTACATATTCTAGAAAATTTATACCGAACCTATCTATGGATTAAAGATATTTAAGAGGAAACAACCTTTAGCTCGAGAATGTAAAGTATGTATCCACTCGTTGGAGAATCAGATGATGCATTATTTAGCTTTAGAACAAGGAGATGCCGGGGTTGGGTAAGAGGGATAAGGGGAAGGGCTGCATTGGGGAATTGAACGTCTACCCGAAAGCGTAGAGCAATTCTCTGCTGTTGGAATATCCTGATGTTTCAGAAACAGCGGTTCTTTTAAAAAAGATGACTGTCATGACTGATGAAACTATATGCTATCCTATTTGCAGGGAAGTTCGGTTATGCATCTCTCTACGGGGACCTACCAGACTTTAGCTTAGAGAGAAAACAAGCTACATCGATCACGTCAGTACCATCAGAAAGATATTGGGAGACGCTATTCAGTGGACCATCTCACAGTCTTCCTCCTCTTACTAAATTGTGTTCCTCATTCCTGGAATCATTACTGCAGAGGAGGAGCAGTGCAGTTGAGTGATTGCCAGTACTGTTCGGTTGAGCTTTGTTGCAAGGCAGACTTGCTGGTCTGATTGCTCGCTGATGAGGAGGCTTAATCCCGTTGTAGCCAAGAGAGAGCTGCCTGACATGCACATAGTAACACTAGCTCGAGGGTGTGAACAGTGGGGTTGACTTATATTCTGGTCTAAGAACAAGCCAGCCACTCTGTCAAAGCAAGAAAAAGATGCCCAGATTGAATGGGTTTGAAATTTTGGTAGCAGGATTAGATGTCTCGTCTGGATATTGAATTTTTGTAGCTTGTAACTTATTGAGCCTGCAAGACTAAGCAGGAATACGAATACTGAATAGATGTACTACTACTTTTTGGCCAATGCTTATTCAAGAATGGAGTTGCTATTTAAATATGATGCGCTCCTGTTCCTACAAGAGAAAAGAGCTAATAGAATGAATTTACTTTGATTGTGTTAGAAAATTAGGCAGACATCATCATTATCGTTTTTAATTAGGTTAAAACTGTTTATTACTATTATCATCAGTACAAAAGGATCCAAAGATACTTGACAACCATGAGAAGAACAAAGAGGAACTAAATAAAGTTGATGATGGAGTCTAGTTTCAACTCAAGGAGGATTTGTTGTCCAATTGTCAGCCTTCTTGCTATCAAACATGAGAGTTGCAGCTGCTGGAGGCAGACTTTTATCCACATTCTCTTCATAAACATATGTGTTCTTTCCCTCCAGATCAGAAGAATCTTGAGGTTTTTCTTCTTGTTGGGATTGTTCTTGTTTTGCTGCTGCAATTTTTTGTGCGCTTGATGAGAGTTCAACAGGTTGAGAATCAGCAATCTTGCTTTGTTGCTTATCAATATTACGAGCACTTGAGAAAAGATCAACAGTTTGGGAGTCAGCAATCTTTCCTCCTTCAAGAGGAGTGCCTGCTTTGTACCTTACTCTAAGAGCATCATCTTCAGATAGTCTTGCTTGAGCTGTCCCATAAGTAATATCATCTTTGCTCTTTGCCATTACTTCTGCAAAAATATAACCCTTGGATTACTAATCTATTTTCTTTTGGGGGGTTTGAAATTGGCACTATATTTGTTCCATGCTGATGTTTTATTAAAGGACTGATGAGTTAGGATCAGCATGGCTGTTTCTGTAAGAGAGGAGACGTGTGTTTCTACTTATGAAAACGTGGACACTCTCTCTTTCCGCCTAATAGGCTATATACAATATCATTAACTACTCGTAAGGTCGTTCAATCAAATTATTTATAAAAAAATAATTATTAAATACTTTTTGTCATTTTTAACAAATTTTATTATATAGTTCGTATATCTTTAATTTTAAATTACCTTTTATATAAATAAAAAATATATATATTTATATATATATTTAAAACATCTATATTCACAATCACAGCAAAAATAAATAAATGAAACGAAAAGGGTACTTTATTCCTTCACACATCTTTTGGATAACACTGAGAGGGAGTGGACAGACTCGACCCACACCACACTAGATGGAGCTCAATTGATTTTGTCCAATTTGCCAACCTTTATAAAAGGAATTCCGTTTCCTCTGAAACAGAATACTGTACAATTAGGGGGCAAGGAGGAAAAGAAGAAGAAAGCTCTTTTTTCATAATCAAGAATGGCAAAGAGACCCCACATTGTATGTTCTTTTGTGCTGTTTCCTTGTCTTTCCTTATGATTGATTGTAGAGAGTTGACACCCACATCATATTGTAGAGTGTTCCTTAGATTTGTATAGCTTCAATTGATGTCATGGCAGTCCCGTTAAATTCAGTGTCCACAGTGAAAAATCCATCACCAGATAATGCAAGAGATTCCTGTGGATTTTTTACCCATAAACCAAAGTTCTTACCTTTCTTTCAAAGGAGGAGCATTTCAAGAAATTTAGCTTCTTCCCATTTAAGTCCAACTCTAAAAGAACGGGTACCTGTAACTTCAAAGGGGAATATTTTCACTCTGCCAAATTGGAGGTCTGGCAAGAATGACCCAAGAAACAAAGAACTTAGGCTTTATGATGCATTTTTGTATTTGGAATACATGGTGGGAAAGGGCCAAAAGCCTGATAAAACTGATGCAACTCAGCTTTTGTATGATCTTTGTAATTGTAATAAGCTTAGGAAAGCTGCTAGAGTTATGGAAATGATGGTGAGTTCTGGTACTATACCGGATGCTGCTTCTTATACTTTCTTGGTGAATAACTTGTGTAAGAGAGGAAATGTTGGTCATGCTATGCAATTAGTTGATAAAATGGAAGAATATGGATATCCAACAAATACTGTGACTTACAATTCTCTTATAAGAGGACTTTGTATGAGGGGGAACTTGAACAAAAGCTTGCAATTTGTCGAAAAGTTGATTCAGAAAGGGTTGGTACCAAATGCATATACTTATTCTATATTGCTTGAGGCTACTTATAAAGAAAAAGGGGTCAATGAAGCAATGTTGCTTTTGGACAATATTATTGCCAAGGGTGGAAAGCCTAATTTGGTTAGTTACAATGTTCTCTTAACTGGTTTGTGCAAACAAGGAAGAATAGATGAAGCCAAACAATTCTTTAGAAACTTGCCATCAAAAGGGTTTAATCCTAATGTTGTCAGCTATAATATCTTGTTGAGAAGCTTGTGTTTTGAAGGACGCTGGGAGGAAGCGAATGAGTTTCTGGCAGAGATGGTTGGAGAAGATTGTTCACCATCGATAGTAACATACAATATATTGATTAGTTCGCTTGCTCTCCATGGCCAAACGGATCACGCTATCAAGATTCTGGATGAAATGTACTTTGGAGAACAGTTCAAGCCAATTGCTGCTAGCTACAATCCAATAATTGCACGTCTCTGCAAAGATAGGAAAGTGGATGCAGTAATTAAGTGTCTTGACCAAATGTTAGAACAACAGTGTAGTCCTAATGAGGGGACATATAATTCCATTGCTGTGCTTTGTGACGAAGGTTTGGTTCATGAGGCCTTCTCAATTCTCCAAGCTTTGAGGATGAAACAAAGCTCCTCCAGTCATGATTTCTACAGAGCTGTGATTTCTGGTTTATGTAGGAAAGGGAACACATTTGCAGCATTTCAGCTTCTGCATGACATGACAGCCCATGGATTTACTCCAGACTCTTACACCTATTCATCATTGATCAGAGGATTGTGCATGGAAAAAATGTTGGTGGCTGCTGTCCAAGTATTCTACATGATGGAAGAAAATGGATATAGGCCTGATGTTGATAATTTCAATGCGCTTGTGCTTGGTCTATGCAAATCCAGAAGAACAGACTTGTCATTAAGAGTATTTGAGGACATGATCAGCAAAGGTTATATGCCCAATGAGATAACATATACCATTCTAGTTGAAGGCATCATCCATGAAGAACACAAGGAGCTTGCATCAGTAGTCCTAAAGGAATTGCACCGGAAAGAAGTAATAAGTAGAAATACTGTTGAAAGACTTGCTATGGAATTTGAGCTTGAGGATATGGCAGTATGCTGATCTTTCACAAAAACAACAGCATGTGGTTACAGAACGAGAAACTAACAAAGGTTATTCATCAGCAATGCTAAATACACCAAATCAACAAAATTATTCTCATGCTGTACGTCAGATGGGAACTTCACATAACTAATAAACCTTCGGGATAATTGGTTTCCGGATATGGTAGTTGAGTGGTGAAACTTGTGGATTCTCACTAGCTGTTCTTACTACTGAATTGCTTTTACAAAAACAACTGTATATCTCCTTTATCTAAAGCTTTCTTTCTAGTTGCCTATTGTATGATAGAACATACAGTATTTGCTTTCTCTGTGAAATCTTACAGCTTTCTTTCCACTAGAAACATTGTATAATTATATGTAGAAATGGCTGCTTTTCATTACAGTGCCAATAATAATTTTTTGGAGGTGCAGCCAGTTCCAATTTAATTTTCTTACTTAAAAACTGAACCTCCATATTGGTAAGAGCCATGGGGCCTAGTGCCTTCCTCAGTCTCTTTAGTATAGCAACACTAGTTCTACTCTATATAATCATCTATTACCATGTTCTTCTCTAAAGCATTGAAATGATTTCCAGCTCCAAAGCTGCAAGTCGGCACATAATGATTTGGAGCATTGTCTTGTTCCACTTTTATAGACACTTGCGATGATATCAGTTCTTCAAGATGATTCAGATTCAATATGCCTTCATATTGTTGAACCAAGCAGGCACAAGCAGATTGCGCTAGATCAAAACCAATCAAAGATCAAAACCAATCAAGGGTTTCACTTCAGACGTATTCATCCTCTCAGGATATCATCATGTATTGACGTTCAAAGCCAAAATTTATTCAAATGAAATGTCGCCCAGACAAACGGAAATCCTCTTAATAACATCAGCTTAAAAGAGAAAAGGTTCAACATCTCACATGTCTTTGGTTGACAAAACTAACAAGTTGCCAGAAAAACACAAATCAACATCCTTACTACTAGCAATACTTGAAACTTAAACTAATCTCCTTAGTTAAACATAGTGGATTAACTACTGCACAGCTTCAAACAATGGACAACCTCCATTCTTTGGTGCTGTCACAGAGATGGACAGTGATAGTAAAGGCAGCAATTTCAACCAAGAAACCACTCTAGGCATATGGACCCCTGCTGCTCTACTTAGATCTCTGTCTCATCTTTCTGCGCTTCCTCTTCAGTCTCCTCATACGCTTCTTCTTCCACTGCATTTAAAATAAAAACATTAGTAGCTGTTACAGCTACAATGGTACAAGAAACAAAACCTTAGCTAATCTCTGTTCACAAAACAAGTCGATGACGTATTGCAGAGAGTTTAGACACAAACACTTGATTATTATCTAAAGAGGCTAAAGAAAAGCACATCACACCGTCTCAGCTTTCCTCTAAATCTCTAAGGCCACACTTCTAAAACATCTATATGCAAAAAAAGAAGAAATCATCGCGGGGTGCACACTAAACCAACTCATTCTTTCCAATTCTTTCTAAAATAAAGACTCACAAATACTTTCTTCATGGAAGACACAGAATTTCAGAATGTTTCTACCCCAACATTAGATCTCGAAAGACCCAACATGGTCCAACCCTAAACAAATACTTGAATATTTTATCGAAAAGTGTTTGATATGATACAGACAAGTACGCCTCATAAAGCAACTGAGTGTATATTAATATAAAATGCCCCACAGGTTAACAAATGCATAAAGGATTTGGATGAAGACGACAATGTAAAAATAAAAAGTGAGGTCCACCGAGGCAAAGTATTTTCATACACCAAATTAGATTTTTGAGCTAAGATTTTCATTTCTCAATCGAATCAAAGCTCCACAATTCTCAGTCTCCTACTACTACAAGGTGAGGGAATCCTAGGATCCATTAAGGCTACTCCTTCGCTGATTATGTGATTCTAACATGAATTCTCCCAAAGTGATAGGAAAATCAAGGATCTTTTCCAAAAGACTCGAGTAAAGAATTTCTAAGGTTTGATCAACAATCAACCATGTTTTTTGGAAGGTTCTATGGTTAGGAGTCACAGGACAGTGATAGAAAGGCGTGAGCACAAGTTTTGATTTTTGTAAGAGCTGAATTGAGAAGGATTGTGTGTGTATATAGAAGGCAGTTCCAGTTGTTGGTTGACCTCATAAGAGACTCATGTGAGCTAGAGGAGAAACAATGATTGTGGAAAAACACCATTGTAAAAGACCTTGGAGCTTTACGCTCATAAAGTGTTGAACAAATTGCCTCAGTAGCTTAGGTGATGTTTGATCACTAAGAGGGATCCCTACTCCCTATAATCACTATTATTGTAGATCAAAGCTGTGAAGGGTAACTGAGCATTGTGGTACATTATAAGCCAGAAACGAAGAGCGTAAACCTCCCAATTCGAGAATTACTAAACAATTCTCTAATATAATATATCCTCTTTATGAGCTTTCTATCATCCTACATGCTAAATGAATCATCTCCAATTATTACGATCACCATGAATCATGCATTATAAAAATACAAGCATGACACACTAGTTATCCTCAAGTTATCAGATAAAGCGTTAAAATGGTAACTGAAAATATGATGGGTAAGAACAAATTCAACCAAACAATAGCCAATAGGTCCTTTAATCAACATAGCAAACAAACCATATCATTACTAGCAAATAACAATTGCGAATTTGAAGTTTAAGCAAAACCATAACTGAGCATCAACACAGAAATTTCAATTTTGAGCTGACAAAACCCAAAACTCAACACGAAAATGCATTATATGGGATCGAAAAAAAAAAAAACCTTCGCCCTCATGCTTGCTCCAAAGTCACCGTCGGCTCTGTCTCTATCTCGTCTTTCGCCGCTTCGACGGTGCAAAGTGCAGCCTGCCCTTCTATTTATAGGGTGGTAACAAACCCTAGCCCCTAGCAGGAGATTCTAGTAATTTCACCTTCATATTTGCCCTTCGTTTTTTCCTCTTTTCCTTATCTATTTCTGATTTTCTGCAAATAAATAATTCAAGTGTTAAATTGCAACAAAGAATAACGCAAAGAAAATAACATAAATATCTAATGAATCATCCAAAAAAAGGTTAGAAAGTTACCCAATGTTTAGTAATTGTGAATCACCCATATTCGCGTGCTAAATAAATAAAAATTATTTTTTCTTGAAAATATTTAGTATTTGTTTAGCTTCTTTTTTAATTCATAAACAAAAATTATCGAGTAACAACATTTATGTATTATTTATATCCTGTTAAACACATGCAAAAGTAATATCCAATAAGTTACAAATAACAATGAAATAAATTTAACATATGATCGTATAACATCAAATGTCATATCTGTTAATGTATCTTATTTCATGAACATAGTGTATTATACTTGATTTCTTAATATCCACAATAAAAGTGTTGGTAAGCAGATATAACATTTCAATTTCTCGATGGACGAAGTGCCTGCTATATCTCTTCCCATGCTGAGACTCTTTCATTGTTACAATCATACGTTGTGGCAGCTTCAGGATGCAACCACAGGAGATCTTTGATGCAATCGTAAGTTATAGCAGTTCTATCACTAATATACATCCCTTAAACTTAGAGTGAATTCAATGCTTAATCTCTATTTGAATTACGTAAAGAGATCTTTCGCTTTTGTCAAATTTAGAAAAATTTACTAGTGCTTTGTTCTTGATTACATCTCTACACTCATCTAGTTCATTGATATTATCAAAAAAAATCTCATGTTTATATTACTATTATTAATGATTTGATTATCTAAGACATGAGTATCCCAATGGTGATTTTTTTTTCCATTCTAATCATCTTATTCATGATATAAATCTTCTCGGACTTTGGCATAAAGGCTTGAAATCTGCATCATAACGAGGATGAGATAAAACTAGAATTCTTACTTAAAACATAAATTAAATAATTTGAGTTATCGACTAATCCAATTATTCATGATGATGAGAACATATTTGGAATCAATTTTAGCTGTTCTTCATCATTGAGTAAATCTTAGTTGGTCTTCTAAACAATTTTGTAATAAAATTTAGGACAAACTCCAAATTGGAGGAAGACCGTTCACCATCGATAGTAACATACAATATATTGATTAGTTCGCCTGCTCTCCATAGCCAAACGGATCACGCTATCAAGACTCTGGATGAAAGTACTTTGGAGAATAGTTCAAGCCAATTGCTGGTAGCTACAATCCGATAATTGCACGTCTCTGCAAAGATAGGAAAGCGCTTGACCAAATGTTAGAACGACAGTGTAGTCCTAATGAGGGGGCATATAATTTCATTGCTGTGCTTTGTGACGAAGGTTTGGTTCACGAGGCCTTCTCTATCCTTCCCCTTGGGTATCAACACAAGTTCTTCTCTATATAATCGTCTGCGCCATTTTCTTCACTTAAGCATTGAAATGCTTTCCAGCTCCAAAGATGCAAGGAGTCAGCATAAAATGATTTGGAGCATTGTTTTGTTCCTTTTCTATGAACACTTGAAATACATCTGATAGAACTGATACATTCTCACCAGAAAGGGTATATATTTGCAAGCGGCTAGCAGAGTCTAACTGGCTTTAACTTCCTCCACAAAACTGAAAATAAAAGAGCTCATCAGACTACTTGCGCCATTGGTAGAGAGGCAGGACAATTGGAGATGCTCGGCAGAAATAACTTGTGTACATTATCGTATAAAATTGGCGAATTCTGACAACAATGTTTCACATCATCTTTTTGCGACTTTCCTCTTTTTTGATACGTTTTTCTGTTTATGGTCTCTCATCCTCTTCTTTCTTTGTTTTTGGATGGATTTATTAACCAAAGATGGTTGCTCCTTCAATGCAAAACTTCTTGCCGCATGCCCCAAGTGAAGTTTCTTCACCATAAATATTTGTTTCAGTTCACCTCGATGGGCAGTGTAAGCACGAACCCATGAGCAAAATGCCTTCTGCACCATTTTCTTCATCTTTAACTGACAACATCAACGAGTCAATCCATCATTTGAAGAAGATAAAAATTTATTCCGTCCTACTTAAGTATTGATTCTACTTGACAAAAGCAACTTTTTTATACAATCAATTAATATAAGCTTTCTAAGCATAAAAGGGCATTACAATAGTGGTGGCATGCGGATCAATCCAAAAATACTGCAATGCCATCAAGACATTTAGGAAATTCTTACAAATGAAATGAATTGCAAGCCATGTTGTACCATGCTGATCAAACTTACAACAATGCATGAATCAGAATAGGAAACTCAGCACTTGACAAAAATAAGACCATTTTTAATACCTCTGATGCAGTAAAGGATTCCAATGGTTTCTGCAGAGAAACAACCCAGGGATGTGCGTCTACTGAAGCAACTCTTTGGGTGGTATCTGATACCAAACAACGGAAAGCTATCCAAAAGTTTCTGAAGGGGATACTCTGTTAGTGTCACTCCATGTTTCTCCAAGCCATGCAAGTAATCAGTTTCAGCTGGCTGTAGACACAATAAGGAATCTCCCTTTTCACCTATACGGGTGGTTCTTCCTACCCTGCATTAGGATGTAACTAACATCATCATGAATCCAGGCAAGCACACTAATTCAAATTTGGAAAACCAACTATTGAGGTGTTGATTTGTGCTCAATCTCCCCAGACTTAGTAGACTTAGTAGTGCTTCTGGCGCAAGGAAATTTGGCCTCCTTGATGGAACTTGAAAATTTAATCTCCAGAACATAAAGGATACAGACTGTCACTCATGAGTGAACATGATTTACTGACCAACAACAGTGTAGTTCCACAAGTGGGGTTTGAGGGGTGTGGTCCATACGCAGCCTTGCCTCTACCTTCTGAAGCTAGAGAGGTGGTTTTTGATAGACCCTCGACTCAAGTAAAACATATAAACGTGACATATGACCTATATTTTTATATCAAAATTTTAATAGGGAGGAAGAGAGAGAGAGAGAGTTTAACGATGCACATATTCAGTTGCCTCTCCTGGAGGATCACACTGTACAATACACCTAACTTTTGGGAAGTCCAAGCCCCTAGCAGCAACATCAGTGGATAGCAGAAGTGCAGATTTTTCTGTTTTAAAAGCATGGAATGTAGTTCTTCTGTCCTCATGATTCATATTCCCATGTAACTGAAATGTGTTGCATTTCACAAACAGTTGTTTAACATCTGGACCTAATTGCAGATGAGAGAGCCACTGAAATCCACCCACCAATGAATAATGAAAATCTACAGCATCACATGTTGAAAAGAACACCACAACCTGTACAGTGTAAAAATGTATATTGGTAATATGCTCAACTTCTGATGATGAAATGCTTGATGCCAGATTGCCAGTGAACGATTTAATCTACCATTTTTACAAGTCAAAATTGCTTCTTTGGCACTAAAGAATTGCATTACCTTCTGGGAAGATTCCTTCTCAAAGAGATGTTTTAGAATTGCAAGAAGCACTACAAGCCGAGAACCACAGGGGACTGCGAGTAGAATACCATAAGAATATTATGATCATAAGCAAGTGATCAGGGTGATATGTGAATAAATACCTTTTTTTAATAAGGCATGAATGTATACTTCCTAATCATACCTTTTATATATCTCTGAAGTAACTGCGTCGGAAGCTTATATTCCTCAGCTGAAGAGCTCAGTGGTTTGCCATCTTTTTCTAATATATCATTCCCATTAAATTCCATTTGTTCCATGTCTTGATGAGTCAACTGTAACTCTATTTTCTTGTCAAGCCCAACCATCACTGGGTTGTCTAAACTAATTTCGCGAGATGATTTACTTTCTCATTTAATGTAGCAGACAACAGCACATTTTGCCTCTGAATCTCAGAAATCTGTGAAGTTGTGCTATCCTTGCCAACAGACTTTTGGTGTTTTGAGCCCAGAATATTAAGAATGTCTTCAATCTCTTTACCATATCCAAGCTCCAGAATTCTATAGACCATATATGCAAATTGAGGGGTAAAGACAAGAATTTAGTCAAAGAGCATGTCCATCTAGAGATAAAACATAAATATACCTGTCTGCTTCATCAAAAATTATCCAGCGCAGGTTTGTGTACGAAAATGATGATGTGTGTTTTAGGTGATCCAAAAGACGTCCAGGAGTTGCAACAAGAATAGATATACCTAGAATAACCCCTATGATGAGGCTTTTGAAATGCTTCCAAACCAAGAAGAAGAAAACTCACCAGGAGTATTACTAGAGACAACTCTGATCAATAATAAACACCATATTAGTAAGACCACCAAAGGCACACAACAGAAAAGTTCAAGTGACTTGCATGAGGAAGGAGATGAATGAGACTCTTCAATCCGTAAAAGCTAAAGAGAATAGCATAGTTGTATGGATATAAACTATGAGGGTCAGATAATAAAACCACCAGTTCGCATAAAAGGAATGGTTGAGATATATGATGCCCAAAATACCTTTTATAACTGTTTTCAGATGGATTTATAATGGACTTGGACTACTCTACTCTTTTCCAAATTAACCTGGAGACAATATACTTCATACACTCCCACGTGTAGCTTCTAAGAGCAGCAACACTGGATTTTCTGGAATGCGAAGCTCTGTCGGGGATGCTAATAATGACTAGTCATCCACCATTCCCATTCTTTTTTCCAATGATGTAGGGATAAGGAAATAAAGGACGTGTCTTCACATCATTGATCTTCATGTCCTATTAAACATAATAGTCTGTACACCAGAAATCCATCTCCCCTGTGGATTAATTGCTAAAAAAAAATTCTGAGAGGCATCAAAGTCACATTCATCACAACCACTTGTGCTTCCAAAATACCAGGTTTAGAGTGAAATACATGCTATAGGCTCCAAACAAGAACGGTTCAAAAGAGCAAAGAAAGCCACTGTAAAACCATAATAGAAAGGAAGAGGAAGAGCATGAGCATGGAGAAGAGAGAACTGTGGGTTGTCTCTGAATCTTATATCCAAAACTGAATGTCATCCTTGGAATAGTCCAAAGCCATTATAACCAACTTCAACAACAACAACATACCCAGTGATTTATAAACCAACTTCAAAATTCCTAAACAATGGTAGTACATTGCATATCTCCAACATCTTTGGGTTCCCTAACATGCAACCTAATCTACAGTTAATAAGTGAAACTTTTTCTGTTTTCTATCCTACTTTTTGTATACTCAATTAGTTTTTGAGGAGCATAAAGGCACAAACAAGCTAATATGTGAGGTGGAAGACAAATATTGGCTCGACGAGCTACGTATTCAGTGTAGAGAGCATAGAGCAGCAAGAGTAGTTAACACTGGCTCGGAGCATAAGGAAGTAACCCATAGGATGAAGGGAAACAAAATTGTAAAATTTGGTACTACCATATAAAAGAATTTAAATGTCCAACCTAAAACTTAAAAAAGATGACTAAAGCAGTTTAGGGCTATTGCAAATCCATCTGAAATCTTCATGCACAATATACATCTTCAAAGAGGGATTTCAAAATCACAAAGTTCTTCCACAGAACAGCAAATTGCCACAAAAGATACAATAACATCGATAGCCTTTTGATCAACATGGCTACTGTATCTGAGCCAGCAGTGATCAGGGAAGAGATCATAGGTTTCTTCCAAAAGCTTTATAGAGAGAATGAACACTGGAGACCCCAGTTCAACCCCCGATAGTTTAGGAAGAGTATAGGTGATAGATATTTTTAGTTTTGCTCACTGTAAACTTCTGATGTAATTACTTCTAAAATACACCATTGGTATATTTTGTCTATAAAATGTTACCTTTCTCAAATTTAAAAAAAAAAAAAAAAAGAAAAAAGAAAGCTATCTGGTGCTGATCAAAGAGGAAACCTTAGGAATCATTACAGAACTGTAAATTTCTCCTCATCAGCACCATTTTCAGCATATTTTAAGAAAATGACTAGAATATACGCAATATAAAAAGGCTTCCTCCTTTAGCAAGCAATCTACCTTTTAAGTTACAAAAGTAGCTCCGATGAACCAAAACAACCCAGCATAGCATCTCAACAGCAGAGGCAAGAATACAATGTACTGCCAATCCTATACAAAGCATTGAAAATGTGGAGAAAATCACCATTACAAAAGCTAACATATGTGGGCAATAGAATCTAATTTGGACAAAGTGACTGACATTATTTTATTAGTTGTATGATTTAGTAGCTTAGTTTGTTAGCTGTCTAAAAGCTAAGGTAAATAAAATCCCTTTTTCAGAATGCACCATTAATCCATCTTAGCTTCTCTTTTAAGTCCATGTAAGGTGGAGGGAATGAAGGAACCTCCAGGAGAGTGAAAAGCTGCAGTACACTAGCGCTAGCAAGTTAGCAACAGACGAGGAGAAATTTGTCTAAAACCAGAACCTACTTTCATTTACAAGGACAAGAAATGGTAGGGAACAACATGCACCTACCTTTTCACAATCTTGCTTTCTCTTTGTTTCTGCTTTCCCCTCCCATAATATATCCGGGAACAATCCAGTGAAAACGGCACAACAATTTTTGCAAGATCTCATATACCTGCATGCATAATTCATGCGTCGGCACAAGAACCAATGCTATTCCAAATATATCAGTTACCCTGAATTAAAAAAACAAAGTTTACAAGAGAAATAAAACATAGGTAGCTGATTTTCTTATATCATTTATCAAGCCAAACACTTGCTTAAGCCTAAATACCATCACAACTATTCTAATAATGACAATCAGATTTTCATTTTCAAATTGGATAAAACACTGGTGATTAATTATAAAAAAATACGATGAGATCATTTGTATTTGAGGTAACAACCATGGAGAGTACATTATTAGATAGACGTCTTGCATTAAAAATGTAAGGAAACAGGCAAATATGGCACATACCAAAGTACCATCAGAGCACTGAATCCTGGGATCATACTTGTGCAACTGGTGAATGACTGGAGCCAAATAAGCTACAGTTTTCCCCGTTCCAGTGGCCGCATTCACTAGCCTATAATCAATTCATTAACAATAATCCAAAAATCAATTCTGACATTAGTAAAGCAAAACATGAAATACAAATACCAACATATCAGATAGTAGAGAAATTACACGTGTCGACCAGAGAGGATAAGAGGAATTGCTTGAGCCTGAACTAGAGTGGGAACATCGAATCCAAGCCTCTCTGTTATCAAATTTCCATTAAAGCTAAATCCTAAACCTCTCCTCAAAGAATTAATTCCATCTACAATATATACATATACAAAAAAGAAGGAAAATTAGTAACCTTTGAGCTGGTGGCATAAGGTAGTGTGAAGACCGAGACTTGAGAAAGAGTGAGAAGAGAAAACCTCAGAGCTACTATTGTTCTCACTCTTTAGATTTTTCCTCTTGTTAAGGTTGAGCACCATTGGTTCAATTTAGAAGTGCTGGGTATTGTGGGGTAGGGTTTTAGGATTCAACTGATGAACTGTCAAATACACAACAACATGTTTGAGTACAATTAATTAAAGAGAGAAAAAACTACTCCTACATAATTACAACTATATTAGTAATTCAATTTGTATTTTCAGAAAAACAATCTTTTATTCCACTACTGCTCATTAAAGATAAGCTAAATAAAATCCTATCCACTTAATTATATCTCTAATTTACTCCTTCACTCCAATTTATCCCACTCTCTCTCCTAATCCTTTTCCTCCCACGTTCACCACTCAAATTACTTTCTCATTACTTTAGATTTGATCATGATAGTCGAGTTTTTACTAGAAATGGCAATTTCATGATGGTGAAAAGACAAGCATCAAGGTGACACTGGTCTCTAGCCGATGAGGAGAGAGGCAAAGGGGAGAGGATGAGAGACGGCATCAAAATATGTATCTAATTAGGTTACATGTCTCTGATAAAATATGAACATGTATCTAATATTCATGTATCTCAATTCAAAACAAAGCTCCACAGCTCCAATTCTCAGTCTCCTCCTACTTCAAGGTAAGGGAATCCTAAGATCCATTAAGGCTACTACTATGTTGATAAAGTGATTCTAACATCAATTCTCCCAAAGTTAAAGGAAAATCAAGGATCTTTTCCAAAGGACTCAAGGAAAGAATTTCTAAGGTTTGAGCAATAATCAGCCATGCTTTTTGTATGTTCTATGGTTAGGACTCACGCCGTGAGTCCAAGTCCTGATTTTTGTACGACATGAATTGAGGAGGATTGTATATGTAGGAGGCTGTTTTGTTTGTTGGTTGATCTCATAAGAAGTTCACGGGAGCTAGGAGAAAGGATGATTGTGGGAAAACACCACTGTAAAAGACCTTGGGACTTTACACTCAAAGCGTTCGACAAATTGCCTCAGTAGCTTAGGTGATCTTTGATCGCCAAAACTGAGTCCCTACTCTCTACAATTACTATTATTGTAGATTAAAGTTGTGAAGGAGTGATTGAGCGTTGTGGTACATTACAAGCCTAAATCGAAGCAGGTAAACCTCCCAATTCGAGACTTCCTAGATGAGTCTCTTATCCACTTTGAGAGCTTCCATGCTAGCTTATATGTTTAGTAGTTCCTCAAGAGAGGTCTATCATCCTACATGCTAAAGGAATCATCTCCAATTATTACGATCACCATGAATCATGCATTATAAAAATACAAGCATGACACACTAGTTATCCTCAAGTTATCAGATAAAGCGTTAAAATGGATAACTGAAAATACGATGCCTAAGAACAAATTCAACGATAACAATAGCCAATAGGTCATTTACTCAATCATAGCAAAACCAAACAATATCATTACTAGCAAATAACAATTGCGAAATTGAAGTTTAAGCAAATTAACTGAACATCAACACAACATTTTCAATTTCGAGCTGACAAAACCCAAAACTCAACACGAAATGCTTTATTTATGATTAAAAAAACAGACCTTTGCCCTCATGCTCGCTCAATCTTCACCGTCGGCTCTCTCTTCTATTTATAGGGTGATAACAGACCCTAGCTCCTAGCAGGAGATTCTAGTAATTTCACCTTCATATTTGCTTCATTATTTTTCCTTTTTCCTTTCTCCAAATTAATGATTTTAAGTGTAAAATTACAAAAAAGAATAACGCAAACAAAATAACATAAAAATCTAATGAATCATCCAAAAAGGGTTAGAAATAATATAAAAATCTAATGAATCATCCCAAAAAAGGTTAGAAAGTTACCCAATGTATTAATTAGTTTAGCAATTGTGAATTGCTCATATTCGCGTGCAAAATAAATAAAAATCGTGTTTCTTTAAAAAAAAAATATTTATTTGGCTTTTTTTTAAATTCATATACAAAAATTATTAACACTTGTGTATTACGTAATAAATGTTAAATTCTATTCTTTTAAATATATGCAAAGCAATATTGAGTATGTTACAATTAACAATGCAATAAATTTAATATATGATTATATAACATCAAATTTTATATGCATTAATGGATCTTATTTCATGGACATAATGTATTATACTTGAGTTTTTAATATCCATAACAAGAGTATTGGAAAGTAAATATGACATTTCAATTTCTCGATAGATAAAGTGTCCGTTATTTTAATCTTTTTTTTTTGCGCTAAGGCTCTTCCATTGCTACAGTCATGGATTGTGGCAGTTTCAGAACGCAACCACAAAATGTCACTGTTGCAATAAGTTATAATAGTTCTATCTAGTAATTATTGAGATACATATTGCAAATTTAGAACGGATTAAATTCTTACTCTCTATTTAAATTATGTTAAGGTATCTTTCGCTTTTGCCAAATTTAGAGAAACTTAGCAGTCCGCTGTCCCTGATTCAATCTTTGTAATCATCTATTTCAATGATATTATCAAAAAAGTCTCATACTTATATCACTGTTATTGATGGTTTGGTTATCTTGAACCACGAGTATCTCAATCGTGTTTTTTATTTCCATTCTAATCATTTTATTAATGATAAATCTTCTCAAAGCTTGAAAATTTACATCATAACGAAAATGAGATAAAATTAGAATTTTTATCAAAATATAAATTAAATGATTTGAGTTATCAGATAGTCTAATTATTTATGATGATAAGAAAATATTTGGAATCAATTTTAGCTGTTCTTCATTATTGAGTAAATCTTAGTTAGTCTACTAAACAATTTTTGAAAAAAAAAGAAGTTAGGACTAAAACTTCAAATTGGAGAAATAATTACAATTAAGGGACATTTCCCTTTTTTTTTTTTCCAATTCAAAATGTCCAATGTCAGTAGGGAAAAAAAAAGGTATATCCAGTAGGGGTATAAAAACTGGCCATTCCTCCTGACGACTCACCGGAAAAGACAATGTTGAACGAAGCCCCAGGAAAACCACCGTGCGACACACCGGAGCATGAAGCAGCCAGCACCGCCGTCGACGGCGACGGCGTTGACGACAGCAACGACACTTCAAATTCTTCCTTAGCGAAGGGCCTTTCCAGTATTATATCTTCTATAATCCGGGAATTTGATAACAGCGCTGCCGCCACCTCTCGTAGTCAAGATCAGCTCTCTTCCACTCTCGACCGTCTCTCTGGAGGTATTATTCCATCACCTTCTTAATTGAATTCGCTGGACTTAATTTCGATATTTATTTTCCGGTGTTCTGTTTAATTGGAGCTAGGGATCCATTTAGTTATTTCATTTTTGTTACCAATTGTTATTGAACAGTATAAAGTAGGAAGCTTGACAACAAGAGATTGCTCGGATGATAAGTATCCTCCACCTTCAATGCTTAAGTTGGGGATTTGAGTTACCAATGGAGCAAATGGGTGGGAGCTCCCAGGGAGGGGTTTAAAAGAAAAGTAGGAAGATTTGCTAACAAAATTGCTCTATTGTAGTACATCTTAGAAACAGTCCAAATAATCTTCACTAAGGTGAATGTTGAGGCATAGGAGTAACAATGCAGCTGCAATATGATGTGCAGGCTTACCCAAACAGATGTCGTTTGCAATGTAGCTAAGTGTTCAATGGATCGGTCGAGATTAGCACAAGATGCCATCACATCATTCTCATGTTAGA